>OZ057398.1:19640992-20192150 GCA_964056695.1 Melieria picta | reverse complement strand
TTTGATTTGATTTGATTTGATTTGATTTGATTTGATTTGATTTGATTTGATTTGATTTGATTTGATTTGATTTGATTTGATTTGATTTGATTTTATTTTATTTTATTTTATTTTATTTTATTTGATTTGATTTTATTTTATTTTATTTTATTTTATTTTATTTTATTTTATTTTATTTTATTTTATTTTATTTTATTTTATTTTATTTTATTTTATTTTATTTATAAGGTATCAAGTTTTCACGACAGCCCGCTTACGCTCCCGCAACCACCCGTGTTGTGCGTGTGAATTTGTACGCGGGTGGAAGGGACCTACAGTTTTATGCCGGTTCCGAACGGCAGGTTGGGAGCTCTTTCATAAGCAATTTTTACTCTCAGAGGTTTGCCATTTCCAGCTGAGAGGACAGCCACCGAAAGAGAAAACGAGTTTTCCCGTTATTTTTTTAGATGTTATTACAGGCAGTATTTGAACCTGGGTCGCTGCCTTCGACTCGCGGTCCAACGCACTAACCAACTGAGCCACGGCGGCTGCTAAATAATAAATTATTCCATTAATAAATGAGAAAACTTAACCTATTTAACATTAAAGACATTAAAAATTTCCTAGCACATGAATTTTTTAACTAGAAGTGTTTACATTCGTTTAGGGAAATATCACATAAAGTTTTTTTAATTGAGATCAATTACATTTGTAGTGTTTCCCAAAAAAGGGCATGTAAAAAGAAATAATTTGCAATTTAGAAAGTGAGCCTCCTCCATCATTTCTTCATCAATTATATGGCAACATTTTATGGCTTCAATGGTTCAAATCTCCCAAATATCTGTTTGTTACAAAAAGTTTGGGAGGTACATATAGTTCTAAATGGTATTTGGTTCCAAAGTTGTATACATAGCTTCCCCCAAAAATGTATTGCTGTGTGCATCACTGAATGGCTCTAGAAGGGATCGGCTGAAATCGACATCACATGCAATTTCGACAAGATGATCTTTGGAGATAGAGTTCTTTCTACATAAATTAGGTTTGCTTCATAATGGATTCTCAGTAAAAGCGTCCCCAATTTCTAATAAACATAACGATAGTAAAAATATCAAAGAGAAAGGCAATCAACACAAAATGGATCTCGTAGTAAATGAGGGAAATATAAAGTAGAGCGTAAAGAATAGTGTACTCGCCGCTGATCTCTGGTCCAGGTTGACAGTGATACTTGCCGCACAGACTTACGATTTAGACGTGTCCTTCGACAGAGGGAATGGGTTTGGTATTGGACGAGAGGGCCTGGCACCGCCCATACAACCCAAATTTTTAATGTAGAATAGCTTCGGTAGCTATCTAGCTGGCGATAATAGCAGCACCATTCATTCGTTATAACAATGGAGTTTTTCCACAAGTTAGAGGGTCATGAGTTCGAGTTTCATGATTCATGGAACATAAAATAATTTAAAAAAATTGTCTTTTGACGATTGTCCTTCTGCGTGTAAAATAATTGCATATGAAATGTCCCAACCCAACGTTTGCCACCAGCAAACAAGTGTAGCTCTCTTCCATTCATTAATGCATGAACAAAAAATCGTGAAATTCCGGCATTTGACATTTCAAAGTTTGAAATGTGGAAATTGTCATTGCTGTTCTAGCGCCGATGCCGCTATGTAGTATCTACATATGTATTATACATATTTATGTAACGTATGTACATATGTGATGTATGTCTATGTACTTGCATTTTTGTTACACGAATGTCTGCCTTAGGCCAAACACTCACCCACCCATACACACACACACACACACACAGGCACCAACATGTGAATGTGTTGGTGTGCGTGTTGTACTTTGACAGCGCTCAACAACAAACAAAACTCAAATGTCATGTTAAAACTTTTAACATTTTTCATGTTTTTTCAACAACAAAAACAACAACAACAAAATAACAAATAGGGTCTTGTTGGCAACAATTTTTAACATTTTTCCACTGCCGCTGCCATCGATGTGATGTGATGTTCGTTGTTGCTGAAACAAAAAAGAATTAAGCCAAATTTGTTTAGTTCGCCACACGAACACAACAAATAAAAAACCAAAGATCAAACAAAGAAAAAAATGGTGCAAACGGCCAACTGCGTGCAAGTGAGATAGCAATAGTGAGCGAAGAGCGAGAACGATAGATTGTAATTTATTTTTGTGTGCTATTTTCCGCACCGAAATAGACTTTGTTGTGTGTGATGAATGGTCTGCAACGGGCATTCGTTCACATTTTTCCGGGCATTTCACTGCGTTTGTTGTTGTGCGTTTGTAGATATTTCGGCGCGGCTGCATTGTTTTTGTACACGCAGCTGTATGGCAGCGAGCATTTTGAGGTATGTGAGTGATAAATGCGATATGAAATTAGAAAATACTTTTGTACAAATCATTTTGCAAACATCATCACTAACGAGTTAAGGTGAAAAATGTCCTTTGCGAATTGCTTAAAAGGCCGAGGGAGAGAGAGCGAAGTTGAAATATAATTAGAACTGAATAGTAACAATTGCGAAGGGAAAAGTTAGTTTAAGGTAATCGTAGGTTAAGTTAGGTTAGGTCAGATTAGATTAAAGTGGCTTTATGAGCACGAAACCTTACTGCAGGACACTTTAAGGACACAGATGGGCCTAATGTGGGCCAGCAATGTGTCAGTATTGATCAGATTATGACAGTCTGGTTCGTAAATGAATCCTTGAAGATCTCTTCAAGATCTGAGATCATCCGAATTGGGGAAAATAGTAGCTTTTCATTCCAGTCTTCGGCAGATAGTAGAGTAATTATTTTGTTTTAAGTATTTCAATTCATTAAAGTAAAATTTTCGCTATTCATTCGCTCTTCGTTCTTTGCCTGACACTCCATACATATACACACTCGAATAACTACGTATCTGTGCATGTGTGTGTGTGTGTGTGTGGTTATGTGCATAATTTCACGCAATTGATCTTAAGTAAATTATGCTAATTTGCCGCTTGAGCAGAATTTTGTCATTTTAATCGAATTAAACGCCTATCGAAAGCGTCGAATATGCCACCCGGCAATTTACTTGGCCAATATTGTTATTTTGTCTTTGTTATTAAAAACACATTACAACGAGGTGATTCACAGCATCTACAGTGGCGCACGCAAAGAGGGTTACGGGGATTCAAACCTCCTAAATATTTGTTTGTTAAGAAAATTTTGATTGGGGAAAAGGGTTTCAAAAGTTTTGTACTGAACCTCTCCCAAACTAAAATCCTATGTGCCCCACTCAGCAATTACATACATTCAATATCATACGGAACAGTGGCGTACACGATTTCATTTGGTGGGAAATTTTTACAATTTTTGAGCCAAACACCATTGAAACCATATTTTGTACCAACCATTTTAGTATTTGGGGTGGTTTGAACTCTCAAACCCTTCTCCCATACTGTGTGCGCCGCTGGTATGGGAGCTTGTAACCCTTAAAAAGGTATAGTCGATATTAAAATGTATTAATATCAATCTTCAAATCTATAAAATTTCATCCCTTTGAAGCAGGGACCGTAACAGTTATAAGTTTTATTATAAAAATCAATGTTTGAGAGGGTATTTTTTTACTTTTATTGAATGACTCAACAAATCAATAGTTACTTTTTATATATATTTTAAAATCCTATAAAAACAATTATTTTTGATATTTTCTTATTAGTCCACAAATAAAAGTTTTTTCGATTTTTATTTTAGCTGTCCTTTTATAACAATTATTGGTGACTTTTCTTTAAAAAAGTAATCATTAAAAATCAGTAATTGACTTTTATTTATAAAAGTCATCAATAAAAATCAGTCAGTGACTGAAAAAAATCAAAAATAATTGTTATTAAACGATTTTTTAAATATAAATAAAAATTAATTCTAATTTTTTCATTTTTCCATAAAAATTACAAAAAAAAAGTGTATTGCCAAGTTTTGTTCTCCGTGCGAAAAGAAATGTATTGGTATATTTCATTTACTTGTATGAATTTTTCCTGCATAGTAATTTTTTCAAATATAGTTTTCATAAATAACTGTTATTTCTAGTCTCTGCTTTGAAGTCGCATGAAATCTAACCACTGCGTCAGGTTTCATGTGTAAGGCTGAGGGTTTTGAATGCCAATAAAATTAACACAAGTCTCTATATAGTTGAAAAAAAAGAAATGATAATCGTTTTGAGAGTAAAATTTAACAATTCCCACCTTCATCTTTGCATCAAATTGAAATGAATATAACCTCACATTTCATTAGAAAATAATAATTTCATTTCATATTACACATTTCATTAAACGATATAATAATGCATAGTTGTTGTTGTTGTTATTGCCCAATTGTTATTATTGCATGTATTTATAACATATTGCATGATATCAACATAAAATGCCATATTTCACATGTTTCACAATTCATCTAATCGAAAAGTGAAATTAGCCGCAATTGTTGGTATTCTCGTTGTTGTTGTTTTATTGTATCATATTTCACTATTATTGCTTGTTGTAATTGTAATACTTGACAAGTGTTTATCTGCAAATGAATGCTCACGCAAGTGGGTGGAAAAAATTAACAAGCTAGAAACAAAAATAATCACCGAAAATGTGATGTAGGTACACATAGCAAAAGCAACAACAAATTGCAGACACTGAAAATCCTCTTGGTGCACAATTACATAATTATATTTTAATTAAATAGTTTTAATTGAATGTTAGAAATTGATTCGCACATAAATAGGCAACAACAACAACAACAACAAATGAGCGCTTAAGGCGACAACAAAATAAAATTGCCAACACAATCAGTTGACAAATTGTGTTATGGCTTTGATTACACAGTGCAACACTAAAAAAATAAACAAGGTCAAACATGTCTCATTCGATAGAGGACCTCAGTAGATGAAAAAGTGTCAAAGGATTTTTTCCTGGATGTTCGAGTTTTTTTTAAATGCAGTTCAAAGATGGCAGCGTAGTGCCCCTTACTGAAACTTTTAAAACATCATATCTTTTGACTAAAATGTCAGAAAAAAAATTTCTACGTCAAATGAAAGCTAATATTTATGAAGTCAAAGAATCTATATCCGTTTTTGAAACATTTTATGAAACAGGGCATAAAGGACATCAACTAAATTTTTATCCTTGAATATCCTGGAAACAGTGAGGGCTAAATTTATATACGTGATTTCTGGTAAAAAAGCATTCAAACATCTATACTGCTTATAAATTCCATATAAATAACTTTTACAATTAAGACTCTACAACGATTAAAAAAATGTTCTTTGCTACATTCGATGCTTTTAGTAAGCAGCTACGAGATATTCTGTACATTAACGCATGAATGTAGCAGTGTAAAATTTTTGAAACGCTGTAGTGAGACTTTTTCTATAAGCTTTACATTATCATAGATTAATTTGCAATTGAGTGCTCGGACAATCTGCTGTGAACGAAATGAAAGAGTCAAAAAGATGGCAAGAAAGAAGGTGGCAGTGTGGTGGACAGCTTAGTTTTGTATTCTGTATTTGAATATCGACAGCATATTCCAGGAAGATTCCAATACGAATTTGGTTATCTTGAAAGATAGAAAGATGACTAACACTGATGTAGAATGAATTGGCCTCAGCAGAGGTGAAATATTTAACAGTCAGTAGGGGCGGAAGTTGAGCTATCAAATGTGATATGCTTTCTTAAGACATCTTCGAAGGTTTTGCTCACAAAAAAAACTCAATTTTAAACATATCAAAGAAAAACTTTGAACCGTTGCACAGTGATTCGACTCCATACAACCGCGGGACAAAATTAGGAGGGTCCGTTCTTCATAAAATTTGGTATACTAGTTAAGCATGGTCTGCTGAATTGAAATCTCAATTTTATTTTTCTTAAATTTTTGTAGTTTGGCAATGCCTGAGACTTAAATTTGCAAATTTCGTCATTTTTGGAGAACTTTTTTTCAGATTTTACATTTAATCGGTAACGTCAACATTGATAATTCCAAAGAGTAACAGAAATTGTCTTAGGACTCTTTAGTTTTGCAAAAAAAAAAGTGATAATAATCGATTTATGTTTTGTTTTTTTGCAGTTTTTTTAATTTTTCATGCTGATTGCATACTTTTAGGGATAAATAAAATAAATTTTGTCGAAAAATAGGTGTTTTGACACTTTTCAAATTGAATTATTTTCTGAGATCGGAAGATATCGGAGGATGCAATTACATTATCCGACAAAGAAAGAATGCTTCTTAAAATAAAAAATCCAGGAACATACTTTCACATACTTTTTAGATATTTTCCTCTAAGTTTTGCTAATTTACAGATTTTTAATTTAGAAAAATATTCTAAATTAAAAGTAAAGTAAAAGCCTCAGCTTTGCAAATTTTGAGAAAACATTAAAAGCGAAAATGGCCACATCATTTCTTAATCTATATTGAAAGTTTTAGCAACTTCTTGGTTATCATGTATTTCTAAAATTTTTTTTACTCAATAGACTAAAAAACAGAAAATATGTGTTTAAATTTTTTTGTAAAAAAAGTGTCAACTTTGAGCCGCATTTACACAGACACTAATTAATTGTTAGCACAGATTTCTTTGGGTTTTCTTAGTTGGAGTTTTACCTTCCAAATAACGTCAAAATCGTTAAATTCTGAGACTATAAATTTTTTGAATTTTGTCTATGGAACGAATCACTGTGCGTTGGTGAGAGTACATAGGACCACATATCTGAAAGGTTACAGTGCACTTATTTCCAAATTTAATACAATACAATACAATATTTGGGTTCAAATTAGTTTTTTTTCTCGGAAACATACTATTGGTTTTTTCCCTCCTCGGAGATGAGGAAACTAATAACGAGTTGTCTAAGCCTTTGAACTACACTCACATTTCTTAACCTAAATAATCCATTGCAGTAATGAAACCACTACCAACAAATCTGATGACTTCAGAAGCAGCTTGTGTGTTTAATCTTAATTATCACTTACACTGTTAGTGATATCTGAGCAAAGAATCATTCGAATTTTAATGATTTAAATGCGATATGAAAAAACGGTTCGGAAGTCGGGTATTGAACTTCTTCAAAAAAATAGAGAACATATGCCATTTTTTCATCAGAAGTGACTATATGAAAGGCTATTTGATGTTTAACTTTAGACCCGCCGTTTCTTTATATGTCGAATACAATGTTGACTTACTTATTTGTTATGTTCTCAATTAGAAGATTTGAAAATAATTTCAAAGGATTGTAATTTTAAATTTGCTAAATTTTCAAGCAAAACAATACATACTTAATTTTTGTCTACTTTAAAGTTGCCACATTGCAGGAAGTGTTTAGCACCAAAAATTGGAGAAAAGGAAATTTCGCTGAAAATATTTATCTGAAGACAAGCAAGCAAAAACTTTCGCTGTTACGTCACGACAAAACCATTGTCCAAAACTGGCCAAGAGTGCCACACCGAGTAACGGTTAAAAACTGGCAAATACGCCATGACGGGCAAGGCGAGCCAAATGAAGTCATAAAATGCGCGCCTCACGCCTAATGACGCCAATGTGCTGCCTGATGCGTGCAGCAGCGGCCGTATGAGGCACACAACGATTTGTGGCAGCAAAGCGGCACAAAGCGTTCATGGAAAAATGGTGTCGAGAGGGGGCGATGGGGCGAGGGGAAGCGACAGGAATGCAGGCACGCGGTCATTTTGCAAACACTAATTACGCGAAATTTTGCAGCAGGTGGAAGAAGGCGCGTTGCAGGTGTTGAAGGCGCAGGCGGCGGGCGGGAATGCATTTCGAGTGAGAAATGCGAAAATTGACGCAAGAAATAAAAACGGGCAATAAAGCAGCACAAATTGCCATGAAAGTGTAAGGGACATGTGTGTATGTGTGAATGTGGGGGGCGAGGGGAAGTCGGTGCAGTGAACAAAAGCGGAAGTGGCTTTGAAAAGGCAGCGGAAAAATTAACGGCCGCATTCGCAAATGCAAAGCGAGTTGCATTGTATGTATGCGTGAATGTATGTGTGTGTGTGTGCTGGTCAATTGCAAATTCACATTTGAAATTGCAAGACACAGACTGCGCTGAGTGTGTGGCAAGCGCGCAAATTTCACATTGCTTGGAGCCGCATTAACGAGTCTGTGTGTGTGTGTGTGTGTGTGTGTAAGCGGCGGGTGTGTAATTGGCAGCAATTTATGCCGCTTTTCTGTTGCATAGGCGCAATTTTTTGCCCGCTTCCACGCCACTCCACTCCACTTCACCACTCA
Source organism: Melieria picta (assembly GCA_964056695.1). Classification (NCBI taxonomy): domain Eukaryota; kingdom Metazoa; phylum Arthropoda; class Insecta; order Diptera; family Ulidiidae; genus Melieria; species Melieria picta. The sequence goes on along the minus strand of OZ057398.1, from coordinate 20,183,917 downwards.
ATGCCGTTCGCGCCGGGATGCAAGTTTGTGGCGCAGGCAGCCTGAAAGCCTAATTTTATGCTTTTGCCTTTTTGCCAGGCGAAAAAATGCGCACAAAAGCGGAAAAACTAGCAGCGCAAGAGAGAGTGAGGGGGAAAATGTGGCAAGCGCGGGAACGGAGTCGAGCATAAAAGTGGTGGAGAGCGAAGAAAGCAGCATTGAAAGTTGCGACGCGTCGTGTTGTGCCGTTTTATGCTAATGTGACACTCACACACACACACACACACATACACATTCATGCTTTCAAAGCCATCTTTGCACTTGGCTGAAGTGAGAGTACATACAGCGAAAGCAGCACACAAAAGAGCGAGAGAGAGTGAGTGAGTGAGCGCGCGTGTTGCATGCTGTCGAAAGCATTCAAATGTAATTATATGCGGCATGCCACATGCCATATGCAACATTTTCGCTACAATTCAGCGCGCGCCAAGTGATGCACCCGAGCAGCGGCGGCGCCCAAAAAAATGTGAATGCGAAATTCAGCAGCCAAATAAATTTGCGCAACGTACTGCAGCGACTCCTCCTTTTGCAACGGCAATGCTGGCAACACTGGCGCCAGCATTATTGCGCCACACCCGCGCCTATGCAGCGCGTCTTTTCGGCGCCAACGACACTTTGTCGCAATCAGCATACGAGCAGTCATGTGCGCGTTAGCCCCCAGCCCCGCACCCCGCCAGTCCTCCAGTGCGCGCTCAACAACAACGTTGCATCAAAAACAGCTGCAGTTCCCCGCCACGCGGCAACATTTTTGCCGCCTGCCACACACACACATACACACAGATGCACAACGGGCGGCTCACCGCATTGTAAATTTACCGCACCTTTTTTATCCCCCGGCCGCAATTTGCGCTGACTTTCAAGTGCAGTCGACCGCCCATCCAGCGCCACTAACCGCGACACAGTTGTTGTTTTTTTTTGTTCTTTTCATTTTCTGCGTTAGTTTACTTTAAATCCGCTGCCATATTTTTCAAATTCGCGCTCATATTTCATGGTGGAAAAAACTCAGCAAACAACAACAACAAAACTGGCGCCGCCAAATTTAAGCAAAACACAAAAAAAACATGGGAGCTCTTCCGCTGTTATCGCTACCGTCACCGCTGTTGTTGTTGCTTCTTCTTGTTTTTTCTGGGGTGCATTTTGTTCCCGTCCCGCTCACTGCGTCCCTCTTTATGCATAATGCATTTTCCTGCCCGTGACGACACATGGGGCGCGCGTCTGTCCGTTCGTTAGCGACAAAAAAGAAGCGCGCAATTTTTATATATGAAATACATAAAATATCATAAAAATATCACACACCTCCGCGCCAACGTTCTGGCCGCCTGTCGCTGCGCCAAAAAATATATTTAAAAAAACGCATGCAAATTGCATTCTCATTCCTCGTGCCAGACCAGGTTCCTTGGGCGCTCCACGGCGCGTCGCACATATTCAGCGTTATGCGCCTTAACATATACACGCACACAGACATGCTGTGTGTATGTGTGTGTGTGTGCGTGCATCTGATTTATGACTTCACTTCAAGAAATTTACAATAGTCACAAAACCGATGCGCCGGAGTTCAGCCTTTCGCTTGTTCCCATGTTCGCATCATGTGCGCATCTATGCAGATATACACACACATACATACATACATACATACATAAATACATATGTAATGCACATATTCATGGTTGTAATTTGGTTTCTTGTTACCGCGCATTCGTCCAAGTGGCGTTGTTTGTGTTGGTGCATATCCCTTCGTAAGCGTGTTAGAAAAATATTGCATTTCCGTTTTATGATACAGTTGACAGTGTTTAATTAAATTGCGCGTTTTATGAACGCACAAGCGCGTTACACTCGGCCTAGAGGACATAGCAGACATCGCGTCGTGTAGGGAAGAGATCACTTTAAGAGCATTGGAAAAGTTTCATACTCGACCAAGTCATACTCGACTAGTCTTAGACTTAGACTTAGACTTAGACTTAGACTTAGACTTAGACTTAGACTTAGACTTAGACTTAGACTTAGACTTAGACTTAGACTTAGACTTAGACTAAGACTTAGACTTAGACTTAGACTTAGACTTAGACTAAGACTTAGACTTAGACTTAGACTTAGACTTAGACTTAGACTTAGACTTAGACTTAGACTTAGACTTAGACTTAGACTTAGACTTAGACTTAGACTTAGACTTAGACTTAGACTTAGACTTAGACTTAGACTTAGACTTAGACTTAGACTTAGACTTAGACGTAGACTTAGACTTAGACTTAGACTTAGACTTAGACTTAGACTTAGACTTAGACTTAGACTTAGACTTAGACTTAGACTTAGACTTAGACTTAGACTTAGACTTAGACTTAGACTTAGACTTAGACTTAGACTTAGACTTAGACTTAGACTTAGACTTAGACTTAGACTTAGACTTAGACTTAGACTTAGACTTAGACTAAGACTTAGACTTAGACTCAAACTTACACTTAGACTTAGACTTAGACTCAAACTTAGACTTAGACTTAGACTTAGACTTAGACTTAGACTTAGACTTAGACTTAGACTTAGACTTAGACTTAGACTTAGACTTAGACTTAGACTTAGACTTAGACTTAGACTTAGACTTAGACTTAGACTTAGACTTAGACTTAGACTTAGACTTAGACTTACACTGAGACTTAGACTTAGACTTAGACTTAGACTTAGACTTAGACTTAGACTTAGACTTAGACTTAGACTTAGACTTAGACTTAGACTTAGACTTAGACTTAGACTTACACTGAGACTTAGACTTAGACTTAGACTTAGACTTAGACCTGGACTTAGACTTAGACTCAGACTCAGACTCAGACTCAAACTTAGACTTAGACTTAGACTCAAACTTAGACTTAGACTTAGACTCAAACTTAGACTTAGACTTAGACTTAGACTTATACTTAGACTTAGACTTAGACTTAGACTCAAACTCAAACTTAGACTTAGACTTAGACTTAGACTAAGACTTAGACTTAGACTTAGACTTAGACTTAGACTTAGACTTAGACTTAGACTTAGACTTAGACTTAGACTTAGACTTAGACTTAGACTTAGACTTAGACTTAGACTTAGACTTAGACTTAGACTTAGACTTAGACTTAGACTTAGACTTAGACTTAGACTTAGACTTAGACTTAGACTTAGACTTAGACTTAGACTTAGACTTAGACTTAGACTTAGACTTAGACTTAGACTTAGACTTAGACTTAGACTTAGACTTAGACTTAGACTTAGACTTAGACTTAGACTTAGACTTAGACTTAGACTCAAACTTAGACTTAGACTCAAACTTAGACTTAGACTTAGACTTAGGCTTAGAATTAGACTAAGCTAAGAGTCAACATTCGCATCAATCTGGAAATTCCGCAAAGAATCACTTTTGCAAAGTGGTTTTAATTTGGGCTCAATAGAAAATTGAAAACCAAAGCCCATTCTTGAAAGATGGAAATAACTCACTTTGATCGTCATGAGGTGCTACAATTCTTCGTAGCTCATGGGACAAGGTTTGTTTTTCACCCACGTATGGTTTTGAGAGCCGATATTTGTCATAGTTTTGCTCTGGTAACACCGTGCGACAACAAATTTTACACACAAAAAAAATTGACATTATCTAGCTAGGGGCCAAATGTAGTAAAACTGCATTTTTAGTTTTTCTCTCAGGATTTTTATTAAAAGGACTTTGAAATTTCAAGGACATGTTTATTTCAAAAAATTATTTTAAAAATTGACCGCATTGTAGTATAACAATATGGGTATCAAATGAAAGAAGAAAATCCTTAGAATCCTAGAAAATTTGATGCTTTGGTGCAAAAGGACGAAGAGGTATTGAAAATGTCCTTTTAAAACTTTATCCTTGAATATCCTTGGAAATTTCCAATAGTTTTTCTTGAAAAAAATATAACTTAAGCACTAGTGTGTACACTACCACATCCTCGAATTTCGTCCTTCTAACTTCATTAGTTTAGGATATAAAGAATTTAATACTTCTCAAGTGTGAATGGTGTACAACTTGAGGAGACTTTTCAGTGAAAACTTTAAAATTTAATTGTCTTACTAAAGTGAGTCAATAAAGTTTGTTCTTAAAGGCTTGTCAGATCCTTCCAAAAGAGTCATGAACAACAACAAACACCGATGAACGTCTTCATCTCGTAAACCAACTAAAATAGATTGAGATTCACATCGTAAATGCTTTGTAAATCGTTTTTATAAGATGTAGGCACTTAATCTATTAAAGCTCCTTAAAACCCAACTAAACAACGCAACGTACGCAATTATTCCATTCAAGTCTGCTGCCTCCATTTTGTTTCTTTGCACTCCATAAATTTTTAAATTATATACGACTTTACAATAAATGATTTTAATTTATTTTGTTTGGTAAACTTTTTAGCCGGCCGGTCAGTAAAACTTTGCACGCACTTTGAGCGGGATTTTCAAAGAGATTTTGTGCAGAGATAATTCTGCTGTCGCACTTGGACACTTTAATTTTCAATTCAAGAACTTTTCACATTTTATGTTTGCATCAAATTAATCTAAGAAAAATGCTTCTCACTTGGCTGGCGACACATTTTATAACATTAAAGAAGTAATTTTTCCTGTTTTGGTTTTTCTTTCAAAACAAAAAATTAATTAGTAAAAATGAAAAAGAGAAACAAGAAATTGAAGTAAGCAACTTGCAACTACAAAGTCGATTTTACCTTTTAATGAGGCAATGTGACAAAAACCAAACACAAAACGAGCAAACGAACGAAGTTGCCACAGCGAAAACTGTAATGAAAAACATTGCAAAGAAAAGTGTAAATTAATTACCATTGCAAAGATGTACAACAAAAAGAAAGTTACATAAATTAATCAATAAAGTGCACCCAAGCGCTGCGAAGTGCGATTAACTTTACAATTTAAAAGGACGATAAATTAAAAAAACAGAAAGCTGAGTACTGAATGATACATTTTTCGTACTTATACATTGATGTAAGGTCTCCTATGTCGAGTCGAGTCTACTTACAACTTTTTCTCTTTTCAATGATAGAGTTTATAATAAATTAAATTTGTATAAAGGTTGGCGCTAAGGCTTCGTTTAGATATCGTTCGAGTCGAGTTGGCGTTACCAGAGGAACGTCCTAATTGTTGAAAGTAACTGCTGGGATCTATAAATCTACGAGCCCTCATATCCCTCAATCAACGGACTTCCTAAGTGAGCGAATTGTAATCTAGAGAACGTAGGGCAGAGATAGGGAAGATGCTCCAGAGTTTCTCTCACATCTTGTTTTCCATCTGCAGATCTATAGAGTCCTTAAAGCTCTTCAGTTCTATTCACTTTCAACCTTTGGTCGACTCCAACCAAATTTCATTTGGACAACTTAACTTCTTCTTGAAGTTGTGGTCTTACTGACAGACATGACTTAATCTATTCTTTCATAACAACCCGACCATGCTTTGTTTTGGGCCTTTCTAAATTAATTTACTCTCACCATCTAAGAAAGGATATATTAATGAAAAGAGCGAACAACGAAAATTTAGAAAATTTATTATTAAATTTTTATTTTTATTATTAAAATTTAGATAATTGTATATGTTTTGCATGGAAATGCAAAATAAAAATTGTGAAAATGGGTGTTATTTTCTTTTGTTGTCAGTACTTGGAATGAGCTGAGCTGAGCAACAAACAGTTGAAAGAAATTAAATTATTCCAAGAAGTAATTACCTAACGGAATGCAACTGTAAAGTGCACCAAGAGATTAAACGTGAGATAGGAGAAGAAAATAAAAAATGTGAAATGCAAACAAATGCAGCAATTACATAAAATGATAGGAGCAATGCCAAGAAAGGAATGCAAACTTGGTTTGACTGCTGTGCGCTGTAGAAAAAATTCTAAATAAATTAAATATGTCGTTAAGATAATGTTAGGTTTACATTTTTATGGGCAGAGGAACAATTATTAATGCAGTGGTACATAGTTGAAGAGAATCCTTTGAGAACGAGACAGGCAGCTTGACGATTGCTCGACTAGTGCATTCGGAGGCCTCGGAGACCCATTGTGATGAAATTGTCTGAGTGAAATTGTTGAGTTCATTACAGAAAGAGTCAGCCTGCCATCAAGCAATCATGATGAACTTAATAATCATCTGCTTCATATTGTCTTCGATTGAATAGTTTACGAAACTAGAGTACTGAAGTTGAGTTAAAAGTACTTTAGTCCTAATAGTCGAATTCATGTTAAGACTGGAGTAATAAAATATAATTAAAAGCACTTTAGTTTTCTACGAGAACATTTAAGTAGAGTCAAGGGTACTATGATCCTCTATCCTCTACTCTATCTCAAGACTCTCTACGAGAGCACTAAAGTAGAGTAAAGAGTACTTTAGTCTTCAACTTAATTTCAAGACTGCAATACTAAAGTGGAGTTTGGAATAATTCAATCCTCTGCTCAATCCCAAGACTGGAATTCTAAAGTAGATTCCAAAGTATTTTAGTGCTCTGTTCTCTAGAATGAGAAAGTTCTGAAGTAGAATCAAAAGTACTTAAGTCTTCTGCTATTAACTCTCTCTCAAGTCTGGAGTACTACAATAGAGCCTAGAGTACTTTAGTCTTCTGCTCTCTAGAGTACGAAACTGCTAAAGTAGAGTCAAGTGTACTAAAGTAGAGTCCAGAGGACTTTAGTGTTCTACTCTCTAGAGTAAGAAAGTACTTAAGTGGAATCAAGAGTACTTAAGCCTTCTATTTATCCTCTATTTCAAGTTTGGAGTACTAAAATAGAGCCTACAGTACTGTAGTCTTCTACTCTCCAGAGTACGAAACTACTAAAGTAGAGTCAAGAGCAATCTTCTACTCAACCTCAAGAAAGGAATACTAAAGTTGAGTCAAGAGTACTTTTGTCTTTTACTTCCTAGAGTAAAAAAGTACTAAAGTAGAATCAGAAGTAGAGAAAAAGTAGAATCGGAAGTCGAATTAAATCTTTCACTTTCAACTCTATCTCAAGTCTTGAGTACCAAAGTAGATTCAAGAGCTCTGTGGTCCTACATCCTCTACTCTATCTCAAGACTCTACGAGAGCACTCAAGTAGAGTGAAGGGTACTTTAGTCATCTACTTAATCTCAAGATTGGAATACCAAAGTAGAGTCCAGAGTACTTAAGTGCTCTACTCTTTGGAGTAAGAAAGTACCAAAGTAGGATCAAGAATACTTAAGTCTTTTACTATTAACTCCATCTCAAGTCTAGAGTACTAAAATAGAGTCCACAGTACTTTAGTCTTCTACTCTCTAGAGTACAAAAGTGCTAAAGTAAAGCCATGAGTACTTTTCTACTCAAACTCAGGATTGGAATACCAAAGTAGAGTCCAGAGTACTCCAAGTGTTCTACTCTTTGGAGCAAGAAAGTACTAAAGAAGAATCAAAAGTACTTTTAGAGTCTTTTACTTTCAACTCTATCTCAAGTTTGGAGTACTAAAATAGAGTCAGTACAGTACTTTCGTCTTTTAATCTCTAGAGCACGAAAGTACTAAAGTAGAGTCAAGAGTACTCTTCTACACAATTTTAAGATTGGAATACTAAAGTAGCGTCCAGAGTACTTAAGTGTTCTACCCTTTGCAGTAAGAAAGTTCAAAAATAGAATCAAGAGTACTTATGTCTTTTACTCTCAACTCTATCTCAAGTCTTGAGTACCAAAGTAGAGTCAAGAGTACCTCTACTCTCTACTCTATGTTAAGACTGGATAGACAGGATAGAGTACTTAAGTACAATATGCAGTACTTGCAGTACTCTATCTCAAGGGTTGTATATTTAACTCTATTTCTGCATACGTCAGATCATTCTAACATACTAACATCTATCCCAACACTTTTCATCAAAGGCAGGTCGTTTTCCAGTTGTATGGATACCATCTTCACCTTCCTTGGCAAAGTCCTGATGGTTAGGATTTCTCTTGCCTCAGTCAGAAAAGAGCAGGAAACTACAATACAGTAAGCCCACATTGGCTCTCACTGCCCGGGCATTTTACAGTACATATGGACTACCTACAGGTGGCCTCTTTCAATAGCCCAAATGTCTTTAAAACAGTCTATTTTAAAGAAAATACTTTTAAAGAGAGTACATATCTTCCCGTTCCCGCGGCATCACAACAGGTCTAAGGATATATTTTGACAATTTCCAACATTTAGCTCAATTGGATTCTATAGTCCAGGGGCGTAGCCAAGGGAGGGGTTTAGGGTGTCAGAACCCCCCCCATAGCCTATAATTTGTCAACATTTTCAATCACTATGCATCGTAAAAAAGGTCTTTTCATCTTTAAATATTTAAAAGAACAAAACACAAAGAACAAACACAAGAACAAAACCCTTTTTTTACCGAAACTAATTGGTTTTTTTAATAGTCACGTTTAGGCTTAATTTAAGAGTAGTTTAGTTCGTCGACCGGAATGTCCTTCAGGATGTCGGTACAAGCCTTTTGGATGGTTTCTACGTTCTCAAAACGCTTTTTTCATCGACAAATACATTCTTTGAAAAGGTGAAATTCGGACGGTGCCACATCATGTGAAAACAAAAAAACAGTCAAAACAAGTGTCAATAGATGGGATGGCTTCCTTCGATAGCCAAATGTTCAGTTAAAATGCAATAAATGTATGCTATTGAGATGCTTAACCATCGCCTTACTAAAGATGATCCCAGGCACTTCCGCTGCTATTTTGAGTAAAACTCACAATAAATATATAAATATTTATTAATTTATAAATGTTTTTCATACTTCAGTATTTAGTATCTTCCTCTGGCGATAGTTCGTATTTCGAAAAAAGGCCTAACTTTAATGATTTATTTTGAGACTATGGAAAATATTAGAAGATTTCTTTCCAGAGGGTTTATTGAACACATAATGAGGAACGCAAAAAAAAAAAATTGTCGTGAGTTTTAATCAAAATGGTAGCGAAAGCGCCTGGGATCACCCAGGTACATTTGTATAAAAAATGACAAAATTCAAGTTTAGTAATCTTTTATGAATTACCGCCCAATTTTGATCTACGGTGATCGCGGATTCAGTTGGCTAACACGTTGGTCATCATTTATGTTCTGACAATCGTTTTTAAATCGCTTTTACCACTTATGAACTCCACCACGGTATAAACAAAAATCACCATAAACTTGGTCCATCAATTTAAATGCTTCGGTTAAAGTTTAAACATTTTTAAAACAATAGTTAATATTGGATCTTTGTTCGATGCACATTTTTGTACGATGACACAAAAATACTTCCACTTCAGATGCAATAACTTCGCTTTCAGTCCACCAAATTTCATGAAATTTTTACTAAAAATCAGGGAAAAAATTTAATTTTTAATACATTAAGTCACATAACCCAAAACAAAATGCCCTACTTGGAAAGTGCACTTTACTTTAAAAAACATGTAATACTAAACTGGCAAAAAAATTTTTTTTAAAACCCCCCCCCCCCCCATGACCAAGTTCTGGCTACGCCCCTGCTATAGTCCAACTGTATCGGTACAAAACTTGTTCCTTGTTCAATTCTGTTCGGAAGATGACTAAACTACCAACTCACTCACAGCTTTGCTCGCTTTAAGCGAACAACTTAAATACGCTGATTTATCCAAAGGTTATTCACAGCATTTAGCCTTTGCGTTTCATTACGTCTGACCTTTGGCGAAAAAAGCCCATTCACGTTCCGATATGGAACTCATATGTCATGTGTAGTTATGGTGGGCGCCCTCCACCTGGCGTCGCTGGGTGCCGCAGCCATTTTGCGACAACATAAGTCATCGGTTGTCGGCGGTGGCTTTGCTCGTTCGACTCGGTGTGGAAGGAATTGCCGACAATCGGTTGGCGTCGGCGGCGCCCTGTGCGTACCGCACACTGCCGACAGCGAATAGTCGCACCGAATAGTCGTGCCGCGCTCGCATGTGTGCTGGCAGCGCTTGATTTGTGGATGCAACGCCCCTCCTCTGCGCGCTCTTGGCAATGCAACAACGTTGCCGGTTATCATCATAAATCATTTTCAGCTTTTAGTTTTTTGTTGGCTGGGGCATGCCGGGTGGGCGGCTGGCAGAGCAGCACGCAACCGAAATTTGGCGGTTCGTTTTTTCGCGCACGTCTATGATGTTTTATGATTTGCTCGCCTGAACTTTGCAATGGCGCAGCGGTTGTCGGGCTCGGCGTCGGTTGTTGGGCGCTGCCGAAGCGGTTTCTCAATTTATTGTATCGCGCATCAGGCACAAGGTGTGTGCATGTGTGTGTGTGTGTGTGGAAGGTTTATGTGTGTACAATTTTATTGTGTTGTATAAAACTTAGTTTAACTTTCGTTGACATGAGGCACCAATTGGAATTACTGGCTGACACAGTGAAAATGGCAGACTTGGCATTGCAATTTCAGTGCATGAAATTTTGATGAGTTTTTCATTAAATATGTTTTGGTATTTTAAATTTGATTGAAATAGTAATAAAAATAAATAGAAAATAATGATAAGTTCCAAATTAAAATCGATAGCTTGTACCAAAAAAATCAATCTCTGTTCCAACTTTCAAAGTTTTCATACTTTTTGGTACTTGATTTTTGACTCCTTTTCCCTCAAAGAAAAACCTCTCTGCGCAAATCTCAAACAATGCCGTCTACTTTTGCTAGTCTTGTAAAAATCACTGCATGTTAAATATTTAAGGGTTTACAATTTTAAAGCATTCACTGCCAATCAAAACAACTGATTAAGTCTTCTTCTGACTCGTTAATAAATTCGTGGAATTTTTTATTTTTTTGCAACTTTTCAGTCACAAATTTGGGATTTATTTTGAATGCTTAACTCGTTGACGGTGTTGCGGCAACGCCCGTCCTCAACCGCCCCCCTCATTTAGGCAAATGAACCCAAACCATTTCTTCTGGTCTGCATAAAATGATCAACTTAACTGCAAAAAGGCAGACATTTCATGCAGCCATATTTCAGCAAAGGAGAGCGGAGAGGCGTTTTCTCGCTTTCTCAAAGTGGAAATAAATTTCCGAAATCATTACGTATGCACGACAGCGTAGCGGCAATAAATTCATATAAAACAACAGCTGTATTAGAAAATGAAAGTCGCTCTATTCGCGGAAGAACCGCAAGCGCCGCCAAGAAAAAGAAACATGTCGAAGCAAAGTTTAGCCGGGACCGGGGGAATTATGCCAAAGCTCGCGTCAAACGGCACGCAATAAAATGGCTTTGCGGCTTCCAGCGGTGCACAATGTTGACGGAGCTAAAGGATGCTGAAAGCAGAGGGAAAGTGGAGAAAGACGATGTGATGGGGGGCATGGAAGATTCACTGGCAACATTGTGGTTGACGCAATTGCGCATCTAGTCGATATGTTTATGGTGTGTAGTAGTCATAAATATTTTTGAAAACATAAATAAAAAGTTGCTTAAAGAAGTGGAAATGCGTTGGTGATGCGGGAGAAGCTGCTGGATTCTGCAAGAAATTGTAACTCATTAGATGTCTGCAAAATATACTAAAGGAGAGTAATTCATGATAGTTGTCAGATGCTCTGAGAGAGGAGCTGAAAAGCTCTGAGATGCTGATCTTTGCAGCCTGTACTGAGGTCCTGGGTGTATGGACTTTTACTAGAAGTTTGAAACAATATTCATAATAGTTCTGAGATGATCTGAGAGAGGAGCTGAAAAGCTCTGAGATGATGAACGATTCTTTTAACGATTTGGGATCGCACTAAGATGGTTTCGTATCAGCTCTTTGCAGCCTGTACTGAGGTCCTGAGTGTATGGACTTTTAGTAGAAGTTTGAAACGCCCAGAAGGAGATGTGAAGGATGTGGAAAGGTTTTTATGCACATCATCAGAATTAGTAGAAGAATTGACTAACTATTTCGCTAGTTAGGCCAACAGTGGCGGATTCGGGGGGGGGGGGGGGTGAGGTTTGGGGGTTGAACCCCCGAAATATTGGGATCGACTTTAAAATGAAATACAAATTAAAAGGCATTTTTGGCATTTTATGAATATTGAAGAATTACTTTTTGAACCCCCCCGAAAAATTTTTCTGAATCCGCTCCTGCAAGACAATGTTATAGCAAAGAACTGATATCCATGAAGGCATGTTACGTAGGTTAGGTTAGGTTGTGGTTGTTGCCTCTTAAAGAGGTACCTTCGGAGGCCCATTGTAATACCACAAATTTCACCCGTTTGAAATGTGTATGCAACACTTTTTTCCAACATGTGCTACGTAAAAATTTATAACAGAAAAAGGCAACAAGCAGCGAAGTCTATTGGCTCAAAGCATTAAATATTTATTGGCAGTAAAGCTTTCAACTTTGCTTCATTGATTTAAAATAAAGCCAAAATTAGTTGCCTCAGATATGTGCAAAATATCAATGAATTGATCGAAATCAACTGAAACAATCTTTGACTTGTTGTAAACTTAAAAGCCCAAACTTAAGACGTTTCCCACAAACTTGACGCCGCATCTTTTTCTCTTAAAAAAAATGAAACTTTTCCTACTCGTGTGTCAACTAGCAACATTCCTGTTATATTAGCGATAATCTTTTCTTGTACAAAAACGGCCATCATTAGGAGTGAAATGCGCCCCTTCCGGCGCTGAAAGTGCACCACTGATGCTGCATTTTAAATTACCAAAGTACGTGTTGCTGCTGCTGTTGCACGAAAGTGGGTCGGAAGTCTGCCACAGTGGCGCAGGGAAGAAGCCGGCGAGCGTAGAAAGGCGCCCATAGCGCAGTGACAGCGACGACAATGTGACACTTGTCGTGCACACTCACACATACAACGCCATAGACACACACACACACACAGCTAAAAAAGTGCTGATAGTCAAACGCAGCAACACATGTCAGCATTGAGGGCGTCGTCCCGCTCTGCCAGCAGTCCGAAGCAATGAAGCGAGCACGACGACAGCACGTGTGCCGCTGAGATTTAACAGATATGCGACGCAACGAACAAGTGAAAAAGGCAGTGGGACAGCAAAAAACGCAGACGGGAAATAAAGGCCAAAAGTGTCGCTGATGAGTTGTTGAAAGGCGAACAGACGCAAGAGACAAAAAACGAAAAAATAGAAAAATGCAAGCAAGTGTGATCAGCGCAAATTTCATAAGAAACTTTATGGGTAGAAAAAAGATAATAAAGAGTGAAAAAAAATTTGCAGAAAAAATTGGAAAAGGAAAGTAGAGAAAAAAAACGCATCAAGGATTAGTGGAAACGAGCGCTGAAACACACGTAGCGACAGCTCAATAATAATAACGCCACCAGCCGACAACAGCCCAGCTTAGCCGCCTCCCAGTGCAGCGTCCACTTGATGTGCTGCATCAACCCAACTCAACCCAACCCAACTCGACCCAACTCGACTCTATTTGTATTTACATAGCTTCCTCTCTGCCGAGTGGGCCTTCAGCTGAGCTCAACTCAACTCAACTCGAGTTGACTTGCCTTCTGCACAGCTGGCACATCTTTTCGCTGTTATTAGCAGTTATGTCAGTGCTGTCAATCAACGTGTAATGATGGCAGGCTTTATGACGGCGGTTGCCACAACATTGCGCAAAGTGTTGCAACAACATCAACTAATGTGTGGGATCAAGTGTAAGCCGCCTCGTAAGCGCATAGTTGGCACCTGGATTGCATGTGAGGCGGAAGTTGAGCCGAGTGCGAAGGCAAAATTCAAATAAGGAAGATTCCGAATCAAAGTGATATGGATGCCAAGATTGATGTCAAAAGGACTTGCAGTATGGCAGAGTGTTTTGTGATATGTATGCAAAGCGTGGAAAATGCATGGATGGCTTCAGTCAAATATGGGAAATTCAGAATTTTCAGAATTCCAACTAACAGACTTTTACTAGTGAAGACTTTTACCAGAACTGCTAAAGGTTCTAGGTAAACGATTATAATGGAAAAGTTCCTAAACGTTTGGAAAATTTAAAACCTTCCAGATGCGTTTAGCTCCTTTCATGAGTTCTGCCAGTGAGACACGTTTATTATCTCGTTAGGGGGTAAGAGATGTAGCGCGCTGGCTTCTCATACCGAGGCCCCAGGTTCGATTCCCTAGCTCGGGCTGGTGAAAAACTCGTCTACTTCTATCGCTATCCACATGAAGCAGATGAGAATTACAAGAATCGCACAAGTGCGCTCTTGGCAGGCAATGGCAAAACCTCCAAGTGTGAAAGGAAAAATTGCCAAAAAAAACCGCCGTTCGGATTTGGCGTTAAACTGTAGGTCCCCTCGCTCCCTTCTCCTATGGCCTAAGTGTGTCTCATACAGAGGCAGCCACTACAACCTACCTACCTACCTAGGGGGTAAGATATGATGTACCCAGTGGTGGACACAGAATTGTATTTGGGGAGCGGGGTTTCGCACAACTTTTGAGCTGAATTTAATTTGAAACCATCATCAGCATCAATAGCTTTTATATTTAGGGGGGGGGGGGGTGGGGTGATTAAACCCCCAACACCCCTCTCTGTGTGTGCCACTGAATGTTCTATAGATTAAAGCGGCTTTATAGCTCGCCTGTGCGACTGTTCGCACGTGTCATAAAGTCACAACCTGCTCGAGATTTCGCTAAATATCGATAAACTCCCCCTAATCCCAAGTGATACCCGTACCGTGATTATGCGATGAGGGACACTGAATAAGTTTGTCTTCCAACGGTGGTCTGGTTGTTGTTTTTGCCTTTCCGGGGTAGTAGCGGCCATGTCCCGGGTGACTGTTTTTCCCCTACACTCGTAGAACCAAGTATGAACCTACTTGTTATCGATCGATGACCAGGTCGATGACCTGATTCGAACGAACTCGAATCCTAGCATAGTTTCTTTTGGATGTTGCATCTGTGGCAGAGAACACTGTTTCCAATGATGCGTTTACACCATCGGACGTGGAAGACGTTTTAGAATAGACTATGATGGGGTTTGTTGCACTGAGACCAGAACTGATCTATTGTGCCCCCTACAACTTGGTAGAGGACATCCCCTAGACCCATCGACCTCGAAGCCCATCGAATGAAGCTTAGTAAATCACGGGGTTTTAGGTGCTTGATGTTCTCTTCTGTAAGCCAGAACTGGCCCAGGTAGCGCATCTTGTGTTCGGGAGTCTCCTCTGCTATTCTGCAGAGTCTACAGACGCTAACCTATTCTAGCCCGATTGTATGCATATATTTCCTCAGTTTGCAGTGAAGACGGTGACCTGTCTAAGCTGGTTTTTCCTCAGTAAAAGGCATTCTTCACTTCATTTGGGATTATAACCTTTAATAAAGATTTTCGACTTCTTAAGACCCGAGAAGCTAGACCAGTGTTCTGAGTTCCTGGTTTTCTCCTCTCTGGTCTTAGTCGCTCTGCTGAGGCACTTTTTCCCAATGAAGGGCTCCGGTTCCAGGGAGGCCGTAGCTGCCGCAGTTCTACCAAAGCTGTCTGCTTCCTCGTTTCCGTCAATTCCTCTGTGTCCTGGAACCCAGAGGACCTTGACCTGGTTGTCTATGTCCAGTACATTTAATGCCTCTATGCATTCCAGCACTAACCCTGAGGTTATCTCATATGAAGACTTTTTACTCGCTTCTCAATCTCTGACACAAGTCAAGACATCGTCGGGCAAGACTCGGCTGTTAGGAGCTGGACGCAAGCGCCTGAAAATTCTGTTGGACAAGGGTTACAATATTGTCGAAGCTAGAAGGCTAGCGTAAAGCCTCTTGAAGAGACCCAACTATCTTCATCAAAGTCCAAACCCTATGATACTCGTAAGAGAGTTCAGTTGAATAGCCTCAGACCAAACACCAACTCTGCTAAAAAGCTTGCGAGCTGATGCTCCAGACTCGGCCGTCACCGCTTCCTGTACGAAAAGCCAGGCTACTGATTCTGCTGGATCATCTGAGCAGCACAAGGCGGTGTTATATCACCTGACTTTTCGGCGTCCACCTGGGCAGGGGAACACATGAGGCTGATGGAATTTATTCTGGACAGGATTGCACAGTAGAAGAAGTGTTCTGTATAGCCAAATTCTTCGGCTACACTACAAACCATATCACACTAGAAGGTCACTCCGTGTTGCGTTTCCGGACACAATAAAAAACCAATATCTAATATTTTTGCAATAAATCGAAATGTAAAATTCTCTTGACCAACATGTCTTCAAGAAGTCAAATCTCGACTATTTGTATATCTATTCCAATATCCCCCAAGAAACGTTGCCACACTTTATGGAATCAAATCAAAAGAGCAAACGCCATTTTCGATGTCTTTATCCACTCACTCAATCGTTGACTCTCGTCGCATCATGGCTATTGCAACAATAAAAATAGCAACAACAACAACCGCATTGTAAAATGCTATAGCAATAAAAAAAAAGGGCAGCAAGTGACAAATGGCACAGCACAAATCCCCGGCGTTGTACTTAAAATGTGTGTCGTGTCAGACGGAAATTAAATTTTTACAGATTGAGTGCTGCTCAAGTAAAGCTGCGGCTTACAAGCGGCAAGTGTAACGCCGAATCCGCTTAAGTCAACAATAAGCAGCACAACAACAACAACAACCCCAGTCAAACAAATGGCAAAACAATATACAACAACAACAAGCGGAAAACATACTAAAAGTAACCAAAAAAAAAACAAACAAAACACAGCAGTATCTCACCGAGCAGATGGAATCGAGGCGTAAGCAATAACAAATAAGACACCTAACCATCTCTTAACTTAACGGCCGTCCGTCAGGCATTGCGACAAAATGGCACTTTGCGCGCGACAGCGGACTGAGCGAGCCGTGAGCGCCGAGCAACAGGTGCAACGGCGACAAGAGGCGTTCGCTTCTCGCCATAAAAGACACACGGCGGCAACTACCGAATTCTCATTTCGATTGTGTCTTTCAAATAAATCTCCATAAAAAATAACAATAACAACACCAACACCAATAACAAACTGCAACCTAAGTAGTAGCGAAACTTTACAAATGGCGCTGGCGGGATTTACAGTTTATTGGTTTTTGTTGTTGTTGTTGTTGTTGGCGTTTGTCTTTTATATTATTTTTCATATATTTTTTTTTACGTTTTAGTTGCTTCTGATTTGTGATTGTTGTAAAATGCCATATAAACTTTTGTTACATGCTTTTGCTTTTGAAGCATTTACCAGTCAATATGGCGTCACCCGGCGACAACATCCGGCGAGTCGCTGCCTTTAACCTGACGAGCAGCGGAGGGGTGAGGCTTGGCAGTAGCCGAACTAAAAGCATAAAAGTCGAAACAAATTGATTTCTGTGTTTGGCGTTTCGGCTTCGGCGTCGGCAGAAAGTTTAGAGTGTGGAAAATCTTGCGAGCTTTTTATGTTATTAACATGAAAGCGGTGGACAGGGAGCAATGGCGCATTTGAATTGGAACTAATGTGACATTGCAACTGAATTCAAAGTGAATGGAATTGAACATTTCTTAAATGAAATATTTAAAGAAATAAAATCTTAAATTAAAAGAGAACTCATTTCGTATGCACTAATCCGATATCTGAACTGAAGATATCGATTTAGGATTAACGCTACGATGTACCAATTTTGAATTATTGTAGAAGATGTTTGCACTGACCATTGATTTTCTGGGAAAGCACGAAGATTCTGGAACTTAAAGTGAATGACTTTGGTAGAGGTTAAAGAGAAGGAGAGCGAACTAAAATTATATTTTACCTTCTCTTCGAAAGAGAATGGCCATCGATTTGAGAGGAAGGCACAGCCCACTCTTGAGATTAGATAATTTTTATCCAAATATGGTAAATATACTAAATTGTTTTCTACTTATGACCAGTGTTGCCACTTGAAAAAATGTTTTCCGCCCAAACTTCCGACCAAATCCGACCCCAACCGTTCAAATTAAAAATTTGCGTTATCTTCAAATTCATTTTTAAATTACAATTTTATTTTTTTAGATAAATTTTGTGTACTAATGAAAAGATATTCACAAAACGGACCAAAATTTGTTTAAGCGGACCAAAGTAAAAAAATCTGACCAATTTTTGTTCGAAAAGACCAAAAGCGGCAACTCTGCTTATGACTCACTAGTCTGAAACGATGTCACTGACAAAATCTTTGACAATGCGATCTCTGGAAGATAGATAGGCTGCCTCTGTGTGAGATACACTTAGGCCTCTAAATGGGCCCTTTGTGATAACACAAATTCCACCCGTTTGAAATGTATGCAACACTGTTTTTCCAACATGTGTTACAACATACAAATCAAACGGGTTGGGGAAGGGGGAGCAGTTATTCTTTCACACTTGGAGGTTTTCCCATTGAAAAGTTCTTGTAATTCTCAGCGATATAAGAAGACGATTGTTTCACCAGTCCGAGCTGGGAATCGAACCTAGGTCCTCTGGTATGCTAAGCCAGCGCGCTACCCGCTCAACTATCGATGCTGGCTCGATGTCTGCTAGCAATCTATGAATATTGTAGAGATCAGTTGTATCTTTTTCAAGACATTTTCATTTTTTGTGAATAAAACCTTGAAAATTTGTGTTCTGTTGAAGTTGCGTAACTCTTTGCACAAAAACTACAGATTAAACCTAAAACTAGAACCAGGTTTACCATGTGGCAATCAAGTCTACAGTGACTACTTACAATGCTTGTTAGGATTCTTAGTATACTTTTAGGCATGTCAATGAGATGAGTCCTATCCTTTTTCCTTTTCTAGCGAGAGAGATGGAAAATATTCATAGAAACTAGTAGACTCGCGTCCACCAGCTTTACCGACTAGAAACCAACCCCTGTTTAGAGATTTGCCGAGGCGAACCACATACTGAGTCACTTTTTGTGCCGTTATGTTCGTGCTTATTCGTTGAGAGATCTGCCGTATTCGACCTTCCTGCTAATGACAATCTCACGCTTTATCTCTGGTAGATTTCTGTAACTAATAACCCAGAAATAATCCAGAATGAACATATGTATTTCTATCAGCCAGGGCTGGACACTCATATACGATGTCTTGTGTCTCTTTGAAGCACAGACTACATGTAACTCCCTCGACAAAGTTTAACCCTGCTAGGTTAGCTTAGGTAGGGAAGGGTGTGTGCGACCCAGAGGCCGCACTTCCACCCGGAGGCCAAAATGGCCCATTGTGAATGCCTTCTTAGAACGTTCTGGAGCTAACCAATGACTCTCAGTCCGAGGCAAACCAGTTCGACCTCTTGATAAATGAGAGTAGATCCGAAATTTCAACTTTTGCGGCGCAAGCCAAGTCTGCCAGGAATCTTGACCCCAGGGTGCGGAGACGGCGTTCCTGCAGAGTCGGGCAATGGCACAGGTAGTGTTGGATCATTTCCACTTCTTCTTGATCTCCACAGCTTCTGCAGATATCACTGGACGAGAGGCGAGAGTTCTCCGATATCGAACTCTTGTTCTTTGACACCTTTAAAGCTGCCCTTCAGTGCCTTTAGTTGATCATCCCATTTCCATCCCTCATCCCATTTCGCGGTGCACCGAGGTCACCCAATTTAGGTTTTAGTTTTTATGTTAATGCCTAACCCAGGTATACCTATCGAAGTATATGTATATAGTACACCTATATTCCAGGGTATCAGTTAGCATGTAGTATGGCATAGGTATCTGTCTAAACCATAAAATAATATTTTTCTGGTAGACCATAAAGTAGGAAAATCCTGTAAAGAAGAAGTTATAAGTCAATGTAATTATTTCCAAAATTTATATATCTTGGGTTTCTGCAGAGATTGCTGGCTGCAGTATCGATTCTTACTGGTTCCTGCAGGGTGGGTTGCTTGTTTGCTAGCGTTGGCAAACATTTCAGCTTAAACAGTTTTTGTCGTTTTTTCATTCGATTTTTCATATCATATCAGATAATTCGATTTTTTTTTCGTTGTTGGTAAACGAATAAAAATAAATCAAATCGTAAATATTTACGATAATTTTTATGATTTTCAAATTCTTTTGCTGAATTTTTTATGCCCGAGTTATCGGCGCAGGCAAACAATGCACAGCGCAAACATGTTCGCGAGCTGATGTGTGCGAACCATGTTTGACTGTCTGGCTGACACTCGTCTCTCTGTTTGTGTTTGTACGCGTCACATACGGGCGCTGACATAAAATTCAATGGCCACCGCCGGGCCATAACGTTTCTCCGCGCACGCTGTCGCCTGCCGCTAAGACATAACAATGACAGTAATGCTGTGAAAATGGACGCCATTCCGCGTGAGCGAGCGCACACTGCAGCGCGGCACCGGCATCGGCGCCGCGTTGAGGCAGGGCTGGGCAGCGCATTTAAAAGTATTCTCACAGCCATTTTGAGTAGATATCATCCAGTCGGAATGTATGAATGGGAATGTGCGAAAATATTGTGCAGAGTTGAACGTTGTGAATGATTGTTATGATCGAAATGAAATTTGAATTTTCTTTACTTGAGCATTAAATTTACAGCGAAATTTGATAAAAAAGAAATGTGCTTAGGATGTGGGCGAAAAAGTTCTTATTTTGGTGTGTAAGTCAGGAGTTAATTGTGGAGGAACCTAGGGATTTGTATTTACACATGACTGGTCTCTTCATTGTACTCAGAAGACGATATAGAACATTGAGAAAATTTTTTTGATTTTATTGTTAGCTGAGTTGGCATTCGAAGCAATGTCACTCTAACTTGCAATCCAACCACTAAGCCTCTTTTTATCAAACTTCCATCTATCCGTGTATATTCTATAAAATTTTTACTGAATTGCATATTCAAGCATATGCGAGTCCAAGTCAGTTTTATTCAGCGCAATAATCCTCCATTACAAAAATAACCTCATTGTAAATTTAAAGAGACACGCAGCCGCTACTTTGAATTTAATGCCAGAAAAAAAATTTAGGTGATTGTTATCGAGTGTCGACGTATGAGTTTTGTCTGCCTACTCGATATTCCACGCAGGCAAGGAATGGTGAAAAAATAATCATTACTTCTTGAAATGACAAATGTTGTGATTGTTTGCACAGGCTGCGCGCGTGATTTGTAGAACAGCAGCTCAACCCGTTGCCTGCCAATTCGTGCATTTGGCAATTCCTGGCAGGCGAGGCCTCATCGCAAAACGAAAATCTATTTCCACTTGAGGACGCAGCTGAGAAAACGGCGTCGAAGAGGTCATGCACACACACACACACATACACATGCACATACACATATATGCATACATAGAGTAGTATGAATCAGGCGCATTGGGGGGCGTCAATATCTCAAACAGTTTTGCTACCTTTGGCGGAAGAAAATTCAACACACACACACAAACACATGCACACATTCGCCATTGAAGTGCTACGGAATGCCAAGTTTCGCCTCCTCCCCCAACGCCACGACGCCGTTAAAGTGGCACAAATCTGCGCGACCCAATGCCAGCGCAAAAGTTGCGTCAACTCAACTCAACCCAACTCGGCTCGACTCAATGCAAGTCAACGAAGGAACTGAAAAACTGAGGCTGGCAAAAAAAAATTTCGCGAACGAATTAAATTTAGCGAACGCTATGCAAATAACTTAAAAAAAATGACTGTTGCCAAAGTAGCAAAGGACGACGACAGCACAGAGCAGCAGAAAACTGCACGCACACAGCAAAATGGCGGCAGCGCAAAAAAGAAATGAAAATAAAAAGTACATAAAAGAATGAAGCTGAAGGCTGAAGACTGAAGAATTTGCAGAAATGAACGAAGGAACGCAACAGAACGAGCAGCGCAAATATAGGCAGCCAAATGCTGTACAAGGACACGCGCCACGGCGAGGACGTGGCCAAGTGCCGAGTACCCATTCGAGTCGAGTGCGTACATTCAAATTGAACGCATCCGGCTGGCGTACGACACTGACGCTGACGCTGTCGCTGCTGCTGCTTATTATCCAATTTCTGCCACGCGCGACTGGGTTGGTGTCCTGGCGGCGCAACGAGGCAACGAGGGGGGGCCACGCACTCGTTCGTGCATGGAAATTAGTTGTGAAGTACGCGCAGAAACACTGCGAGTGTGTATGTTTTAAATTTAGTTAAAGAATGTGGCAACGTTGAAATTTTCTTTATTTGTTTTTAAGTTTTTATTTTATGCAATCGACTGTTGCTGACCTTAAAGTCACAAACACAAGTCATGCAGTTGCGTTGTTTGCGCAATTAAAAAAGAAAAAAATAATTAATTAAAAAATTAATTAAAAAAGAAAAAAATTAAAGAGAAGCAAAACATTGTTGACGATAAAAAAATATTGCAGCACAATTTTTCTATTTGGCAACATCTGAGAAAGCCAATTAATGTTATTAAAAGTTATAAATGTCTCAATAAAATTTGCATTGGAGCATCAGTCAGGGTGTTGTTGGTTCGAATCCCGAAATAAGGAAGTGAAAATAAAAAACATAATTTTTTTTTTTTGATTCTCAAGCGCGCAATAGGGTATAGAACTTTATCCACTTTATATAAGAACTGTATTAAAAAATATAAATTCACTAATAACATTAAATAAAGTAGAAAATAAGAAAACATTTTTTTTGCATTTTTAAGCGCGCAATAGGAAACTTTTTGGGGTATAGGAACTTTTGAGGGGGTATAGAACTGTATCCAGTTTATATAATAACTGTATTAAAAATACAATACTGTATTATAAATAAACACACTAATAACATTAAAGAAAGTAGAATATGCAATGTGACAGATTGGGAAATTTCCTCTTACGAGTAGAAGAAATTATGAACGAAAGCATTGTTCAGAAGATTTATGTAGATGACTTTCAGTGGAGGTTTGGTAGATTTTTATGTAACGTAATAATGTCAGTTCATAGCCAGTTGGCCGGTCCAATCACAGACCATTTTCTAGGGACAAATCACATGAACAAGGCAGACATATCCGACAGTGCGCTATGTTCTATATTCTTGTGGGAAGAATGGCGCGTGTACACCCGAATCTGGTTTAAGACATTTGGTACTGACAGTGGCGCACGCAGGATTTTGTTTCGGGCGGGGGCGGGGGTTTTGTGTAACTTTGTTGAGAACTTTGAAATAGAATAAAATTTAGATGTATGAATCTACAGACTGAGATCCCAAACATGTATGTTTTCCCTACCTGACATATTTTAGTCCTGAAAGTTCAAAATAAAAAATTTAGTAAAAAGGAGACAATTTTTCTCTTTCATTTGATACCCATATCTTCATCATTGCACAACCGCAAATATTTGAAAAAATATTTGAAATGTGTATGTCCTTAAAATTTTAAAGTCTTTTAAAAGGACTTGGGGCCAGAAAATGAAAATCTGACTATTCTAGGTTACTATAAATGACCTCTAGTTTCACGCCTATATCAACATTAATATAGGTCTCGGCAAAAAATTTTTTTTCGCACGGTGTAATAAATGTAAAGTTGGTGTTTTCACTCAGTGCATCATAACTTTGTCGTTTTTCTTTCGATTCTATTGATGTTAGGCTTAATATTTGCTCAAATAATATATAATTCATCATAAATTTTAAAACCAGAGCAGATAATTTATTTTATCCATAAAAAATCATTCAAAAATTTATGATTTTTGAAAATGATCGAAAAATTCCCTTTTTACAACTTTCACCGTCAGCAACTTCCCCAAATCTCATCTGATTTGGACATCTATATATTGCTGGAAAGGCTAAGGTATTATCTTCTGACTGACAGACAGCTTGTGTTAGTCGAATGATTCGTTTACGAGATATGTGCTCATAACTGAAACAACAGGGAAAAACTCGTTTTTTTTCGAAGATTTTTCGAAAACGCTTCTCACAAAAATTTTTTGGTCTTCAGTTTCGTGTTCAACGGCCCAAAGTTAGTCTAGAAAACACTTTTATTTTTGGGTGAATTTTTTGTGTCGAGTAGTGTTATTGATGATTGAATATATATATACGACGGTTATAAATTATAAATTAAATTTCTGTACTAACTTAAAGATATTTCGGGGGGTTTAAACCCCAAAAACCCTTCCTGTGTGCGCCACTGGGTACTGATGTCTTAAAGCGACTTTCTTGGCTTTTGGGTACCACAGGATCTACTCAGATTTTTCCGGATATCGGTTGGAATGAAAGCAAATTGATGGGTACCACACGAGTTAATGTAAAAAATCTAATGGATCGATCGAATCCCAACAAAATCGACCCATTTCTGAAGCGGATGGTGACTGATGATGAAAAGTGGATCACT
Organism: Melieria picta; assembly: GCA_964056695.1. Lineage (NCBI taxonomy): Eukaryota > Metazoa > Arthropoda > Insecta > Diptera > Ulidiidae > Melieria > Melieria picta. The sequence goes on along the minus strand of OZ057398.1, from coordinate 20,159,784 downwards.
TACAACAACGTTAAATGAAAACGGTTGGAATGGAATTGCGGTGAGCCGATGTAAACCGTGATCAAGCCAGGATTGACGGTCAGGAAGGAATCATCTACTATAAGTTGCTCCCCTATGGCCAAACTCTTAATTCGGACCTGCACTCCCAACAGTTGAACTATCTAGCAGAAGCAAAGCGGTAGTAGAGAAATTGTGTTCAGTCACGACAATTCCAGGCCACTCACATCGGTAGTGACTGTCCGGAAGCTTGGTTACGAAATTCTTATGCACCACCTTATAGTCCGATTCTGGAGTCAAGTAATTACCGCATATTCCTGCCTATGGCTAATGATTTTGCTGGTCCCAATAGGGACGAGGATTTCTATGACAGAGACATAGTTGGATTACCTTCAAGGTGGCAACAAAACAGTGCATATCCAACTTAATTGGATCATTCCAACTATGCTAAATAAAGCTTTTAATTCCATTCAAAATTATTGAATTTCTTTTTACTTAACCTTACATTTTCAGTTTCTATATGGCATCCTTAGGTTGAACTTGTCTCTCGGGCAATTTTGAGAAATATATCACTTTTTACATTCCCCAAATGGCTCAGCTTGCTTCACGGACATTACTCACAACTCTTTGCTGACTTTGAAGGGCTTAAACGCCTAAAAGCGGCCGCAGTTTCATTTGACTTCCGCCATAAAGCATTATCAGACTACTATCCGAGTCTACCTGCGGTCGCCATAAAGCATTAAAGGTTTTTATGACTTCATTACAAATTCTCATAATCGTTTAATTAAAGTCAGTAAACGTTATCAATTAAATTGCCAAGCACAAAGCGCTCCGACTTTTTGTGGTCTTTTTATGCTATTGACCAGAATTAAAATGGCCAAATGCGCTTCAGACAGCGAAACAAACTAACTGTCTGTCTGTCAGCAAGTCGCTCCCATTCTCGCACAACGACAGAGAACGGCATTAAAAATGATGCGCTCGGCCAACGCAAATGGCTTTAATTAAAATCCAGCGCAGATAGTGCACACAGTGGGAGGTAATTTTTTTTGGAAATTAAAATCTTAAACGAAAAATTTCGAGCCAACAGGATTTGTGTGGATGTAGTTAATAAAATGAAGATATTTCACAGCAGCAGGTCATCATATATTTTTGGGTAAATAGTTGAGGCCAAGCATTAACATTAAATGTGTACAGCCTAAAAGTATGCAGGAATGTTTGCATATTTTGCAAAGAATGAGGAATGAGTTGTGCAATTCTAAAGAATATGCAGACAATGAAAATGGTTGAGTGTGTGTGCGTGTGTGTGTGTGTGTGAAATATTTGTGTGTGCTAAACAATTTGCAATTTCACACTTCAATAGGGCATAGTGCCTCAAAGTATGCAATAATTGAAATTTAAAATTTTATCATCAATAAAACTGAGAGAAAACCCAAAAGTGTAGCAGCGTTTTAGGCGTGATGGAATTTTTATGCGTAGTTTAAATACATAAATAATTTATTTGTGCAACAATACAAGTTTATAAAGCAGACAAGTGTTGCTACGAAAAATGTAAATTAATTTGATAAAATCAATTTTGCAAGCAGCACTAAAATTCTAAATTATTTGTGTTTAGAAGAAAGCAAATAAATGGCAAAAAGTTAAGATTTTAAGGCAGTTAAGGACATAATTTTTGTACTGCTCAAAGTTCAATGCCATTGAAGCCAACTGTAACCTTCAAGTACCCAAGAAGGCTTGCAAACATTCTGAGCCCTAAAACTTTTATGAATTGAATTTTATGATTGTTTTGCTCATTTCTTTACACTTTCTAAACGCTCACTATTTACTTTAACATATCCTTTTTCTTATTCAAACATTGCTTTCTGTAATTTTTTTTCCAAAAAGTTGTTAACTAGCTGTTTAACAACTCGCATAGCGCCAGGTAACCCAAAAAGCCCAAAAAAACTCGCGTTTTGTATGAATGGCGTGCACTGCCCGCCACCCCGTTTGCATTGCATCCTTCGTTCAGTCCTTTGGCGCGCCGTATCCCGCTGTGGCCGTAGCTTGCGGTAACCGGGGCCAATTATTACGTGTACTTAGTGCGGCCAACGGTAATATTACAATGTTGCCAATGCTGCCGCACTACAATAAAGCATGAATGGCTGAAGGTTTGGCAAAGGAAAATTTTAATTAAAAACCGCAGCATGGCATAACCAACGCTTCACCGACTGGCTGCGTCCAGGCTTGACGGACACGCAAAAAGCACTACAGAAATAATTAAAACGAACACAAGCGAAAGCAATAGAAACATTTTACGTACCAAAAAGATGAAAAAATAAAATAAAATTATTGCTGCAGGTAAATACATAAAAATGCATAATTGAAGTCACTGAGTTCTTTTTTTTGTGTATACTAAAGCAAATTAAGAACGAAATTCTTAAAAATTAAATGCATAGAACAATAAAAAATGTAAATGCAATAAAAACAAAAAAATGGCTTTCACAAGTGCCAAGTTTTTTGCTCTACTTTCTCCCTCCCCGCACTCGTTTCTTATGCGTGAGTGTTAAGTTTAGTCTACGTGTGTGTGTGTGTGCGTGTGTGTGCGTATTTACGTTTTAGTCTGTTTCCGTTCGAAATCAAAACAAAAACATAAATTGTCACCTAAATAAATAACAGACTTCAGGGCGTTCGCTGGCCCAGTCTGTATTGCCATTCCTAGTGTCCTTCTTTTTGCTAGCTAACAGTTATTGTTGTTGTTGTCTTTCGCTCCAACGCGTCATGGTTGCCCAAAAAAGCTGGCAAAACGTTGCTGCAAGTGACGCGGTGGCCGTTGCTCCAGTTTTGGCGGCCATTGTTTGCTGCAACAGTTGCTGTCGTTATGAACGTCTGCTGTTGCTATTGTTGTTGTTGTTGTTGCTGTGATGCTACGTAAACATTTCGTGAGTGCTGTCAACATGACACATTTACTTAAAATAGCGAGCTGGCGCGCCGTTGACTACCTTGACAGCCTTTGCTGTGCGACCAGTTTTCCTGCAGTTATTTTATTTTCCTGCAAATTTGTTTCACATGTTTGCTTTGTGTCCTGTTTCGTTGCTGCTGCTCCTGCTGGCTGGGTTCCGTTCGTTGCGCCGCACCTATGTAACGTAGAACGACAGTCGAGTGAGCGGGACGGGTGACTGGGCGGGCAGTGGAGTGGTTGACATATTTTCAAGGACCAAAAACGTGAAATTTATGGCCTATTTTTATACAATTTAAAACTGCAGTAAATGTAGTGAAAACAGTGAAAGAGTGCGCAATCGTTCTGCTGCATACTTTTAGGCGTCTTTTTGGTTTAAGCAATTTGAATGACTTGAATGTTGATACATTGTTTCGGGGCTGGTTGTGTTTTATGGACGTGTTTTTATTTACAACTGAATAAAAGAAAAATTTTAGAAAATCGTTTGAAGGACGAGCTCAGAGATTTACTCGAACGTTCTACGGTTGTGTTCCAAGCCTTTTAAAGTTTACCATTGATCGAACAGAGCTCATAGAACAGCACTAAAAATTTATTATTTGTAGTTAGTGGACCTGTTCCCCTTGAAACTTTCAGTGCCAATCGCACGTATGGGTCGTTCGTATTTGTTCGCTGTCAAAGTTTGCCGCTGACATCAAACATGGCTTCGTGAATACATAAATGATGCAATTCGTGTATGAAAAGAAAATTGATGGAAAAAATTTGCTTAAAAATTGATTCGTCGCCCATCGTTCATTGTGACTGATTGGTTTAGAATGTGTCCGGAAGCGCCAATACCAGCAGTCACAATGGCCGCCCTCACACACACTCACAGCGATTGCTAAACAAAATTGCCAACAATAACAACAACGTCAACGAAAAATGGCAACAACATAAATTGCACAGCATGCGCGGCGCATGCCAGCGCGTCCCGCAGTCCCTCTGCCCAGCGCGAACGTGTACGAAATTCCAATGGCGCGCGATTATTTGTAACCGAAGGCGCGTTCGAAGCGCAAAGAGCAAGACAGCAAAATAAAGTGGCAGCAGCCGGCCGCCAGTGCAAATAGCGAGCGTCGCGTCAGCGATTCGATTGTGTAATTTTTCGGGTACACTGTGAACGCGCACGAAATCGACTTGTTTGTCATTGTCATTGGGCCGTGAAAAGGGCTTCACATTCTGCCCCCCCCCCCCCCAGTCTGTTCCGCGCAGTTGCGTCTCGCTTCGCTTATTCGACACTACCGAAATATGTATTTTTTTTAAATAAATTTCTGCGCCGGCGAACGTGTGGCAAATTTTTCAAAATGGATTTGTGCAGTGTTTGTGGCGCTTCATGGCTTTGCACGCAGATTTATTGTCCAGTTGTTGCGTGTCATGTTACAATGTACGTACTAGTCAAATGGGCGCAAGCGAATGAAATTTTGAATGCTGATTGGAAAGCCGAATCTACATAATGAATTTTAAATAATTTCGTAAGCTGCTTCAATGCTTTCACGTGTAATTGAAAAACCTTATTTGGAAATGTGAGCACGTGGACTTGAAAAGAAAATAAGGTAGAGAATAGCTAACATAGGTCAGATGAAGAATTGAATAGTTGATTTTTAGTATAATAAAAATTAATATTAAAAGGGTTTCAGTCGATTTCAACTGATTTATTTACTTACTTTCAACTATTTTGGTATTTGGGTGCTTTTCAATTAATTTGACTTGTAATAAAAACAAATTCATTAAGGTACAAAGTGAAGTGCAGACGTCACTGGTTCGATTTTTAAAATGTTTCCTTCCGTCTAACGGTTTCCTATCCAGTCAAATCACTTACCTTGAGACAAAATCCTATCTTTCTCCCTTCACACAGTGAATGAGCCACAAGGTGCAGGTCTTCATTTTCAATGAATGGAGAATAGAAACAACACTATCAAAAGTTGTTTACAGAACCATCTCCCTCCTAAATTAAATCCTGCGCCACTATCTATCTATCGTATCTATCACATCTATCCCATCTATCATATCTATCATATCAATCATATATATCATATCAATCGTACCAATCATATCAATCGTATCAATCATATAAATCGTATCAATCATATCAATCATATCCATCATATCTATCATATCAATCATATCAATCATATCAATCGTATCAATCATATCAATCATATCCATCATATCTATCATATCAATCATATCAATCATATCAATCATATCAATCGTATCAATCGTATCAATCATATCAATCATATCAATCGTATCAATCATATCTATCATATCAATCATATCAATCATATCAATCATATCAATCTATCAATCATATCAATCGTATCAATCATATCAATCATATCAATCGTATCAATCATATCGATCATATCTATCAGATATATCATATCAATCATATCAATCATATCAATCATATCAATCGTATCAATCATATCAATCATATCAATCATATTTATCATATCAATCATATCAATCGTATTTATCATTTCAATCATATCAATCATATTAATCATATCTATCATATCTATCATATTTATCATCTCTATCATATCTATCACATCTATCACGTCTATTATATCTTCGAATATGAATGAATATAAATGTGTATAATGTATATATTATTTATATATACAAAATTATAGACCAATAATCGACCCAGCTAGAATTAAATGCCAAGCACAAAGTAATCGTTTTACTTTCTTGTCATTCAGGCGGAAAGTAAGTCAAAATCCGGCGCCGCATTTGTCGCCAAACAGTCACAGCCAAAGTGCCAAGCGGAGCACGACCAGAAAAAGGGAGAAATAACGAAATTAAACTCGTTAGCAAAGTGAAGCAGTACGAAATTAATTTACTGCGGTGTAAAGTAGAAACACTTTTTGGTATTTATTGTAGCGAATTTGCTGACGAGATTTTGAGGTTGCTTATGCCAGTTGGCAGCGTTGCCATAACAACCGTGGCAACCCCACAGCTCAAGGACCTCAGTGGAAAGTCGAAACAAAATGCTTTCGGGTGCACACAATCCAAAGAATTGTGGCACATTGAATTATTTCCATGTGGCTTTTTCAAACGCTGACCAACGTAAACGACAACAATATTTTGAACAAAAACAACTTGTGTTTTTAATTCAAAGGTTGCGAAAGTGTTAAGTGCAGCAGAATGTATGCAGCATTTGCCTAGGAAAAGGCATCAGGTTGAAGGAAATCTTTCACAACTCAACACTTTGCAAATCTTCTCAATTTCATAGCAAATTTCTGCGTAATGCGGCCGGAGTGAGTGCATCGGCGGCCGAGTACTTTGCGCCGCTGTGTCGAGTCCTAAAGTGCAAATCTGCTTACTTTGGCGACTTTTAGCGCGCAGGCTGTTGCTGCTTGCGACGCTCAAGTGCAACGCCAGTTAAACAACAGCAACAACAAGCAGTGCTGCTGCAACTAACCACTCGCAGGCACGTCAGCAAATTCCGCTGCCGGCTGGTGATGCGATTTTTTTGTTTCGTGCCAGTGCACCAAACTGAGGCGGCTGCTTATTTTATTACTCGCTCTGCAAGTTTTCAACCAACTTTCGGCCGCTAATGCCACTGTGTCGTCGTTGACAAGTGGCCGAGAGTGGCTGAGCGGCGGCAATGGCGACGGCTGACTGGGCCAGCAGGGCGAAATAATGCGCTGGCAGCGGCCATGTCTGACATTTTTCAATATGCACTTACGACCACTTGTTATGGTTTCACTTTGTGTCTTAACAAGCGCCGATGCGCGGCAAGTTGCCGTTGGCGCAGCTGCAACCGCAGTTCACGAAAGCGATTCAATCTTTGCTGTTGCTTTTTTGTTCTCGGCTCAAGGATAATGGGTCGAGCAGCGAGAATACAGCAAAAAGTGCCACTGTTGAACATTTAAAGATGAAAATTCTTAAATGAGTTTAAATTCAAGGCGAAACTTCTCTTCGTTCTATTTCAACAAAGGACACAAAGCATTTTGGGGCATTCACGCTGCGCGGCAAATGCAATTTATTGCTTCATTGTTACGTGACATAGACAATTTTCTGCTTTCGATTGGTGCATACCAAAGAAATTTACCTAAAACACGGCCAAACTTTGTACTACGCACTGCCGGAGGAGACACAGAAAGTGGAGCGGCAACTTTTCGACAGCGCTGGATTGCGACAATTGTCGCTGGTTAGTAATTAAACTTTCAAGTAGTGAATGCGAAGCAATTTCCTGCTACTATTTATTTCCGTGTTGCTTCTTCTGCAAAGTTTTTTAACTTTGGTTTAATTTATTCTTTTGTGCTGCTCGGGTTCCGGGCTTTTGTTTGCCATCGCTTGTCCGCCTTTTCTCTTGCACACTTTTCGTTGTCAGCAATGAAACGCGCTGAACAAATAAAAACGGTTTCAAGAACTTTTATTAGTTTTACTGCTATAAAAAAATGAATTGTAAAAGCAAAGTGAAGAATTTGCCTTGGGCCAAAGGACAATTTGTGGTTAAAGGACAATTAAGACTGCATATATCGATGGGGAAAACTAAAATGCTTGCGGTTTGTTGTTTGGGACAAAGCGAAACTTAAAAAAAACGACAGAGAAGTTTATAACCCAAACTTTGTTTTTAGGAGCTTCTCGATTAAGGAATATTTTTATTAGAAGCTTTAGTCGCTTTTGTTTTTGTTTTAGTCTAATATGAGTTTTTCAATCAAGTTGAATATTAAAGGCAACATTTTGATGGAGAGTCAGTCAGTTTGGAATAAAGAATGAATGAAGCATTTTTGACACATTTTAGGTTTTAAACTGAAAAGAAAGAAAAAAAAGAAGCAGAAGAATGAAGAAGAAAAAAGAAGAAGAAAAGAAGATGCAAAAAATGTCTAACTATTTTAAATTTGAAAATATTTAAGGCAGCTTTCAATTGAGAGTCAAGTTTTTTTTACATTATGAATGAGTTTGAATTTATTTTATGTGATATTTGAATTTATTTTATGTTTTAAATTATTGGGTGTGCAAATGAGTTTTCAGTTGTTTTTTTTTATAATTTTGAAATTTTTATTCAGCAAAATTGATGCAATGTATATATTTCAAAGTATTGTCCACCGTTGCGTCCAGCTGCGACTTTTCTCCATATTTCAGGCAACATGTGGATTCTGCGTTAAAAACAAGTCTCGTCCTTGTGAGTAAATTTGTATTTGTATTGTATGATTTTGAACTTGTTTTATGTGATATTTTAAGTTATTTTATGTTATGGGGGTTTAAGTTTTGAGTTTTTTTTTTTAATAAATTTGAAACTTCTTATTCAGCCAAATTGATGCAATGTATATCATTCCAAGTATGTTCCATTGTTAGTTGCGACTTTTCTCCATATTTCAGGCATCTCTGCATTGAAAACATGTCTCGTCTTTTGCGATGATCCAAGAATGGAGCCAATGTTTGGCTTTCTCGGAGTTAAAGTGTTGCTCGGCCAGGCCTGGAACCATCGACCAGAAGAAATGGTAATGGTTGGAAGGAGCAATATTTGTTTAATACGCCGGTTGAAGTAGGACATCCCATTGAATCGTCTCTGAAGTTTTTTTGATGACTTTTGCAACATTGTCGTGTAGAAAATGCAGTTTTTTCGGCATATTGTATTTTGTTGATTAAAATTTATATATGAATTGACCATAAATAAATGAATCGAAGTGATTGCGTCTTCGTATACTGACTTGAATATCAATCATTCTTATCAATATTTTTAATTTATTTTTATATTTTTTTCAAGTAGCCTCCAGAACTTCGTGTACAGGACTCGACTTGGAAGCTTAAATTTTCTATGACTCTGTTGCATTAGTCAAGTTGGATCTCACTTATAGGCTAACAAATGTTGTTCTCCCGTTGCTCAATTTTGACCAGTGACTTGACGTGGCAGAGAAAAGAGTTTCAGATCTTAAAATCGCGTCTGTGAACTTTTGTAGCCATAATAAATGAATAAATTTTAAAAAGTTTAACGCATTTATGAACACTGCAGCACACCTCGGTGAATGGTCAAAGAATGACAGCATTGTCAACTGGAATGCAATTTTTCGAAATTAATACAATTTATGCAATTAATTAATTCATATAAGACTATCTAAAACAATCAACAGACTAAATTATTAAATGAAATAATAATAATAATAATTAATAATAATAATTGACTGGCACGACAGCCCGCTTACGCGAGACTAAGGCCTAGCTTCCCGCAACCACCCGTGTTGTGCGTGTGAATTTGTACGCGGGTGGAAGGGACCTACAGTTTTATGCCGGTTCCGAACGGCAGGTTGGGAGCTTTTTCCTAAGCAATTTTTACTCTCAGAGGTTTGCCATTTCCAGCTGAGAGGACGCCACCGAAAGAGAAAACGAGTTTTCCCGTTATTTTTATTTTATTTTATTAAATGAAAACGCACTTAAAATTAGAAAAAAATCTGGGAATACAAATGTTTAATAAGTCAGAGCAATATGCCGCCAAAGTTCAGACATGGCTATTAAAAATTGTTAACTTTTAACAATTTTTTAAAAGCAACTTTTCTTTTAGCAAGTTTTATTTTTCCCCATTTACTTTTCATAATTTCCATTGGCACTTTCTCATCTATAACTGATACATTCTCATCTTCATTCAACGAGCTCTTTTGCAATATTTTTGCATTTGTTTTGTCGTAGCAACTCAACGACTGGAAAATGCGCTGCACACCGAATATTCAACATTGTCAACGTTTTTTTTTGCCAAAAATCAGCAATCAATTCCACTTAAGGGTTCAGAGTGCATATCGCAGGCTCTACAAGTTATGCTGACGTGTATGGCTCAAGTCGCACTTGACACGCTGCCGGAACTCGCTGACAGAACGCACGTTGCTGCTGAACATCAAATCAATTCCAGCTCAGTAAATGCATGCCGACAATGTATTGAAGTGTGTGCGAGGGAAAAATAACTCAACATTTAATACACTTAAAAGGTCACATGAAATGTGACATGAAGGGGAAATTATTTATGTTGCATGCGTTGAGTCAAATTGTTGATGTTCTCGCAATCTTGAAAAAACAAAAATCGTTTTTTATGTAAACGAAAAATGTTTATTATTGGCAACTAAAAGGAAAAATGCCCAAAGTTGATTGCACAAAAAAACTGGCTGGAAAATTGCAATAATTGCAGCGTATGGCGATGGCGATGGCGGCCTCATGCCAATGGTTGGCGTTTTTTGTGCCATTTTCGGAATATTAATGCTTGTTGCCAAATGTGTGTGTGTGTGTGTATTCTCTCTCTGAGCGCGAGTGCTATCCATTATGCAATTAAATTTGCTTCATTTAGCGCAAATGTATCGAAAGTGCACAATTGAAATCAATTTCATTTTTTCTTACACTCGAGTACGTGCCGATCTGCCTGCGTTGTTGTTGTTGTTGCTATTGTTGCCGCTCATCGCAACAACCCACCTTTGATGCGGTGGCTGTTGCTGCTTGTCCTGTCAGCTGGAAGGTCAACAGGGCACGTTCCACTGCCTCCCGTCTTGGCGATTAATGCTTCCCCCACATCTGCTTCTTCTACTTCTTTTACATCTTTTTGAATGGATAAAAATTCGATTTTATGTGAAATTCATTTCGTTCTTAGTTTTAGTTTTGCTTTCAAAGGTTAAACGAGCATTTTTGGCTGCTTGGTTGCTGCTGTCAAACAAGCGGCGCTCACGCTACAGTAAACATTTTGAATGGCAGCGTTTTAACGCTTTTCAAATGCAAAAGCAACAACAATTCAAACAGTGAATGGCGCGCAATGGTCGAGATCGAAGCCGCTTGTGTCAGTTTGAGGGGCAGACAGAACGAAAAAAAAAAACGGCAGTAAAGCCAGTTGCACGTTGCTAATGCAATTCACTGTGTGTGTGTGCGTGTGTGTGTGTGCACTGCAGTCACTCACTGAGTCAGTCGTTCGGTCGCTCACTCACTTCAAATTGAGGTCAAAATCAATCGAAACAGTCACTCGAATCGTCTCACTGAATGGAATGAAATGAAATCGAATTGTTGCAAAGACTTTTCTGCTGCTAACACTTGAAATGTTGTGTTGCAACAAATTCTAACGTTGCAGCTTCTCTGTTGCAGCCGTAAAGCAGTGGCAACATTTGGAGTGCGGCTCACCAAAGTTTCGCTGCACTTTGTTTAGTGTTGGGGGATTCAGTTGGATTTATTTCTTTGATACTGAATAAAAAATTGTTGAATTAAAACTTCTGCACGTATTTTCGTGAAGTAAACAACTTAACCTCAAAATATGCATAATACACATGAACTTTAATTTGAAAAAATATGTCATGTAAAGTTTGTCTTTCAAACACTGTTTAAATAAATTTAAATTGAAAAATAGTTTGGTATATGAAATTTTTGCAAAAGTACAATTTTAGGAAGTTTTTAGATGTTTGTCCTTGTTTGAACTGTCATATTTGTATAAAGATTCGTCCATATTTGTACAATGCCGCAAAAAATTCAATCGTAATTTTTGTCGAACACCGTTTTATTCAAATTCAGTAGTTAGGAATGTCGATTGATTTTGCATTTTGATTTTTTACCTACAAGTTCACAGCTCTCAGGCACAAGGTGCCATAGTAAACAGGACTTTTTTTTATATAATAAAAATATTTTTTGGCAAAACCGGGTTATTTTAATACTTTATTTTATTTAATTTAATTTTTTTTAATTTTATTTTATTTTATTTTATTTTACTTTATTTTATTTTATTTTATTTTGTTTTGTTTTATTTTATTTTATTTTATTTTATTTTATTTTATTTTATTTTATTTTATTTTATTTTATTTTATTTTATTTTATTTTATTTTATTTTATTTTATGTTATTTTATTTCATTTGATTTGGTTTTATTTTATTTTATTTTGCTTAATTTTACTTTATTGTATTTTATTTTTTGTATTTTATTTTATTTGATTTTATTTTATTTTATTTTACTTTACTTTATTTTATTTTATTTAATTTTTTTAATTTAATTTGATTTTACTTTATTTTATTTTAAATTATTTTATTTTTTAATTTAATTTTATTAAATTTTATTTTATTTTGCTTAATTTTACTTTATTGTATTTAATTTTTTTTATTTTATTTTATTTTATTTTATTTTATTTTATTTTATTTTATTTTATTTGATCTTATTTTGTTTTATTTTAAGTTAGTCTGAAAGAGTCTTTGATTGAATGAGAGTTTTAGATCTGCGACCGGAATGTCCTGCAGGACGTCGATAAAACCTTCTGGATGGCTTCTACGTTCTCAAAACGATTTCTCTTCATGGGCAAATGCAATTTCCTAAACAGGCAAAAGTTTTATGGTGTCAAGTCAAGCAAAAAGTTGCATATGACTTTTTGTCAAAAAATCGCTCGCAACTATCTATCGATGAGAGGGTATCAGTAAACTTGTGCAGAATGAACCATCTACACACTTTTCAATAGCCAAATATTCTCTCAAAGTTCGGTAAATTAATGTTGTTAAAAAGCTTAAATCCAGTTTCAAGAATTTTAATAAATATTTTTTCATAATTCACGCACAGTTTTGATGCACTCTGCGGATATGACAAATTTCCAGTTTAAAACAGTTTTAAAATTGCTTATACAACTCATGAATCATCAATCATCATTAAAGTTTTGACAAGTTTAAAATAAAACTTAATATTGGCTACTTTTTGATGGTCATTTTTGTACTGATGGGGCAAACATGACATCACTTCAGGCGTACAATTTTCGCTTCTAATGAAGCAAATATCATGAAATTATGACAGAAAATCGGGAAAGTGTGTACTTTTCCAATGCAAGAAAAAAGACATAGATCGTGCCACCACAAAATGTTCTATTCTTGTTTATTTAGGAACGTACCTTGTGGAGGGTATAACAGAACATTTGAGTTGAATATTCGAACTAGAGAGACTTCTTGCCTGCAGAGAGCGAGTTAGGACAAAAACTAGGCGCTGCTTAGGTATAGACAAGATTTTATATAGACAGCAACAGTCTGAGAATAATTTGAAGATAATAATTTCAGAGCTCACTGGCCAATCTAACCACAGTAGGAGTCAATCACATGCCGAGTTGTTCAAAACCGAAACTTTACATCCATTCCGAACCAAAGCAATGCTTTGCGTTAGTAGAAAAAGAAAGAAGAAATCTTTAGTGTTATAGACAAAACGATTTAGAAAAATCCAGCGCGCATAGGATACATTTTGAATTTGAAGCATTGAGTTAGTTCTGAAAGGATGGCAAGGTTAGGAGACAAGATTTTGAAGGAAGATTTGACTTTAACTAACAAAGCTCCATGTAAATATTTCTCCAAGGAAATAAAAGTTCTATGCAAACAAATTTAGAATAATTTTCTGAATTGTTTTACACTCAAAATCACTCATCATAAGCAATAAAGTCTCCTAATTGGCTTTCGGGCCCACTCACTGAACCTTACAGCCTGAGAGGATCACACAGTGCAAACAGTATTGGAACAGTTGCAGTGGCGCACACAGGATTTCATTTTGGGGAGGGTTTTGCGTAAAATTTTTTAGCCGAATACCATTCGAAACCATATTTTGTACCAGCAATTATTGTGTTTGGGGGAGGTTCGAACCCCTAACCCCTTCCTTTTCCTCTTCTGTTTGCTAATTTCAATGGCTTACATCACTGAACAAACATTATCTGCTTATTCCGTGCTACAAACAAATTCCACATCACAAACTGTGCCTCGGTTTCTGCTTCTCTCACAGCTTTGCCACTCACTTCTGGGTATTAAAATCCGCTCTTTGATTCATCTGACCTTTTAAAATACGAAAAGAAACCTGAATACCAAAGTGTACAAACCGTTTTGCGGCTTTGGCCATACGCACTCACCACACCGACAGTCGCCGTCACTGTGTGTTACTCCTTTTTGTGGCGCATTTTGTTTTTTATTTTCCAAGAGATTTGAGATAATTGTATAATACTTTAATTTAATTTGAATGTTGGTCGTTTGTGTTCGATTTGCTTTTCATGTGCTTTCAAATTGAATGGAAATCGCCACAAAATCGATGCGAACTTGAAAGGTTTGAAATCTCTTTATGAAATACGATGAATTGCAAATGGAATTAAAATGAATCCCTGTAAAATGGGCAAACATGTTTTGGGCTTTCAAAAACAAATGCCGCTTTCATTTTAAGCTGTTTTTCTGCGGCGCTTATCGGCTAAGCTCAACGCAAACAGCCGAACTTAACCCAGTTTCCAGTTCGCTGCCTTCACAAACAGCGAGCGGATGCTCGAGGAGCACAAACACCGCAGCCCGTTCGCATTGCCCAGGTCAACGTTATTATAGCAACAACAACAACAACAACAATTTCGTACTTCAACTTAAACTGCATCTTTTCCGCAATATTTACCGCTTGCAGTTCGCAACTCTTCAGCAATTTTTGGGCTACACTTTATTCGTTTTTCGGCCACTGTTGGATGCTCGGATACGTTGGCGGTATTCACCATATGTGGCAAAGGCTATGGTAGTAGTGCAGCTTTAAAGGGTGTAACCAGAACTGAGAAGAGGGCGGAGAGGGAGGAATGAGAGGGTGGGAGGGTGAGGAGTATTTAACCCGGGCTCCGTGTTTTCGAAGTTCGGGTTTTATAGTTTTAGTTAATATTTTTTTTTTTAACTTTGTAAAAGTGGGTCCCACGAGGAAGCCAGAGCCAGATATTCTCTCCATAGTTTAAGTTAAGATAATGAATGCCCTGATGAACAAGACAGCTTCAAAATCAGCTGATGTTTGTTAACTCTGTTCACGGGTTGTTGACTCCAAGAACATTAAAATCTATTTAACCCTTTCGACCCCAATGTTGCCTGAGAGCAACTTCATCTATTTGTCATCTTATAGCAAAAGCTACGATTGATTTATGGTATTAATTTAAGTAGGCACCAACAAATTAAAATTTTTAGAAATGAATTCAAAGCAAATTACAAAAATTTTTGACTGTTATCCCCAAAATAATTCCCAATAATTTGCAGCGATATCAGGGAAAGTTTGTTTTCTAATTGAAGTCTACGAATTGGGCGCGTTTGATCAAAACCCTGTTTCTTTAATAATGATTAAATAAAATCAAAAAGTGATAATTTTGTATTTTTCCATAAGTATTATATAATTTTTCTGTAATTAAAAAATATTGATACAAAATTTACTTAACCCGTTTTAAGCTAAAATTGTTCAAAAGTAAATTAGCTCTAGAACCCTAACAAAGAGGCGTGGCGACTTCAAATATCGTGTGCACACTTCTTCTAGGCAAGTGTTGCATGATTTAAATACCAAAAAGTAATATCGAGATACAGGGTAAAATTCGGGGTCGAAAGGATTAAGAGTTTTAAAAACGTAAAGTACTATTTCGTCTAAAGGAATCTGTCCATTCATAGTCAAATACATATTTGTTGTTGTTTGGGAAAAACTTGCACTCTAGCATTTACCACAGAGCATGAATGCCGCCATTGCAATGCCAGCACCTCGATGCCAGCACAACAAGCCAACAGTTCTAACATAGCTGCACTGCTTGCCTGCATTACCCAACAAGTAGCCGCACTACAACAACAACAACAACAACAATACTTTACGCTAGCAAACAAGTTTCGGACTATGCGCAAAGTTTGCTGCTTTTTCACGCTTGCAATTGTCAAAGTTGCCTCAAGGGGTCAGCACGGCGAGGGGAGTTGGCGAGTAAAAGAGAAAGAGCGACAGGCCACAGCTAAACCGAAACTTTTCGCCCATGATTTCTGCCACTACAAAATGCATTCACTTTTGCTGTTGCTTAGTTTCAGTTACCATTATAGTTGGGTTTTTTTTTCTTCGTACAATCGACAAATTACCAAACGTTAATTTTTTAACCCAGTTAACCAAAACAGCAGTGTGAGCGGTTTGTCCATGGATCGTACTGTCTCTTTCTGGCGTTGACACTCTTTTGTAATTTTGGTCATTTCAAGTGGCAACCATGTAAAAATTGCAAAGTTGGCTCAACAGTTTCGAAAAGACTAAACGTTTTTATTGTCCCATTCAACAAATTAGTGACAGGGGCTTTCGTTTTGGGTTTTTTGTGTGGTGTCGCTTACGGAAAGAGATCGCAAGTAAGGTTTAAATGGGCATTCGAAAGAGTTCAAGTGGTCAGGCAGTCAGTTGGCGAGTTGTTTATGAGAACTTGTGAGGAAATTTCAATGTTACGGGTTTAAAGGACATAAATTTAGCTCAGTTATGGGAAATTGTTGTTGTTGATGGGAATTGAGATTGGGAGAGTTTTGGTGGGAAAGAACTCATTTATATATTTTTGGATATTTGAAGTTTTTATGTAATTTTTTATTTTGTGCAAATCAACTTCCAAGGCTACGCTGACTTGGCCACGTCTCACAGTGTTGCGAGTTCATATAGCGGAGTGACAAAAATAGAAGGAGTGGTCGTACATAAATGAAATTTGGTATACAGTTATTGTACGAGTAAAGAACTTACTGTGAATAATGTTCAATGAAATCGGACCAAAACTTCGACCACCTCCCATACAAACGGATTTGAAAAAACTTCATATTAACAGTGACAATTATCTTAGTTCATAAAAGCTACGTTCATAGTATTTGTATTTTAATATAAATTTATTTATAAATGTGTTTATAGATAAAATGCGCTTTTTTCAAAAGTAATTGAAAATAAAATCTCGATAAATTGCTCCACAGCGGCTCAGAAGTTGCTCTTAGAGGGTTAAAATCTTGGACTGACCCCCACTAATTTTTCTTCCTGAATATTTCTTTCCAACATACCTACCCCCTATCTCCAACCTTTGATGAGGCTCCCATACAAAATAATCGTTTTTGGAAAGCGGGCTCCCGCTGCTCTCAGGTTGGTCCCAGACGTATCAAATGTAAGACTGACCCCCATTTATTTTTCCTTTCGAATGTTTTTTCTATACACACCTAACCGCTATACCCAACTCTTAAGGTGGCTGCCATACAAAACTATTAATTTTCAATGGAACTGGCTCCACACTTGTAAATGTAGTAAAGTAAGCAAGGAAACATCGTATCTGGGAATCTACTGAATCGATTTGAATGATTTATTCAACAATCGTCAACATTCCTGAGTGCAAAAAATACAAAATTAATTAAAGTTCGAAAATTCACGAGCAGAGGGCGCCTCCTATACAAGTGAAGTAGTTAGGTTGTGAACTTTTGGGTTTGTACGAAAAAAAATCAAATTGTATTGTCGAAACTCCATTAACCCCTCTATTTCGAATATAATAGTAATCGTAATTGATTTTCCGAAGCTTACAGCATAATGTACATGCTTGCCGAAACAAAATATCAAAAAATTTCGAAAGTGATAAAAAGTGTTTTTTTTAAGTAACCTTTAAAGTTTTAACTCAGTTTTTATTCACTTATTTTCTTTGTTTCATTTTATTCATAACGGTACCGCTCAGAGGTGAGAAGAATCAGCGAAATTTTGGTCTTACCAGACCTAAATTGTATTAAACTTAAGACAACAGTAAGTTTTAGGGACCCGCTCATAATTGATTTAAAAATATTGAACCTCAAATTGAAAGCAAAAATGTGCTGTTTGTACAAAATTTTTTTCAACGCTGTGAGAGTGTACTTTAAGAGCTCATAACTTCTTTATTATCCAATATTTTTTGTTAAAACTTGGAATTTCTCTTAATTGAAATATTTCCAACAAAACCTCATACTCAGATTTTTTTGATTATAACATTTTGGTATTTTTGTCACTACTCGCAACACTGTGCGTCTCCCGTATGGACAATGAAGCTGCGAGGAAAGAGATGCTTGACGCGGTATAGCGTCATCTCTCCGGTAGAAGGATCAAGGTGAGGACGCCTTATCAGAAAAGGATATCAGCAGAGATGCCTGGAGAGAAATTTTCTCTTTTTATTTAAGAGTCATTAATTGTTCTAGTCTTGACTTCCCAGCACCTGGTTAACAAAAACAACATCAACAAAATAAACAGGACTTTTGAAATAGAAATGTTACTTAGTGCATGGGAAAGTTACATCCTTTTCTGACTTTCAGTAATATTTGTATATAATTTAGTTCACTAGAACTAGCATTGGTACAAAAATGATCATCGAAAAAAGAGTCAATATTAATTTTTTTTACTAAGACCTCCTATTTTGATACGATTTCTGTTATTCGATATTAAGATTTTGTGTTGCTTGAAGAGTGCAACGACCCTCTTTTAACGCCTTCTAATGCCAATTCCGAAGGTATTACGTCAAATGCTCTCCCTATTCTTTCGAATTTATCTAATCGTACCCACACTGCCAGTTTAGAATATTCTGCCGTCACAACACCAAAAAACCAATAGTATCGATAGTGCCAAAAAAATGATAGATAGAGGTGTCACGGCAGCCGCCGTGGCTCAATTGGTTAGTGCGTTGGACCGCGAGTCTAAGGCAGCAACTCCAGGTTCAATACTGCCTGTAATAACACCTAAAAAAACCAATAGTATCGATAGTGCCAAAAAAATCATAGATAGAGGTGTCACGGCAGCCGCCGTGGCTCAATTGGTTAGTGCGTTGGACCGCGAGTCTAAGGCAGCAACTCCAGGTTCAATACTGCCTGTAATAACACCTAAAAAAATAACGGGAAAACTCGTTTTCTCTTTCGGTGGCTGTCCTCTCAGCTTATGAAAAAGCTCCCAACCTGCCGTTCGGAACTGGCATAAAACTGTAGGTCCCTTCCACCCGCGTACAAATTCACACGCACAACACGGGTGGTTGCGGGAAGCTAGGCCTTAGTCTCGTGCCAGTCAATTATTATTATTAAAAAAATTATTAGAGGTGTCAAAATGAAACCATCCATACTATCGATAGTTGCACAGCTCTAGCACCGATGTGTTAAAGGACATCGGGCCAACAATCAAAAGTACTCAGTTCACATGCAGCGCAAATCGTTGTATTGAGTACGAAGGGGATTATTTTGAATAAAAATAAATCGATTTTCAAAATAGGGGTATTCACACTGAGCTCGTAACTTTGTTAGTTCTGTACTCGGTACGTGGTTTTGTACCTGGATTTTTTGTTCGAATCTTTTATGAAAATAAAATACACCTATAGTACTTTCGAATACCAAACTAAACAAGTGACGAGCTCGTTGTGAATACCTCTAATGTGTTGTTTACTATAGACTTTACCTTTTTTTAAATATGAAACTTTAATATTTATTTTCTACTTTTAAAAACTTAACTCGCTATGGGTAAAATAATCTTCAATGGGTATGAGGCCAATGAATCGATCAAAAATTAGAATGGACCGGACGCAGATCTACTTCTGTAAATATTTTCTCTTACTTGAGCAGTCCACACCTGATCGGCGCCGTCTTTGGAACCGCAGTCTTTGGCACCGAAACCTGTCTCGCTAAGGTGAAAGCATGGCGGTTGGTATAAATTTGTGCATATTAACCCTTTCGCTACAGGTTTTTACTGGGGAAAGTCAAAATTTTAAATTTTATGTCTTAGGCTTCTATGTGGTTATATTTGCAATATTCCATAAGAAATTTTTTCATTTTTATACTCGGACCCTGTATTTTAAAGTGTTTTTCTATGAGAGCAACCACATCGTTGTGGTTGTAATAATTACTTAAACATAAAACTTTTTACGCATAACAAAAAATTGCATATTTCTTCATTTACTTCAGCCAAAATTAAAAAACAAAAAGTGTCTAAATTGAAAGAAAACGTCAAATCAAAAAGTTCTCTAATTTTTTCTGCTTCTTCTTCCTTTACTATGTCAAGATATACCATTAAAAAAACGTGTATACTTCTCTTCTTTAAACTTAAATATTCAGTTTATTAATTTCGTATTTTTCCTAAAACTTCAAACTATTCTAAAAACCAACAAAAAAATGTATTCTTGCAACCATAGAGGAAGCAGACGTCCACAAAGGAGCATGTTGCCATATGGCAACAAAATAGCGAAAGGGTTAAGCGAAGTTATTGAGAGGTGCCGCTGCCAAAAAGGCTCAACTTTTCAAGCAAAACAAAATCATTTATTATGTCAGCAGTCAGTTGTTCTATTTCATTGAGTGCATCTATACTTGTACAGTGGTGCAATGAAACTTCAAACCAAATATCGCAAAACGCACACAAAGCGAAACGGCAAAATTTAAACTTAAACGCCGACACATGTGCGCGGAAAAGTCAAAGGCGAAAATATTGGCATGGCACGTGAAATGCTGCTTTTTGGGCAACAAATGCCGAGCAATGAAAGTGCACGTAAATATCTGCCAATGACAACAACAACAATATGCAGCATCAGCTGCAGCAAAAGCGGAAGCTGCGACGCGTAACTCTTCATGGCAGCAGCAGCAGAGGAATCGTCGAAGATTTGCAACCGTGAAGGTGCAATTTTTCCGCAATGCCATGCAATGCTGTTGTTGTTGTTGTTCAATTTTCGCTTTTTTTGTTTTTTAATAAATTTTTTAACGACGCATCTTAGCGTCCACACACAGTTGACCTGGTTCGGTGTATGTGCTGTACATATGTAAGCATGTGCGTGAGTGTATATACAAGTTTATGTATGAATATGTGTACATATGTGGCGCATTTTTCGTTATTCGAAAAACCCAAACGAACAGCAACCAATAAAGCGCAGCAAACGCAACCAAGCAGCTGGTATCTGGTAGCTGCGAAAAGAGCTCGCACGGTCGGGGGGGGCGGCACGGAGCGGCGTCAAGGTAATGGAATTGCAATTTCAAAGGTAAATAAGTGAGACGCTGCACAGCGCTGAAAGTGAGACGTTTCGAATGTGTTCGCTTCGGCGAGTCGCGCAGCTCGACTATCGACTGGGGCGGGCGTTGCGTTGTTGGGGCAAAGCGATGAGCGTTCGTGCTGGATGCTAAGCAGTAGACAAATCGAGCTACACAAAAGCACACAAACACACAGAGAGCGTTAAAGAAAGACACCAAAGAAGAACGCAAAGTGGAAAATGGGAAAAAATGGAAAAATTAAAAAAAAAAAATTAAATGCAAGTAAGGCATGCGAGACGCTAAGAAGCCGCGGCTGTTGGTGGACGCGTCAAGTGAGTAGCAGTGGAAGCTGTGACCAGCGCACAAAAGGGGGTTTGGGGGTTCAAGCCCCCAAATACAAAAATTACTGGAGCAAAAATATGGTTTCAAATGGAATTGAGCTCAAAAGTTGTAGGCAAATTCCCCCAAATGAAATCCTGTGTGCGCCACGGGCTGTGACTCTTATTTAGTTAGTTTTCCGCTGATGCGTTTTCTGCTCAATGTGCTGTAATTGCATAGAATTGCAATGCGTGCAGCAGCTGAAGTGAAGCAACTGCAAAGACGCAGCAGCGATTGCTGGCAGTAGTGAGGGGCACACAGACCTCAGGTGCGTAGTTGATGGAGATTTCAAATCGATGAACTGCGCTGTGGCGTATAATGCAAACCATATGGAGAAAAAATTCACATCATTTGAATGATGATCGAATCGAGTGTGAATTACTTGTGAGAAGGAAATAAGTTGGTGGGGTTGATAACACCGTGTAACAAAAATTAAAAAAATGTTTCACACTGGAAAAAATCCATATGGGCGTGAAACTAGAGACCAAACACAGTAATACTGCGTACTCAGTTTTTTATTTCTACATCCTTTGTCCTATTAAAAGGACTTCAAAATTTTGAAGGGAATAAAAAATAAAAAAAATAGAAAAAATACTTAACCTCGTTAGAATATGGCGGTATGGATATCAAATGAAAGAGGAAAGGCTCAAGAATTGAAATAAAATTAATGTTTTATCTATTTGTAAAAAAATGATATGAAAAATATCCTTTGAAAATTTTAATCCTTTATATCCTTGAAAATTTACATCGAATTTTCTTGAAAAGTAAGTATGTTGAAACCCCAAATCTCCTTGATCACGTGTCAAAATCATTACTCTAACTTTATTGGTTCGAAAGTTATTAAAAAAAAGGCGGAAGCTGCAATTCTAATGAAGTACAAAAATTCTAATTTATTTGACTATCAGTATTTTAAATAATAAAAAGATACAAAATCAACGAAGCGAGAACAATGAAATTTTGACACGTGATCAAGGAGATTTGGGTTTTAAAATAGTTACTTTGAAAGAAAATCCTATATAAATTTTCAAGGATATAAAGGATTAAAATTTTCAAAGGACCTTTTTTATATTCTTTTTTTACAAATAGATAAAAAGTGAACCTTATTTCAATTCTTGAGCCTTTCCTCTTTCATTTGATGTACATATCGCCATATTCTAACGAGGTTAAGTATTTTTTTATTTTTTTTATTTTTTATCCCCTTCAAAATTTTGAAGTCCTTTTAAAAGGCCAAAGGATGTAGAAATGAAAAACTGAGTACGCAGTATTACTATATTTGGTCTCTAGTTTCACGCACATATGGATTTTTCCCAGTGTGAAAAATGCTGTCGCACGGTGTAACAGATGTGATAAGCTTTGAAGAACGCATGCATATGTTTTAAAAATGCTTACAACTTATTTATTATTTTTATTATTTAAATTAGAATACTGCAAAGGTTGGTGATCCTTGTGGTCGCTTTCTTGAATCAAAACTTTAAAAATCTGGCTGCTTATACATTCATCTGAATGTCCATGTCCATCTTTTGGAACATTTATACTTTGCATATTTTACATCTCAAGATTCAACCACATCTTCCAGAACATTGGTGCGCTTCATCCTAAGCAAAGTCCTTTCCCTCTAAAGCTTCACATTAAGCCGCAAAATTGTCAGCTTTTAAGGAAAATTCCCACTTCACATTATTTACACTACTTCACTCGCTTTGAGCCAATCAAAAGACAATCTTTTGATTCCTTTGGGTCATTTCGATTGATAAAGCACACAAGCTAGCAAACAAGTAAGCAGACAAACTCACAACACTCTCGGCCGTTCGTTCATTTGGGCATTTAACGACGGGCGGCAAAGTGAAGCAAGCAACTCAAAAGGGGTCCTTGCACGCTCGCCGTGGGACAGGCGACGCCATAAGCAAAGCAGCGCCGCAGCTGTTTTGACATGTTCAGCTCAAGTCCGCAGCGTGAAAGCGCATAAGCACTCTTTACTCTTCGAGCATATTACTCTATTTTTAGAAGGTGTCAAAAATGGGGGGGTGGTCGGTGGGGGGACAGTCCAATCGTTTCTCATGGCTTTAGTTGAGGTGGCATTTTCGGCAGGTCCTGACATGTAGACCAAAGCCTAAGCCATAACTAAGTATGTATGTAAGTATTTGTGTTGTGTTTGGGTAGAGTTAGTGGACGCGTGAGTGCGGCTGACTGCCAAAATGGTCGATTGATTTGACAAAGCTCTACGACAAACAGTGAAGTTTTGCAGGGAAAGTGACTGCTGACTGTTGGGTGAGTGACAGCTGTTCATATTTATTTGGTTTGGTTGCTGTTGGTGTTCGATTTGAGTGTTTTAATAGTTAATAGATTAGAATATTTGGATAGAATAATAGAATAGAATCCGATTTTTTTTTTTCAATTTCCTAAGGAATTTATTGATTAGATAAACTTTCAAGGGTGCTTTAGGGCTGAACTTTGCTCAAAAATGTGTCTGTTAAATTGGTATTAATGCCTGTTTAGAGGCAAACAGACTTCCGCTTGTTGCAACTACTTAATATTGTGGTATACTTTTAGGCGAGTACCCATAAGAGACATGAATGATTAGGGAAAAGTATACTTTTTGGGATCAAGTGACGTGATCGTTTTGTTCATGTTCCCTGACTATCCACCAATTACATCTACACAGTTCATTCTGCCCTGTGCCATGTTCCCTGACTATCCACCAATTCATTCTGCCCTGTGCTATGTGTCCATTTGTGTGAAGATATGAGAATCGATTTACTCATGTTTTCTGTACATCCGTCAGACTCCATCTATTTGGTCCATCTGGCTGTTTGTTCTTACGAGAAGCGCTTCAGTTAAATTTCTCTGTTTCAACAGTTCGTCCGTACATGGAGCAGTCCATCTTTCTATTCAGTTAAGCTCCTTTTCCATTCATCTGTCTGTGCGTTGGTGTAGATGCGAAGATACATAGTTTTAGACATTTTCTCAGTATATCTGTCAGGGACCTTCTATTGAGCCCAATCGTTGTCTTTCCGTTTGTGAAGTTACGAAAATTAGTTTAGTTAAGGCTCTCCGGTCCAATAGTTTGTCCATACATGGATCAGTCCATCCATCGATTTAGCTTAGATGTTTTTCCATTCATCTTTACGAATGTCTGTCCCTTTGTAAAGATACGAAGTTCGTTTTAGTCATGTTTTATTCATTAAATTTCATCTACTGAACCCATCTATCTGTTCGTTTGTGAATTACGAATTAATGTTTGTCTGTCCCAACAGTTTGTCCGTACATGGGTCATTCCATCCATTCTATTCAGTTTAGCTGTTTTTTGTCCATTTGTATGATGTCTGTTTTTTTGTGATGATACGAAAATCGTTTTAGTCATGTTTTCTATATATCTGACAGGAACATCTATCCTTTTCTTCGGACCATCTGTTTGTGTGCAAATTTATGGGAATCGACTTAGGTAAGTTGGTCTGTCCGGCCAGTTTTCCATATTCAGTTCACCTGGTTTTCTAATCATCCCCAAATTTGTCATGTTTTGTTTGTGTTCCATGGATCAGTTCATTATTTTTTTTAGTTCAGCTGTATTTTCAACCATCTGTACGCATGTCTGCCTTTTTCTGAAAATACAAAGATCCTTTTAGTCATGTTTTCTGTATATCTGACAGGATCCATCTATTTTTCTTACTGACTGTCTCTTTGTTAACAAATTTATGGGAATCGACTTAGGTAAGTTGGTCTGTCTAGCCAGTTTTCATCTTTTTAGTTCAACTGTGTTTTCAACCATCTGTACGCATGTCTGTTCATTTGTAAAGATACGAAGATCGTTTTAGTCATGTTTTATGTATGTCTGAAAGGAGCCATCTATCCTTTCTATCTGACTGTCTGTTTGTGTGCAAAGTAACTAGAATCGATTTAGGTAAATTGGTCTGTCCTATTTTTCGTACATTTATCAGACTCCATATTCAGTTCATTTGTTTTTTAATGACCCCAATAATTTGTCCATATATGGATCAGTTGATTTATCTTTTTAGTTCAACTGTGTTTTTAACCATCTGTACGTATGTAAATAAGTTCATTTGTTCGATTTATGCTCCTTCGTAGTCCATCTTTTTATTTGTCCACACATTTGTTAGTCTTCAACCATTCAAAATGAATGGATAGAAGATAGAACCCATAAAAGATGAAATAAATATACAACAAGTTTCTAATATGCTACACGAAGAAGATCAAATATATTAATTGAGTCTATTTATCTGATCTTCTAACTAAGCATTATTGGAAGCTTTTGTGAACAAAAACTATTTATTTGATCTTCTATCCGAAGAACATAAAATAAAAAGCAATAAGCAATGAAATAAACTCGTCGATCTCTTAAGAGCCACCAAAATATTTTACTTGTTATATGAACAATAATCCACAACTTTATTGTAATATTTTCACTTAGTTTTACTGTTCCCAGCGGCGCTCTAAATCGCCTTGTCGCAAAATCTTCTTATTTAACGCCAATACGCACCTGAAAAGAGAAGAGGCAAGAAAACCATATGTTAGTAAATTTTATACGAGCTTTATGATGCTGCTTACAGTAGTAACGCATAATAAAAAAGCATATAAAAATCAATCCCAGTTGACCGCGAACGGCGCTCGGCCCACCCGACTCACACACACACACACACACACACACACACACAAGAGCGTGATTTTTCTGATTTTTTCCACATGCTTGACCACACTTTATTGAAATACTTTTGATTGTGTTGACAGCACAGGATATACAAAGCGAGGGCCGCTGCGCAGTTGAGGCGCAAAGGGAGCGAAAAAGTATGCAGCACAGGGGGGGCACAAGTTGTGCAAAAGTTGTAGGGCACAGTCAGTGGCAAAGCCATTGGGATTGGCTGCATTGGGACAACGACATACACAGCACCAACACACTAACACACACACACACACGCCGCAGTCAACTTCCGTCGCAGACCATAAATTGCGAGCAGCATGAAAAACGTGTTAGGAATCATATTTTTGAATAAACTTGGCAACGCCACGACAGGGGTTATTGGAAAAAGGATGCGAACGAGGCGAGCCAACGGGCGAGCATAGAGTGTGTGCATGTGTGTGCATGTGTGTGTGTGTTCACGCACTTGTTAGTGCGTGTCAGTACGTGAGCGCGCATGCAGCGTGAATGTAATGAAACCCAAAATTGGCAGTAAATTATGGCAGCACCGAAAGCAAATCAAAGGAAAACAATGTAACGGAAGCAAACGGAAAAAGTGGAAGCAAAGAAAGCAAGCAAAAGTTATTGAAATGATTGCCAATATTTGTGTGTGTGTGTGTGGATCCTTTTGCCGCACAATGCGGTCTGTGTGTGTGTGTGGCGAAGGAACGTGCGAATTGTGTGCGAAATTGTGGTTTTAATGCGTGAAAATCAATGTTGCGCCCCTTTCGCATCGCATCGTCGTTTTTGTTGTTTCTCGCTCGTCCACGTCCACGTCGTCGTTCTGCTGTTGTGATTTTCTTTTCAAGATTTAATAAGGATGAAAATATATTGAAGGACTTATTTGTTGAGATGAATGTGAGTGCCTCTACGTGTCTCGGAAATGCTGCGCGCTATGGAGTTACGATGAGGGGGAGCGAGTTGAAGGGGGAACTACACATAATTTCCCAGTGTTTTGCAGTTAGTTGATTACGGTTTGCATTCGGCCGACGCAACTAAGGCTCCAAAGTGGCCGCAATTGACTTTACTGCTGTTCGTTTTTTATGTGAAGTATCCTTTCGTTTTGGGGAAACTTGTGCTTTTTATTGAGTTACTTTTCATTAGCTGGCAATAGGAAATATGTATGATTTTTCAGTTTCGAAACATAAAATGTAGAAGTTTCATAATGGCTTTCGATGTTGGTACAGGAATTTTGGGACAGAGAACAGCAAAGAGAAATTAAGTATTTGGAGAAAAACAATTTTGTGTTTGTTTGAGAAAATATGAAGCTTCAACATTTTGGTTTGAATTAATATGGATTGAGAGTAAGATGCACCCTAAGAGTCTGCAAAGACTGAACAGAAAGATTAAGGCTGAGATTTGAACCTGCTTGAAGATAAAAGTCAAGACTTATACCAAGACCAGGACATGAACTAAAACTCAAAGTGGAATGAAGTATTCGGATAAGAAAATGTTGTATTTATTTAAAGAAACACACATCATTCCAAATGTTGATCTGTGACTGATAAATCTTACTGTTTTATGCTGATTAGGATTCAGGGAAAGAGTTGAAAAAAAACCGGAGGAGATCAAAATCTAAATAAAGTCAAAATAGTAGACTGATATCAGGACCAACAACTAAACTACTACGACTACTACTTAGACCCAGACTCAGCCATAGATCAAAATTAAGTCTTCAGCTATGACTAAGACTAAGATTAGTTAAGGTTAGGTTGAAGTACGATGACTGTCTTACTAACACTAAAATTAGTTAAGGTTAGGTTGAAGGTCGATGACTGTCTTACTAAGACTAAGATTAGTTAAGGTTATAGTGCCATAAATAAAGAAGCATATATTTCACCGTGCGACAAAAATCAAAAAATTTCAAAACACACGAAAAAATCGATACACTTGCGAAACTAGGGGCCAAAGCTGCGTTTTTAGTTTTTCTCTCTGACGTCAGGATTTTTTTAAAGGACTTTGAAATTTCAAGGATATGTTTATTTAAAAAAATTATTTTAAAAATTGAGCGCATTGTAGAATAACAATATGGGTATCAAATGACACAGAAAAATCCTTAGAATCTTAGAAAATTTAATGTTTTGGTGCAAAAGGACGAAGAGGTATTGAAAATTTTCTTTTAAAACTTTATCCTTGAATATCCTTGCAAATTTCCAATAATTTTTTTTTTTTTAATATATCTGAAGGACTAATATGTGCACTACTACATCCTTGAATTTCATCCTTCTAACTTTATTAGTTTAAGGTATAAAAAATTTAATACCTCTCTCTCTCATTCGAGAGTCAGATTAAGCCAGTTTGAGTCGTTGATGAATCCTAGTAAGTCTCTTCTATTAGCCTGGGACTAACACAAACTCAAACTTTAACTTGAACCAAAACTGAACTTTACTCAGAAATTCGTACTATGACTCGAACTAAACTCGATATGAGGACATGAACAAGTCCAGAATTTAACCTAAACTGCTATACCTTGTCTCTCTTTGATTATAAAATACTTTTGAAAACATCCAACATTCAAATCGTCATCTAAGAAAACAAATATCGTATGTTTCATTAAGTTTAGTAGCACATACGACAACTGTTTTCTCATTCGTCGAACTGAGAATCGCGCCCTAACATTCAGCAAAATAAACGTGTTAAGAATCCTTGTTTTTTATTCAAATGAACTTCAAGTTGCTTTAATGGTGTTATGCACAATTAAATACGAAATTGGAATAACACAGAATGTGTTGATTGCAAATAAAATTTAATGTACAAAATAAGTAAACAAACAAAAACGAACCGAAAACGAAAATGAGCTGAAGTAAAAATCACATCAACCATGACACGCACATCGTAAAATCGTATGGGCCAACAACAACAACAATAACAACAACAACAACAACAACAATAAAAACATCATCAGCCCTAATGAAAGCATACAAACGAAAGAAAGGACGTTGCCGTAAACGAAGCCGGCATAATAACAAAAGTGAGGACAGGATATGATCCTGAAAAATGCCAGAACCGAAATTATGTTAATTTGGCAGGAAAGCCCAGAAAAGACACACACACATACACTCGCGCATATGTAAATAATCGCATATGCAATGCAATACCTGGCGGCAAATGCCAAACAAAACAAAAGCAAAAATGAGAACAATTCAACAACACCAGCGTTGTGGAACACAATCGAATGAGTATATGCAACGAAGTGTAAATAAGTTAATCACAATTACATTAGCATTTATACGGACCGGTTTTGACACCGAGCCCAGCAAGGTCAATAAATATGGTAGACTGTATGGAAAATTGAGCACAGACGGGCTTCAAGAAAGTCTCGATGTTGATTGTTGTTTCATTCGTAATGGATAAATATGGATCAATTTTTTGAATAACTCAAATATGGTTTTGTTCTCAAGTTCTCTTGAGGAAAAGAGTCAACCTCAACAAGGAATTCTTGTTTACCAAACCGAATGTTGAGATCATCTTTGCAGGCAAAAATCTGGTTTTGGCATGAAAAGACTTTAACATCAACAACAAAAATCCCAAACTTAACTATTGCTTTTTGAATAAGCAGAATGCGGGAAATGAGAAAAATTAGTTTATACTTATAGTTCGACTCCTGATAGATGAAACAGTTCGTTATCGAGTTGGTGCCGATTTTAAAAGGTCTCTCGGACCTCTGCTGGACGCTTTATCCGACATCAATCACACTAACTGGGTCTACTTAGAGTTTTTGTGAATTGTACATAAATATTTTTCATTAAAAGCATTTTCTTTCGGACTCATTCATTCTTATTGTGACAATGAGAAACCAAGCTCAGCGCCCAGTAGAAAACTGGTTTTCTTTAAGGTAGGAGAAAAATATTTATGAAAACCTGTATACGCGTATCCACTTCATACCAACTAAAACCCAACCCCAATCGGGCATTTGATGAACTAGAATACATAATTGTTGCCCGATCTGGCATAATCATCGACCTTCCTACTAATCACTCCGTCACGCGTTATATCCAGTAGACTTCTGTTACTAATGGCCGCTCTTCTTTATGAATACACTATGATCAATAAGTACCGGGACTGTGTCAAAAAAACCAAATTGTTTTATTCTTCTGGTAAATTTATTTTATCCCCTTCAAAATAAGCCCCATCTGAAGCAATACACATATGCCAACGCTTAATCCAATCGTCCATGCACTTCTGGTAAGCCGAAGCAGGTATGGCCTTCAGCTCTCGCGTCGCATTTTCTTTTATGACCTCTATGGACTCAAATCTCTTTCCACGAAGCGGTAACTTGAGTCGGGAGAACAGGAAAAAGTCACATGGTGCCATATCTGGAGAATAGGGAGCCTGATCGATGATATTCACACTTGTTCAAATAATCGCGAATAATGTGTGCTATGTGAGACGGCGCATTCAAGTCTTGAGGAACAAGCCGTGCGGCGACGCGTTTCATGCGCAAAATATCGACAACAATGTGTTGTGCGCTTCCATAAGAGATGTTAAGATCGTTAGAAATCTCTCTGAGGCTCACATGACGATTTTCAAGCACGATTTTCTTCACAATTTCAACATTTTCGTCGGTATTCGATGTTGAAGGACGTCCAGAACGAGGAAAGTCTTCGACCACTTCACGACCACTTTTGAACATTTTATACCACTCGAACGCTCTGGTTCTTGATAGAGCAGACTCCCCAAATGCTTTCTGCAACATTTTAAGCGCATTGGCACAAGAAATTTCGTTCTTAAGACAAAATTTCAAACAAATACGTTGATCAACAAAATTATCCATTGTAAAATGCGACGAAGTACAAAAAGTTGACTGACGCTAACAGCTGCCAAACAAAAACTAATGATGCAATCCCGCTCAAAATTTGACACAGATGTCAGTTAAGGTCCTGGTCAGGTTTTTTACCTGCATCGGGCAACAGCGGAAAATTTAAAATACACAGTCCCGGTACTTATTGATCATAGTGTATTTGTTCTAGTTAGATCTGAACGCTCGTACACAATTTGTGTGCCTGTTTTGTACCTTCTATCCACAGTCTATAGGGAACTCCATCGACAAGTTAAATCATGACAGGGGTTATCTGAAGAGCTTTGTGAAGCATGTAAGGACATTTTGAGGGTTCAGAGCCCCAAACATCGGTTTGTTTCTAAAAGTTTTGGTAGCAAATATGGCTTCAAATGGTATTGGACTCAGAAGTTGTTAACCCTTTCGACCCCGAATTTTACTCTGTGTTTCGATATTACTTTTTGGTATTTAAATCATGAAACATTTGCCTAAGAAGCGTGCACACGACATTTGAAGTTGCCACGCCTTTTTGTTAGAGTTTTAGAGCCAGTTCACTTTTGAACAATTTTAGCTTAAAACGGTTAAATAAATTTTGTATCAATATTTTTTAATTACAGAAAAATTATTTAATATTTATGGAAAAATACAAAATTATCACTTTTTGATTTTATTTAACCATTATTAAAGAAACAGGGTTTTGATCAAATGCGCCCAATTCGTAGACTTCAATTAGAACACAAACTTTCCCTGATATCGCTGCAAATTATTAAAAATTATTTTGGGGATAGCAGTCAAAAATTTGTAATTTGCTTTGAATTCACTACTAAAAATATTAATTTGTTGGTGCCTACTTAAATAAAACCCATAAATCAAACGTAGCTTTTGCTATAAGATGACAAATAGGTGAAAAGTTGCTCTCAGGCAAGTTTGGGGTCGAAAGGGTTAAAGGAACTACCTTAATGCGTTGGTGTCCATCTCATCAGACGGCGCCTAAACTACCTATTCGCCTTAATCTACACTCTACTGGAACATTATTGCGAAAGCACCACGTGGCTGTGACAAGCCAAGCTTTTCTCAGTCTAATTTAATTAATTAATTTCGCAATTTCCGAATCCAAGGTAAAGTCATTTATGAATGTTTATCATATGAATGTATGTAAGTATGAATGTACGAGTATGTATGAAAGGTATGTCACTCAGCATTGCTTGTGTACAATCTAATACAAAAACAAAATAATACTTAACCTCGATAGAATATGGCGATATGTACTATATATAAAATGAAAGAGGAAAGGCTCAAAAATTTAAATAAAATTTATTTATTTAATTTTTTATCTATTTGTAAAAAAGGATATGAAAAAGGTCCTTTGAAAATTTTAATCCTTTATATCCTTGAAAATTTATGTAGAATTTTCTTGAAAAGTAAGTATGTTAAAACCCCGAATCTCCTTGATCACGTGTCAAAATTTGATTATTCTCGCTTCATTCAATTTGTATCTTTTTATTAATTTAAAATACTGATACTCAAATAAATTAGAATTTTTTTACTTCATTCGAATTGCAGCTTCCGCCTTTTTTTAATAACTTTCGAACCAATAAAGTTAGAGTAATGAAATTTTGATATTGGGTTTTAACATAGTTACTTTTCAAGAAAATTCTATATAAATTTTCAAGGATATAGAGGATTAAAATTTTCAAAGAACCTTTTTCATATCCTTTTTTTACAAATAGATTAAAAAATAATTTTATTTAAATTTTGAGCCTTTTTTCTTTTATTTGATATGCATGTCGCCATATTCTAACGAGGTTAAGTATTTTTTTTATTTTTTTTATTTTTTATCCCCTAAAAAATTTTGAAGCTCTTTTAAAAGGACAAAGGATGT
The DNA here is from genome assembly GCA_964056695.1 of Melieria picta. NCBI lineage: Eukaryota > Metazoa > Arthropoda > Insecta > Diptera > Ulidiidae > Melieria > Melieria picta. The sequence continues at coordinate 20,127,417 of OZ057398.1, read as the reverse complement.
AGAAATGAAAATCTGTGTATGTAGTATTACTATATTTGTTCTCTAGTTTCATGCACATGTGGATTTTCCCGGTGTGAAAAATGCTGTCGCACGGTGATATCTGACACCTTTCTGCAAGGAATACCAACAATAAGGTCCAGTAGGAATGATACCAGTTGCTTTCCTTTATGAAAGTGTAAATTTTGTTCACATAACATCAAAGACTACCTCTAACTATCTACTAAGATTAGCAAGGAATGGCAAGGAATAGCCAAATATTTTTATATCGATTGTCCTATAACAAACACGCCTCGGTACATTAAAATCTGCATACTACTAAAAGTCCATCTGGGTTCTAGCAAGACTCATTTTCAACTATCCCTAAGAAATTCAACACAATAGTTCAGCATTCTCGAGCAGATGTTGCTCCACTACCGCACCGAATCCAATCTAATCTAAGCCCCAAAAAAAATAGTCGAAAACACAGTTTTGTGGCGTATTGAGCAAAACGTGAAGCAAAGGACACATGTCTCCTTAAGTGCGGTTCGTGAAATTGTATATCGGCGAGCGAATTAACATAATGTTTTGATATTTCCGAAATCATATGAATACGCGCCGTGCCATATGCAAATCTCATGAATACATTTGCATACCAACGCTGCCAGCACGACACGCGCTCTGTATGTCGTTATGCGTGTGTGTGTGTGTGTGTATGTGTTGAAATCACGCAAATCCTGCGCAAACAAACAAAAACACTAGCCGACAATAAACGAACGAGACAGCGTGCTTCAAAAGACACCAACAACGACAACAAATAAACACGAAAGCGTCAGTCTGACCCACCACAGCTAATCAAATTTATGAGTCACGCAAGGACCTTTTCACCTTTTACCTTTGTCACAAAGAATTTCCACTGCCTTGACACTTTGCGCATTCGAAACGTGGCCAAGATTATTGTCGGGGTCCCATATGGTAATGCGGCCACGTCAACACCTTTTTGTCGAGGCGCGAGCCGCAATCACGATGAGCGGCGCAACGTGGGTGTAAAATTACACAATATTTATGCGGCTTTATTGTGGCGTAAAATTGCAAAGGAAACTGGCGGAAATGGCCAAATATGATTTTAGTGGAGATTTAAAATCGCTTCAAAGATTTTATGGGACATTGTGGGGCATTGTGTACGAAGCGTGAGCGGATCACATGACAGCTGCTATCACTATCACACACATCCGCTACACACACACACACACACACACATAGATTTTGTCCATAAAGTAAAAAGTGGCATTTTGTAATTTAGAAGAATTTTTTTGTCTCAGCAATATGTATGTAGGTGTGCATATGCCAGACTCAATTACGATAATTTCGTTAGTTTGAGGCAAAAAGTTTAATTGAAATTTTCACGCTCGAATAGCACAGTGCGACTTGCCGCAATGAGCGTTTTTGTGGCTTTAATCCGCAAATGTGCTCAAGTTATACTCGTTCAGCTCAAATATAAAGTATGCTTGTATGTGTGTGTGTGTTTTTCCTGCACTTATTTGCGTCTCGTTTGCCATGGCTTAATTACGAAAATGCGCCAAGCTGCGCAAAGACGCGAACGAGCGCCACGCAAGTAATTGAAATTTTAGTGCTCCACTGTTGCTTTCGGTCAATTTATCAAAACTTTACTCGAGCGTGCCGTACGGAAATCGCTGGCGGAAACAGTCGATATGGCTGCGCGCAGAAGGACGAGGGATGCGCTTCGATTTGTGTGCGCGCGGCCACATTGAAACATGGACAAAGTTTATCGCTGCAAAGGGATTATTTTAGTTTATCACAGTGGCAGTCGTGATTTGGAAAAAGTGATACGAACAATTTTCTTGTGTTTTGTTTTTGGTGAATTGTAAGCGGTTTATTGAATGCGAAATTGTAAAGGAAATTTGATGCATATGTTGACTTGGCTATGGAAAGAGAATTTCATAGATTTTGTTTCAGGAGAATTTTGTGGAAATTACTGATGGCTTTTAAGAGTTAAGTTTGAAGTAAAAATAACTGGGGGCCATTCTTTGTGGGAGCTTTTTGAAATTAAAAGAAATATTGAAAGACTATTTAAATGATTTTTTGATACATTAAATAAGCATTAAAAACTCAAAGGGGTATTTTTTCCCCCTTTGTCAGAACAGCCTAGCAAGCTCAGCCCTCAGGCCATGCATTGCACTGCAACTGGATGTTCTTTGCTAATTTGCTTTAACCCAGAGACCTAAAATAATTACACTGTGCGTGAAATTTACCCTCAAAAATTCAGACATGGGGGGGACCTACTGAGCGACTTTCGATAGGTATACTGAGTTGAGATCCACCAGCCGTTTGGCTGGATTGGCTCTAGTTTAAGAGAAATCCGACTTTGAAGTTTGCTCATTTAGTCGAGTTCGTCGCTTAAGTCTTCGAACGTTTAAATGCTAATAGGTCCTAAATCGTTCCGAATATCGCTTTAATGTCTTCGGCAAGTTTGTAGATATTTTAACGACCAACAAATTTGCTTAAGACACCAATCCAAAAAATACATTCAAACTGTGTTTTCGACAAAAATGTCCCAAAAAACCCACTTTCGTCGAGGCATAAAAACAGTACAGCGAACCCTCGTGAAAAAAATAAATGAGTATGCTTTTATATAGAGGGTTGGCTCCTGCATCTAACAAACTACAAATTTTGCTTGAGAAACGCCCATAAAAGGCGTGGCTTGGCGTCAAATTTCAAAGTTTGAATCAAAAAAACTCAATTAATCTCCAACTGATTTACACGATATGGGTATCAAACGAAAGGTATTTTTCATACTTTTCTTTTGATGTGCAACATTAGATACGTAAGATGTACTAATAAAAAGTTTTAAGCGAAAAAAACATTTTTTTATAAAATTTTTTTTTAACGGATTTTTTTCTTGAAAAATTCCATTACTAAGTACAATAAGTTTGCCACCATATTGTAGCCTGTGAAATTCCCTTTACAATGAAATATAAAACATTTGATATTTTTGTTTTTTCTGAATATCTATGAAAATTGGTGCTACAAAATTATTTTGCATACTCACAAATTCAGAAATTATCCTTTTATCCGGAGACATATAATTCGAATAATTATTTAATAATAATTATATCGTGGGTCATAGGACCTGAATAATTATTTTGAGGGGCCTTAAAAACATGCTGGGACGTATTATCTGAGTAGTCCCGGAAGGGTTAAGTTTACTCAACCTTCGGAGAAATCTGCAATCTGTTGTGGAGACAAAAAGCCAAGGAGGTCGCTTCAAGACATCAGTGCCAAATGACTCAAAGCTGATTTGGGGCCGCCGTCTCATCTTTCTCCCAGACAGGACATGGCACACTGTCAGATGTTGCGCCTACCTTTCCCATTCCATGTGATTTGCCCACAGAAAATTGCCCATCATTAGGACAACTAACTCGCACTGATGTCCCTTTGACTCCCTTCGCCTTTCAAAACATTTTTTCGCAGTAGCAATTATTCCGGTTAGTCCAGTCCACTGCAGTTCCTTGTTTGTTGATTGACTTCTCAACTTAATGAATGTTTCAGGCTGCCTTATCGTCATGTGTATGTTTATATCTCGAAAACCAGTGTATAAAGACATTATTGTTGAAACCAAATTAAATAAATTACATATTAATTAGACCTATTTTATAGCCAACAGCCACTTAAAGCAAAATATTTTTCGCTGCATTAGTCATTCGTCAGACCTCTGCGCACTGCGAGCCACTCAGGCCGAGCACTTTTTATGGCTTTGTGTGGCCTATAATCAGCGACTAGTGGCCCTGTTGAACTTCTGTTATTATGGCACAGCTGAATGCAATTGAAAAGCGTTAAACACCATAACCATTAACCACATTACCAAAAGCAACAACAACAACAACCCCAACCGATTGTTGTCAACTTTGTTCGGCCGCGTTTTTTAACTGTTTAACTGGTCTTGTCTGTAGTAGCGCATTTTCAACTTGGCTTGGCTTTTTTTTGTAATCTGCTCGCTGCAGTTCGGTGCAGTAAATGTCTGACTGGCTGAATGGCAGCGCGGTTGGGCCGTTGGGCGAGCCTCTGCCAACTGGCTACACTTCAATGACTCTCTCGCACTCTCACAATCTCTCATTCGCTTCATCTCTCTTCCTCTCACCCTCTTACACACGCTGCCACTCACTTAATTTGTTAATGCTTTTATTTTGGTTTGTGTTGCTGCTTTCGGGTGTTGTGGTCAACTGTTGTAGCAGTTGTAAGCCACGCTGGTGAATGCAACTTGTTGTGGAGTGATAGTTGTTGGTGTTGTTACTGTTGTCTGCATTTATTGCATAAGTTTTATACAGCAATTTATTTGGTGTTTTTTTCGCTTATTTGATTTTGCTGCCAGTGGTTACTTGAGTTGTTGTTGGTGTTGTTGCTGTATAGCGGTTGCCTTTTGTTGTGGTTATTGTTGCTGTTGTTGTTTTAGTTGCTCTGTAATTTTCCGTTAATTTTTTAAAACTGTGTTTGCATTTGATTTAGCAAAACATCTGATACGACAACATTAATAAAGACAATATTTGTCTTTTTTCAAATGTTAATTGTTGCTGTGGTTTTTGTTGGAATTTAATTGCTCTATGTTCGAGTGAAGACTGTGACATATGTTCGCTGATGGAATGAATGGTTTGCATTAACTCATTGCTGCCTAATGGGTAAAATTTTACCCATGAAAATTTATTTTTTTAAAAAGTCACAAAAAAGTCAATGTTTGAGATGTCTCAAAACCATTGATAGGGACAGTTAGGGTAAAGATGGAACTACCTAAACCTAGTGAAGGTCACCCTAAAATTCCGCCATCTAGCTAGAGTTACCAGACTCCAAAAATTGTTAATTTTCCGGAGGTGGAAAATGTGGCGAAACGTAGTGGCCTTAGAACTTCACAAAAATCTGCCTCCTAACTCACCTGTAAACAATAAATCTTTTGTTTACGTGTTTAGCTGATCACTTCAAAAAGTATGGAAAAAAGCTACCATTGCTTCGTAATGGGTACAAAATACCCAAAGAATATCTCAGCAACGTGCAGAGATATAAAGCTGAAATTTTGTTTATGATCATTTTGGGTCACTTCTAGGTCGTGTATGAAATTTTATCAAAATCGTATGGGCGGAACTGGTACCCGGCAGCAATGGGTTAAACTAAAAAAATTTTAATGAATGAATGATTGCCAGATTTTAGCTCAATTTGGAAGAATGAGTTCGGCAATTGAGTTCCAGCTTCATTTGTATCAGTAAAACTGTAACTGCAATGGAACTTGAACTGAAATGGAACTTTTTTAGTTTCATAGTTCTTTTGTACTTCTTTGGTACTTTCGTATTTAAGTACAGTCAAACTTTTCTGCAACGAACTTCCATACAACTAAACTCTCCCTATTAAGAATTTCATTTAAAAATGCAGCTTTTTTGGTTCTACCTTTTCGTTTTAACTTTCCATATTACGCTTTCGTTTTATTTTACCTATTCGTTCTACTATTTTGTTCTACCTATTCGTTCTATCGTTCCTCTATCGAACCGTCAACTCGCTTTTAGTGCTCTGAATGCAATTTTAATAACATCAAAGACTGTTTTGAGGAGAAAAAAATGTCTTTATTATCTCTGGATGAATCTATCTATCTATCTATCTCTCTTTCTATGCTGGGCTCCAGGACAGGGAACTGTAGAGCAGCGAGCTCGCTTGGCAGGATACGACTGAACGAAAACTATACATGGCAATATTTTGTATCCCTTTTTAAGCCTGAAGGCTTCGTGCTCATATAAGTTCCATGCAAGAAATTAGCCTCAAATGCGCTAAAGGAAGGAAAGCAACACAGGATTTGTTGTCAACTTTAGAGAACTTTTTTCAAAAATGAACCAGATGAGCATCATGACTGGTGTTCTGACTGGTCACTCACGCAAGAAAGTTGGGTTTTCTTTCAAATGAGTTTATGTCGCAGCTGTATAGACGAGGAAGAGCAAGTAAACGCACTTTCTCTGCACTTGTTCTGCATTATCTAGAAGAAGAAAGACTCACCTCATTTCTTCTTCAACAATCTAGGGAGTCAAGTTAATAAGTCTGTTAACAATCCACTTGTTTTCGTAAAGAGTTCAAACTGATTCAATGAGTCGTTCTGCATAATTCAGAAAAAGAAAGACTCACCTGGGCAACTTCTTCTTTGACAATCTAGAAAATCTTGTCAATAGGACTATTCACAGTCTACTTAGCTTCAAAAAGAGCTCAAACTGGTTCAATAAGTGAGCGAATTCAAGTTCGATTGATTGCGGTTTCGTAATGGACCGCTATGTCCTTTGCGTTAGAACAGTCATTCATAACTACCTTTCCTTTTGCTTCTTTATTTCTTCTCTTTTTTTCTTGCAACTCATTCTTACTTCATTATTCTTAAAATCATTACTTTACCTTTTCCTTTCAAGTTACTTCTATTTCTCTTTTCATTGGGCCTTCGTGTTTCTTCTTTTCCCACTCTCAACAACATTCATGCCAAAATAATTATACTTGTAATGTCAGTGTTGCTGACATCGTTAGCGGATTTCTTACTACACATCAGATTTGTGCCACACTTCAATTTAAGTTCGCTAATTGGCTAAGCTTAGCTGAACAACGAATCAAAATTCATGTTTGCTCATGTTTTCGTTGACACATTTACACACCTCCCAAGTTGTTTTTGTTATGCTTTAAAGCTACAAGTTCTGGAAAATAAACTTTACGAACACAAATTTAAAGACTTGCCGCGTGTCTGCATAAGCCAAACATTTATGGCAGAAGCGCGAAAAAAAAACCAAATTCGAAAAAGTCTCTCAGCCAAATATTGGTGCAAAGTACGCAAACTTTTTTGTTTGTTGTTGCAATTTGTTGTTTTATTCTGCTTGAACTGTTTCAGCAACATTTTTGTTTGACTTGTTTGTATGGTGTTTATTGTTGTTGTTGAGTTTTGGTTATGTTGTGGTAAATTTGATGAATTGTCAAAGGCTATAAACAGCTTTCTAATAATAAGGCAAATGTTTGAATTATTACCCGCAACAGTAAATAAAAAAGTTGACGCAAGAAAGGAAAAAATTCGGGAAAAGTTTTGCAGCGCCTTGGCGAACTTTTATTCGGTTCAACAACACACACACACTCACACGCATACGCGCACATCGCGCCAGGAAAGTGCGCCGCCAACGAAGGTGCCGAAGCAGTTGAAATATGGAACTTTTTAAGCATATTAAGAGCGCATATTTTCGCCTCAACTCTTCGGGCCCTCCAGCCTGATTCGGCGTTTTAGCAGCAGCAAACTTTTTGCCAATTTCTTTTCTCATGTTGCGCCCTTTTTTCACTTTGGTCTTTGCTGCCGCTGCCGCTGTTGCTGTGTGCGTGGTTCATTAAAACGTTGGTTGCTGCACAACTTTACCGGTTTTGCATTAATTCCATATTTCTTGCACATTTGGCCTTTTTCGGCAATTGTGCTTTATTAAAGTTGGCGAAATTTTTGTGCACGAAAATGTGAATTCAATTTTCAGTGAGCGCGCGGGGCGTATGAGTGACATTTTCGGCAATGCAGCGCAAATTACTTCTATTTGCTGTTTGATCTCGGCAGTTGAAGTGCTCGGTTGCGGCTAATGTATTTGCATTTACATTTGAGTGCCATCGTGTTTGGGGGCCATCAAAGTGCCACTCATTTACGGCAGCCCAGCATTTGAAAGCAAACATAAAAATTCCATCGAAAGTAATTTGGCGACACTATTTTCGACAATTTCAGCAATTGACAAAAATTGGCATTTTGCATTCAGTCGAAATGTGGCCAGCTGAGAGCTGACTGGGCCGAACCAACACACACACAAACACACACTCCCACTTAAATAAAAAGACAAAATACCAAATTGAAATGCAATAGTTTAAAAAGTTAAAAAACACCAGCAACGACATATAAGTAAAACTAAAACGAACAAATCAATAAAACAACAACAACGCAGCAGTAGTGAAAATTCAAAAAGGCCACCAGAAAAGCCACAAATAGTGGCCAGCGATGCCTGTAAATGATTTTTAATATTACAACAAGTTGCATGGAAAACAAAACAAAAAAACATTTGAATTTTTCGAAAGCGTCATAACGATAAAATGCCGATTGGAAAATTTTTTATTTGCAGTCGTGCAAATCGTGATAGGGTCGTGATGGGGTAAATAGTTTAGTACGTCGTTGAGTCAGCGTTGACGGTTTGTTGCGACTAAGGGAATGCGAAAATCAATACGTGGGTCACTTGACATGACTGTACGTTGATTATTAATTTCGATGAAGGTGCTCCTGAAGCAAATTTTAATTTTTCCTACAAAATTGCATTGCCCTTTTAATATTTTTTCATGCGATTAGTTCCAGAAACACAATAAATTCAGGATTATATACTCGTTTTAAATGACGAATTCATTTGAGGTCGAAAGTACTAAATATGTAGTATGCAGTTATTAGATTAGGTGAAAGAAGAGGTGTTGGGCCCATTGTGATTCTCTTCGTTCCCTGTAAATCCAAACCAATCTCTGTAAATCGTTCTATGTGAATCCAAACGAGATCTTTTGGGAACCATTCGACTTAAGCTAGAAAATTTTGTAGATCCCATCGAAGAACCTGGCTCCAAGAGTCCGGAGTTGTCGTTCCTGTAATGATGGATGCCATGCCATGTCAGACGCTGCGTTGATTTTACTGCATCCTCATGTCTAGAAAATTTTGTAGATCCCATCGAAGAACCTGGCTCCAAGAGTCCGGAGCTGTCGTTCCTAAAATGATTGATGCCATGCCATGTCAGACGCTGCGTTGATTTTACTGCATCCTCATCTCTGCAGCTTCTGAATAAATCGTCGGCCGCCAGTCGCCATTTGCAAAACAGTTCATAAATGAAGCAGTGACACTTACATAGGTAAATTTACTCTGTTCTATGGACACAATTTTTGTCAGCAAGTTTTCAACTGTTCCTCTTTTCAGCATATGAAACGCTAACAATTTTATTAAAAAGATGTCATTATTAAAAAATTGATTTATGTAATAACAAAAACATGTTAAGTGTGTCCTTAGAGGTCCATAAAAGCTACATTCCTGCGAGCATATGAATCTAAAATTATTTATATTAAAGTTTACTTTTCTTTATTTTTCAAAGTTACTAAAATTAATTTAGTTCATCAATTTTCAGAAGTTTGATCCCTTGAGTTTGAATTTAATAGTTAGTTAATTTATCTATAATTCTTAATATCCATGCAGATCACTATTTGCATTCAATGTTCACAATGTCAGAATTTCGTAACTTAAAAGTGGACTGATTATACCGTGCGACAAAAATTAAAAAAAAATGTTCAAACCGGAAAAAATCCATGGGGTGAAACTAGTGACCAAACATAGTAATACTTTGTACTCAGGTTTTCATTTCTACATCCCTTGTCCTTTTAAAAGGAATTCAAAATTTTGAAGGGGATAAAAAATAAAAAATACTTAACCTCGTTAAAATATGGCGATATGTATATCAAATGAAAGAGGAAAGGCTCAAGGATTTAAATAAAATTTATTTTTTATCTATTTGTAAAAAAAAAGGATATAAAAAAGGTCCTTTGGAAATTTTAATCCTTTATATCCTTGAAAATTTACATAGAATTTTCTGGAAAGGTTAAATCCCAAAATCTCCTTGATCACGTGCCAAAATTTCATTACTCTAACTTTATTGGTACGAAAGTTATTAAAAAAAAGGCGGAAGCTGCAATTCTAATGAAGTACAAACATTCTAATTTATTTATTTACCCAATCTTTACCCATTTTAGTAACTATGAAATCAATGAAGCGAGAATGCGGTGTGAAAAATTCTGTCGCACGGTGTTACAATCATTTTTTAATCCATTCTGAGTTTGAGTGACATAAGCATTCATAACAAATATGGTTTCGATATCTCAAACCGTAGCAATCTCAAGTCGGACAAAGTGCATTGATTGGAAGCTAAATTGCAACAACGATAGCTGGGCTAAGTTTTTGCTAACTTAACTGACTCGACTTTGCTATACAAAATGTTTAGTGGGCCACAATGTTGTACGAATGTATTCAGATGAGTTCGTAAAAAAAAAGCTAAAGAAACGTTGGTAAAAAAAATATGAAGTAAAGGTGATCCAAAAAGATTTAAATCCATATAGTGTAGGATGTCTCAAAAAATGCACGATTTAATTTAAAAATAAAACATTATAAATGCCACCAGATTGAAACGACTGTGGTGTCGAAGTGCAAATATCAAAACGATCCTAGTTCAAATTTGGACTTAGTTAATGGCGATCGAAGCTTACTGAATCTAGCTAAACAAACTGTGGCTTCGAACTATAACTCAACCAATTTCATATAAAGTAAGCTTTTTTTTCTATAGCTGTCCTCTTTCAAGTGTTTTTGGATCATAAAAATAATAATAAAATAATAAATAATATATACCTATAAAATAATAAATTAATAAATATAATAAATATAAATAAATATAAAATAATAAATAAATAAATAATAAAAATATCAATAAAAATATTATATTGCAAGCATCAACAATCCATAAATTTGCTTCCATTTTATGTTCGCAAAAGACTAAACAGCTGTGAGCTCATCGAACAAATCAGCGTTCGTTCTTCCATTTCTCGCCAATTTACTGACCACTTCGGTTGTAATGGCTGCACACGTTGAGTGCATAGCGAATGGAATTTTGTGCAGCTGGTCAGCTGTGTAGTAAAGTAATCGCTTACCGCTGCAGCATCACAACAACAACAACAATAACAACAATAACACTGCAGCTGTTGCCAGTACGCACTGACATTTAACCGACAGCATTGAAAATTTGATTTCTGTGCCGTTCATTGGTGCAAAAGCAACAACAAAAAAAAACCTAACTAAATCTTGAAATTGTGTGTTGCAAAAAGTTGTTAAAACTTTAAACGAAAATGTGCGATGTTCGCTGCGCGCTCCAAATACCACAAAACCATTTTTTTTTTTAATTTTGCAAAGCTCGAGTGCAGCGACAACAACAACAACAATGAAACCAGCTACAACAATGCGTACTAGTTTATATTGAGGCGAGCTGTGTGTGCTGCACTTTTATGTGCATTTAATTTGCAACAAATGTGGCAAGCACACAAACCGCATGTTATGTTATGTTATGCTGTTGTTGTTGTTGTTGTTTTTGCTATTATTATTGTGGCAATTGTTGCACATTTATTACCGCACTGCACACACACACACACACACACATAGCACCGCTTCATTTGGACTTCCTCGATGCGATCATTGCGCGCATGATTGCATTTTAGTTGCGCCTGCGCGCTCACATTGACGTGCTGCACTGTGGTACAAGTGAGTACTGATTATGGGCAAAAGTAAAAAAAATAGTCTCAGAGCAAAAAAGCTTGACACATCTCAAATTTTTACTATAATACTTGTAAAAAAAACTTCATTCGAAATAATTTCAAAATTAATTAATGCTTATTTGTTCCACTCGTGCCACTGTGCGTTATGGCGCCAAATGCAGCGGCGTTGGCGTTGATCGCGTGTGGTGAAAGTAAACAAACGTTGCTCCAAATGCAACTCGCATCAGCGAACAGCAAAACGTCAGCGGGGAGCGTTGTGCGGCATGCGGCATTGCGATCCGTTCTCTTTGGCTGCGCGCTTCTTACATAATCACATTCACTGCAAATAACAATGGCAACAACAACAACAACAATACCCACCAAACATGCCAGCAACAGTAACCAAACTCTTTCAAATTCCAATCACGTTACATTTGTGGGTATTTTGCGAGCGCTGCATTTGAGTCAATTAATTTTGAGTGCTTCGTGTGCGAGGGAAATGGAAACAAATGTAATCAGATTGAGGTAATGTCGAAAGCAAATGAAGCAAATGTTGCACGGTTTGAAAGTTTACAAAGTGGTAAAAACTTGGTGGTTTTGTTGATGGCGGATGGCAAACGGAAGTCAAAGTACAGAAATTTCAAATTTATTAGACTTTTGAGAAGTGATTTTGGACAGAATTAAATGCATGAATATTGACAAAGTTCTGGAGATTTTAACAGAAAGAAAGAGTTTTGTAATTTTCTATAAAAAACCCACAGTTTATAACTCTTAATTGAAGAAAATTATTATTGCTAATTTAATTAAAATTTTAAGGCTTTTTTAGTAGAAAGTAATGAAAAATCCCTGACGTGAGGATAGGTTACGGCCACTGCCTCTGTAAGAGACACACTCGGCCTATTGTGAGCCCTTTCCTTTCACACTTTTTTATCATTACTTGCCAAGCAATCATCTAATTCTTGTTTATTGCAATAGAAGTAGACGAGTGTTTTAGCAGCCCGAACTAGGAATCGAACCAAGAGCATCTGGCATGAGAAGCCAGCGCGCTACCCGCTGGACTGTCGAGGCTGGCTCCCTAACTCCCTTCACAAATCTCCTCTCTTATTCCTTTTCTCCGTGCAATGGTCTAAATAGACTAAATGCCTTAGAAAACTATCAGCTTTTCTGCCCCAATCACATCATCTCAACGGGCAGAAATTAATGAAATGATAATGAATATTATATTCGTTGATATCTCGAAAAGTACACATCGGATTTGACTGATTGTAATTGTAGAACCCTATTAGAAGAACTAATTGTAGAATCCGATAAAAAAAATAAAAGTAATCAAAGCAAAAGTTGATAGGAATACTAAGGAAAATACAGATATTTATAAAATAAAAAATCGTCAAAATGACCGCAATGGTCTTTCTAGTGTTAAACAAGGAAAAGAGACTACAAAGACTAGATTTCCAGATATATTTTAAATCCAAGAAGAGGGCGCAACAGATCTTCTAGGTCGCAGTGCACTTTTCCCATCAATAAAAATAATGATGGATATTGAGAGAATGATTTATCATATCGCACACCCACTTTAAAAGTGACACAACTCAAAATTTTTAATTTTCGGGCTTATGTGTTAATACTGTGCACAATGCATCTATCTACCAATAAGCAAAAACTTAGTATATTTTGTTGTTGTTAACTGTTGCCAAAATACAGTTAGGTCTCTCGTCATGCCGAGAAGTTTGATGCTATTTGATCGCTGCAGCTCAATGCAAAAGAGTCCTAATTCAAATTGTGACACTTTTGACGAAATAAAGTTGTGACAATTAATTACAAAATTAACAACAAAAATTAATTTCGAAATTTTCAAAATTTTTCTTTTAACTTTTTAACTGTCATTTATAATTATTAAAGTCAGCAAAAGTGACACAACTTAAAATAATTCGGTAATTATTGAATTAAAATAAAGTATTGAATTAAAAATCAAAAAAGTCACAACTCAAAATTTTGGATTTTCTAGTGTAAAATAAAAAAAATCTTTCTAACTTATCCTAAAGCATAATCTGTAGGGATTTTCTACTGAACGATCTATACGTTATTTTAAAAAAATGTTTATTCAGCTCAAAAACAGTTGTTGGCGTTTCCTGAAAAATTAAAAATTTTGAGTAGTGTCATTTTTGTAGTGGGTGTGCGATATAAGGAAATTGAGCTCTCATGGTGATGCAGCATAGACTGTGGCACCTGTCGTGCACTGTAATCGAATCTATCCATGAGAAAGACCTGGTTTTTACAGTATCTGAGTCAAATTTCTTTAGCTTCTATAGCTAATTGGAATCAATACTATTCAATTATCTAAAAAGGCACCCCTTGTCCAGTGATGTTTAAAAGGTACAACCCTTCTTTGCCAATGTCCGCTTATTCAGAAACGACAACAATGTAGATTTGTCAATGTAGGACATTTTAGTACCCATTTTGAAAACACGAAAAAACACAAAAACATTTTCAGTTTTGGCTTAATTCTGGCATTCAAGTTAATTTCTGAGCTTTGACGTATTCAGAGACCTATAGTAGAATTTTATGGCGAATATTTTCGTGGTACATTTTGTCCTTAAAAAATCCTGTTTTACAGGACATTTTTGGCATTTTAGAAAAAGGGTCAAATTGACCCATACAAATAGGACCTACAGGGTTAAAATGATTCACAAAAATATTCTTCGTAGTATTTTAAATCAAACTGCTGAACACATCATATACCTAAAATGTGAGGTTACATGGTTCAAAGTAAGAATGTGCAAAAAGGGGAAAACTTTGACCCCCCTAAAAAAAAATTCAGATGTAAACTTTCAAAACGCCGATACACGTATATTTTTTTTGGCCTCCTCTACCAGAATCCGTTGTGAGAACCTTGTTATTTAAAAAAAAATTTGATTTTGTTGTGCAGTGTTATTGGCTCTGGTCCCACAGTTAGCCAATTTATCGACAGTTTTGTAAAATTTGAACACCACAGTGTCAAAGAATCCGATTGATTGCATCTGACAACTGATCTTCTTTATACATTCTTAGAAAATTTTTGAAGTTACTCGCGCGTGCTTCTCGTTCTTAAGTGCAGTTTGACTGTCACTACAGACTTCTATGTATTTTATCGATAATCCAGCCTTAGAGTAGTTTAGCAAGTCAATAAAAAAAATGTTTCGATTAAAATTTAAGTCCACAGTAGTCAATCGAAGAAGACAGTAGACACAGCCAGTGGTTTTGTTTGATTTTAAACTGTTCTTGAAATCAGAAGATTACTGATCGCTTGGTAAGACGTCTCTGTCTCTGGATTCGAATTATTTTCCGCTTGAGTCAGTTAACTTTATTAAAACTAGGCGCGAATTATTGACTACTTGAACATCTCTGTTGTAAATATTCATCGTGAACTAATATCCACTGTATATCTTATTTGAGATGTTAACGCTAATTTGTCCAAATTAAGATTCATTTAACTTACACCAATCCAACTTCATCTCAAAGTTACAGTTTGTGTATGGAAATGTTGCCTTAATGCTTGCAAATATTCGGCTAAATCATGTTTGTGTAAATGTTTATATGACTTGGCATCATTTTCTATGCGCTTTGAATAATATTTGATAGGCCACTTTACACTGGATCAAAGCATTTGCAACTCTACCGCATAGGCCATGTCAGAGTTTACATTATTTATTACACATTTGCTTTGCATAAATTATTTGCTTTTGTTACGAAAAGTAATGAACACGCTGGAACCGCTAATTAATACATGAAATTGGCTTTGTTTGAATTTCTTTGACATTTCTGAAGATATGTAAATTTCAAAACACACATGCACACATGCGCATCGAACTCAGATAGGCATATCACATAAGCGTAAAGCTTACACAAAGTTCAAAATCAGCCCAATATGCAAATTCGAATGAATGTTGTATGCTAATGAAAACGAAAGGGAAAGGGAAATATGGCGCTTCGAAGGGGGGAAGCAGAGAGAGCGAAGACGAACTCACTCACTTTGCATAAAAAATGCATTAATTTGGAAAAATTGGCGCCATTAGCGCGCCATAAACAATAAACAACAACAATAACAACAGCAAAAAGAATAACATGGAAATGAACAACAACAACAAATCAAGCCAAGTTAGTACGAAGCGACACGCAGCCAGGCAGCCAACTGAAATTAATTGCCTGGCCAATTAATCCGAGACGGCAACAGTGGCTGCTACCAAAGCGGGTCGTGTTAATTTATGTTTGCCAAGGCAGTCCGGTAGCGAAAGTAGTAGCAAACGATGAAGAAGAAGAGAGAAAAGAAGACAGCATAAATGACAGAAAGCATTGAGACATAAAGCAAAAGTGGAAGTTAAAGTCAAAGTGGCGCAGCAAAAAAATTAAAAGTGAATTTTTTACTTTGGCGGAAGTCAAAAGCGTTGCTTTGGTTTCTCTGCTTGTGTGTGTGTGTGTGTGTGTGTGAGTGTGGCACGTTGAACGCATCAAATTGCCGCGGGCCATAGACAGCAAATTGTCAAATTTGAATATTGATAATATTTAGTTGCAAACACACACATATAAATACAACAACAAAAACAACAACTTGAAAGTGTGCAACAAAAATCGAAACGCAGCAACGTGCAAACGAAAGCAAAACGAAATCGAAATGCCGCCAAGACAGCTGACTTGCATTTTGCTTCAATGTCAAAGTTACAAAAAACAACAACAACAACAACATCAAAATAAAAACTAAACGACACAGTTTATGTTGAAAGTGACTTTGGCTTTGATTTTCTTGCGCCGTGTGCCGAAAACTTTGCATATGCACTTCTACATGTGTGCGTGTGTGTGGGTGTGTGTTTGGCTGTGAAATTGTCAAGTTGACGGCTGGTTGTGCGGTTTGTTTACTTTGCAGTTGCTGCATTTTTTCTTGATTTTCGCTCACGTTTTTGTTTTTGTTTTGTTTTTCTGCGGTTTTACTTTCGACACGAGTTGCCCTGCGATATGTGTGCATCTGTCTGTCTGTCTGTCTGGCTGTCTGAGTTTTTTCTGCAAGCACTCAAGTGTGGCGCATACGTAATTAATGCTGACTAGTTGTCAGCTGTTACAACAACAACACCAACAACAGTAACTATCACTGCAACAGCAATGAACAACTTTTACCACCAGCCCCAACACCAACAAAAATATGAGCCAGCAATGTGAAACTAAAATAAAAACAAAAAAACGAAATAAACCTCAGAAAAAGTGAAGACATTTTGGCTTTGAACTTAACATTGCGGCGCAGCGTTGCCACCAAGCGGCAAAGTTGCCTAAATGAAATGTTTATGGTGCAAGCGCAACTGTTGCAGTTGCACATGGAACTTGAGTGACGCAAATAGTAAATAGCTATGTGTGTTTGTGTGAGTGTGAAAAGTGACTTTTCTTCCTGGTTGCGGCGGTGTCAGGTTTTTCGCTCGGAAAGCAGAAATTGCAGTCGCCGCATGTGATGACGTAAAATCGCGTCACTTTCAAACGTTGACTCCAAGCGGAAGCTGTTGTTGCAGTTGTATAGTTTTTATTGTACTTGTTGTTGGTAATTTTCGTTTCATGTTTGCATTGCAGTGCTTTAAGAGTTATTTGTTGATTTTTTCATTTCCGTTGCAACTTAAACTCGATGGAATTTTTTCATGCCTTTTGTTTGCAGATCAGTGCATTGTTTTCATTTTCTCACACAATTTTACTTTGCAATTATTTTACAGACGATTTTAGAAATGAACTCTAAAATTAGCAGTGCAGTTTAATGCCTTGAAATTGATATCTGCTTTTGTTATGTTGACATGTGAATCGAAAAAATGCAACTGAATTGAACTGTCGAACCTTAAAACGGGTCAGCATACGAAAAGGACAAACGGAGTTGAAAAAAGATGTGCATTATTTTTGCTTGAAGTAGAAGGCTTTATTTAGCATTGTTGGAATGATTTGATTTTGATCAAATATGCATCGTTTTTAGCACTTTAAAGTTAATTCCATTATGCTTTTTTGATAGAAACCCATGTTCCTGTTGACAAAAAACTTAGATAGTCGATTTTGTATATTAAGTATTTTGTATTTTTTCTTCCCTTGAGGCAAAACTTTTGCCAGCAAAATCATTCTCCATAGACAGAAACGGGTGGTAATCACTTGGTGCCAGGTCCAGACTATAAGATGGATGGATAAACATCTCCCAACCAAGCTCCCAACCGAGGCTTCTGGCAAGACACTATCGATGGGTTTGTGACCTGGCATTGTTCTTATGGAATTCAAGTCAAACTCCTATTGGCCAAAGTTGGTTGCTTCTGGGCGATTGCTCCGACGGTCCAAGTGTTGATAGTGTAGCTCCGAATTAAGAGTTCGGGACGAGGGGAGCAGCTCATAGTAGATGATTTACTGCCAATCCCACCAAATACACAGCAAAACCTTCCTGACCATCCATCCTGGCTTTGCCGTTTGCATCGGCTGACCCATGATTCATTTCCTTTGATAATACCGAAAGTGATTAACTTTTCACCACCAGTCGCCATTCGCTTTGGAAATGGATTGATTTTGTTGCAATTCAACAGCTCGGTTCATGAGGTTTTTTCTTTAACTTGTAAGGCATCGAGCTTTTTGCTGCATGCAGTGATTCCAAACAGTTTTCTTTGCAATTTTAAATTTCTGGGCAATCAAGGCAGTGCTTACGTAACGGTCGAACTCGACGATTTCCATGATTTCATTGACATTTTCGACAATTGGCCTTTGAGAGTGTTTTGCTTTTTCGACAATAATCAATTACACTGCACAACAAAATCAAATTTTTTTTTAAATAATAAGGTTCTGACAACGGATTCTGGTAGAGGGGGGCAAACAAAACACGTGTATCAGCGTTTTGAAAGTTTACGTCTGAATTTTTTTTTAGGGGGGTCAAAGTTTCCCCCTTTTTGCACATTCTTATGGTGAATCGGCATACGAAAACCATATAACCTCACATTTTAGGTATGTGATGTGTTCAGCAATTTGATGTAAAATACTACGGAGAACATTTCTGTGGAGCATTTTAACCTTGTAGCTCCTATTTGTATGGGTCAATTTGACCCTTTTTTTCCAAAATGCCAAAAATGTCCTGTAAAACAGGACTTTTTAAGGACAAAATGTACCGCGAAAATATTCGCCATAAAATTCTACTATAGGTCTCTGAGTACACCAAAGCTCAGAAATTAACTTTAACGGCAGAATTAAGCCAAAACTGAAAATGTGTTTCAGTGTTTATTTCGTACTTATTCAAAATTGGTACTATCAGGTGTACAACTTTGCTTCCGCCGTTTTCCGATAGGTGGCTGTACCGGCTGAGGCTGGTTGAAATACATAGATGGTAATGCCTTTAAAATGAGTGTGGACAGTGCCTAACGAATTGTCATCGCCGTTTCAGTGACAGTTGTTCTTGTTTTCGTATTATTCACGCTCGAAAATGTCCGTTTATGTGCCCAATTCTCGCCATTTGCGGGAAGTTTTACTTTTCTGTTACAATTCGCAAAAAAATGCAGCTGAAGCGCATCGAATGCTCTCAGAAACTTACGGTGATGCTGCTCTGAGTGAAAGAACGTGTCGGGAGTGATTTCAACGTTTTAAAAATGGACGGCAAAACCGAATATTCACGGCGCCAAGGTTATGATTTGTATTTGGTGGGATCAGCTCGGTGTGATTTACTACGAGCTCTTAAAACCGGGTGAAACCATCACAGGAGATCGCTACCGAACGCAACTGATGCGCCTTAGTCGCGCGCTAAAAGAAAAGCGGCCACAATATCAAGAGCGACATGACAAAGTCATCCTCCAACACGACAATGCTCGGCCTCACGTCGCAAAAGTGGTCAAAAAGTACCTGGAAACGCTGAAATGGGAAGTCTTGCCCCACCCGCCGTATTCCCCAGATGTCGCCCCTTCTGACTTCCACCTATTCCGTTCGATGGCACACGGCCTGGCAGATCAACATTTTCAATCCTTCGAAGAATTGGAAAAATGGATTGCTTCATGGATAGCGTCAA
Source organism: Melieria picta (assembly GCA_964056695.1). Taxonomy (NCBI): domain Eukaryota; kingdom Metazoa; phylum Arthropoda; class Insecta; order Diptera; family Ulidiidae; genus Melieria; species Melieria picta. The sequence continues at coordinate 20,108,063 of OZ057398.1, read as the reverse complement.
AAGAGGACTCCTTTTTTCGAGCCGGGATCCGAAAATTACCGGAAAGATGGGAGAAAGTTGTCGCTAGCGACGGACAATACTTTGAATAATACATCTGTAAGCACTTTTTCGCAATAAAGCTTTTAATTTTGGAAAAAAAACGGCGGAAGCAAAGTTGTACACCTGATAAAATGGGGAAACTTTGACCCCCCTAAAAAAAATTCAGACGAAAACTTTCAAAACGCCGATACAGGTATATTTGTTTTTGGCCCCCCTCTACCAGAATCCGTTGTCAGAACCATGTTTTTTTTGTGTTGTACAGTGTTATCAATCATCGGAATTGACGAAAACAACAATTGACGAATATAAAATAACGCATAATTGGCTAATTAAGTGTCAAAACCATTAACACTATTCACATTTTCAGCCCCCGGGCTTGCGTTTTCGCCTTTAGTGAAGAAATATTGCAAAATATTACGTCAGTTCTCTTTGGAGGTGGCCATGTTTGAAGCGCACTCAAACAAAACCGAGTCAAGCAATCAAAAAAATGGGTAAGAAGTTTTGTTAGTATAAAATCTTATCTTTCTAAAGCCATCTAGCGTAACCCGATCGCTCTTATACAGCACGAGATATAAATTTCTAAATCTATGTACTGAAAAAACAATGGATTTCGTTCAACTACATCCAACCTTAGTCCATCAAAAACGTTCAGAAACATTGCTGTGTATTGAATTAAAAATTGCGCCAAGTGAGCTTTAACTTAAACTTAAATTTAATTCTCTCACACTTCCAGCTCTCTTCTAACTCTGCTCCTTTGCGCCATCATTTATCACTTGCCAAGCATTTTCGCGCTACAACAACAAAAACAACGCAAAATTGACGCGCGTACTTCCATGCTGGACCTTTGTTTACGATTTAAATTCGCACAGCAACAGCGACAACAATAATAACTAAAACAATAACTACAACAATAGTTGCTGCTACAACAACAACAATTGCACACACAATGCTATTTGTTGTTTGGCATTTGCTGACTTTGGTGTTTTGTTTGAGTTCTGGTTTTAGTTGAAATTCGGCCAACTTTTGCTATTTGCTGCCAGAGTCATTTGGCGGAGCAGGTGGGGGAGGCTGAGTGGTGTGCAAAACAATGGCAACAACACGCGCATGCAGTTTGTTGTTTATCGGCGCCAAATTTCAGAAATAATGCCACAGATTTATTGATGAGCTGCCGCTGAGTGACGAATTCGCCGCATGCAAAGCAAATATGCCGAATTAGCTGGCTGACTGACTGGCTGACTGCGTTGGCCGGCATGTGGCCCACAACCACAACATTAACACATCGAGTGTGAATTGTCAAATTGTGTTTTGGTGTTGAAATTGTGATTGTTGCAAATGTGTCGCCTTTTTGTGTTATGTGACAATGGAATGGCAACAGGGGGAGTTCGGTTGGCTTTACACATACATATACAGTTTACAAACTAACCAACAGAATTAACGCCATGGATGGACGGAATAATAAGGACGAGTCTTCCGCATGGATCAATGCAGTGTTTGATACTTTTGCCATCCGTCCCCATCCCAACTATAGGAAAAAACATTTCTTATTTGGAATTTGATGAGTTAATTTTCGAATTTAAAATTCTCCAATGAAATGTCTGCGATTCCAGAAATATAAAAAATATCCTCTAGGTTGAATTTAATCAAAGAAAGAGTTATTTTTAAAGCAAATTCTAACGTTTCTCAACTAATTAAGTTGTATCTGGGAGTTATCCTAGTTGACAAACTTCTGTGGAAATCGCACATGGAACTAAAAACATCAAAAGGACTGTCAGCTTTCTGACAATGCAAAGATGTTTTTGAAAAAACGTGGGGTCTTTCCTCTTGCAAGGTCCTCTTTGTATGATCTTCGTCAGGAACAGATGGAAAGATCTTTTCAACGACCTTAAAATTGGCGGATTATGACAAGCTTTTTCAAAGTGGAATTCATAGATGGAACATGTTTTACATGTTTTTTATATGGGATATGTTTTTTTAGAATTTTTTTGTACCATTTGGCTATGGTTTCGTCTTTAATCAAACAACAAATTTTGTATCTATTCAAGTTTTTCTCATTAGTCGCTTTGAACGCAGTGCAGCTTGTAGCTCAAAGAACTTTTGAAAGGAATACATGAGTTGTTCATTGTCTTCGTTATTTTTTTTAATAGGGGAACAAATACCAGGTATGCGACTATGAAACCGGTAACGAAATCTAGCGGTAAATAGCCGAATATTTATAAACTTCGGAAAAGTACCAAATGTCATGTTTACTTCTTCTGTCATATGTCAACAATATTCAGTTCACAATTTGTCAAGTTTCATCCAACAACGCATTGTTTGACGCTCCGGAAAATGTCGGATTACGTGCCTACAAATTACGATTTGCGGACACAGTTAATTTTGTGTTACCATTTGAAGAAAAACGCTTCTGAATCGCATCGAATGCTTGTGGAAGCTTACGGCGAGCATGCTCTTGGTCGCACACAGTGTAACGAGTGGTTCAATAAATTTAAAAGTGGTGATTTTGATGTGAGAAACGAGGAGCGTGGCCGGCCACCAAAAAAGTTTGAAGACGCCGAATTGCAAGCATTGCTCGATGAAGATGATGGCCAAACGCAAGAACAGCTCGCAGAACAATTGGGTGTTGACCGTCGGACCGTCGGAAAACGTTTAAAAGCAATGGGAAAAATTTTAAAGGTCGGTAGATGGGTGCCACATGAACTGACTGAAAGGCAGCAAGAAAACCGAAAAACCACTTGTGAAATGCTGCTCGCCCGGTACAAAAGAAAGTCGTTTTTGCATCGAATCGTAACTGGTGATGAAAAGTGGGTATATTTCAGGAATCCCAAACGAAAAAGATCGTATGTTAACCGCGGCGAAAGTGCGCAATCGACCGCAAGGCCAGATCGCTTCGGAAAGAAGGCCATGCTATAGGTTTTTTCTGGGACCACCGTGGTGTCATATGGTATGACCTTCTAAAACCTGGTGAAACGGTTAACGGTGAACGTTACCAACAACAATTGGCCGATTTGAACCGTGCTATACGCCAAAAACGCCCAGAATATGAAGCCAGGCAACACAAAGTGATTTTCCTCGATGACAACGCACCACCACACCGCACTAGAGCCACCAAAGAATTGGTTGCATCGTACAACTGGGAAGCTCTTGCTCATGCGGCTTACTCACCAGACTTGGCGCCTTCGGATTATCACATGTTCGCATCGATGGGCCACGCATTAACGGAACGGCGCTTCAATTCTCACGCAGAAGTCAAAAAATGGATCGATGATTGGTTTCAGGCAAAAGACGAAACATTTTTTTGGCGAGGCATCCATAAATTGCCTGAGAGATGGGAAAAATGTGTAGCTAGCGATGGCCATTACTTTGAAGAATAAAATTGTAATCATTTCCTCACAATAAACGTGTTTTTTTCAAAAATAATTACCGGTTTCATAGGCGCATACCTGGTAACTTCTGAGGGTTTTTTGTAACTTTAACCCTTTCCGGTCAATTTCCACCTTTCTTGAGATACAATTTTTTCCTTCAAAATATTGACTCTTATTGAACATTTTAGCAATAAAATTCAAAAAAATTCAAAAAAAATTATTTTGGTTGAGATTTACAGCTTCATCAATTTTGTACGATATATCGTACAATGGTCCGCAAAGGAGTAAAAATTCATGAATTTTTGGTTTCGGTTTTTTAAGTTTTATGAACAATTCATTGATTTTTTGATAGAAAACATAAATTATAACAACAAAATATCAAAACGTGATTTCATTTTGATCGAAAGTTATATAAATTATATATATAAACAATTTAGTCACATTTATTCGGACTTATATAACCGTTGTTGTTGTTGCAAAGCTCTTTTCCCCTCAACAAAACACAAAATCAATTAAAATTCGTACAGTTACTGAATATAGCCGATTCTTATTATCGTAGTGGGAGTGGCAAGTACGCATATCAAACCTTATATAACCTGTGTCTGCCCAGTAAAACACAAAATCGTCTAGTAATTCTTATTTTTAATCGAAAATTGCCGAATAGTCGAATTTTATTAGCCACGTGGTTTACAGATGGGCGTGGCAGGCATACAAACGCAAAAAATCTGTTACCAAACCTATAACTTAAAAAAAATTCAAACATAACTTGCAACCTTTGCTTTCCATTTGTACGATATATCGTACAAAGCTTTGCAACCCTTTTGGTCATTTGTACGATATATCGTACAATTTTTTTAAAGACTCGGGAAAAATATTTAGACGCAAAAAATGTTAAATTTAGTAAGTTCTATAAATCAACTGAGATTTAAACTTTGAAATTGTTTCACTTTTTGGTACCAACAAGTATTACATATTTAAAAATGTCTACGCAGAAGTACCGTCATTTGCTGGATTATCAAATTCTTGCAAAAAACTGCTTACAAAACGCACTCATACTGTGTAGCCACCGCTATAATGATTTATATTTTTAAACAGAATGATACAACACAGCCTACTTAATGAAAATTAAAAAGCTGTTGCATAAAAAGTGCGTTCGCTGTCAAATAAAAAAATTGTCGAAAAATTGTACGATATATCGTACAAATTTCCGGAAAGGGTTAAAGCTTCCTATTCAGAAAAATTGGTACAATATGTCGCGCTAACACAAAAATTTACTAATCAAAAATCTCTTTTTAGGAGAGGCAAGAAATTGTTGATCCTGCAGAAGTAACGAAATTAGCATAAAAACAGATATACAGTATTTTTCTAGTTAAAGAAGAATGTGATAAAAATGAAATTTTTGAAAGTATTTTATTTTTAAAGTGCGATATCTGATTCAAAGTAAACAAAACTAAATTAACTAAATTAAAAGTGCTTAACAAAAGTGCTTCCTTTTTCTTTTTGGTTGCTACCCAAGTTTCTGCTTTGGTTCATTCTTCTACTTTCGTTACGGCTGAAGTTCATTTATTGATTCGTCCGTCGTTAGCTGCGACTTTTCCCATCTCTCAGACAACATACGGATTCCATGTTGAAACATTTCTTTGCCTTCTGAGGCGATCGAAAAATCGACCCAAGGATTGGCTTCTTCATAAAAAGTAAAGTGCTGCTCGGCCGGACCATGAGTCATCGACTGGAACAAATGGTAGGAGGAAAGAGAAATGTCTGAAGGTGAATACGGCAGATGAGGTAGGAGATTCCTTCAAAGTTTCCTTGACGACGTTTGCAACATTTGGCCGAGCATTGTCGCTAATTATGTTTTGTTGGCATAAAGGTCGACATAATTAGACCAAAAACAAAGTTGTTGACAGTTTATCGAAATGATACATACAGATTTTTAAAGGCAAAATAATACGCAATTACAAGATGGTGTCATGAGATTAAACATTAGTTACGCCATTTTTGTTTTAACTTATTTGTATCTCCAATATAAATTTGTATGTACATCTTCGCTTTTCTAAGGTCTCAAAATTAACTGATATTATGGGTTTTTTGCAACATTGCTGCTTGGGTCATTGTCCCAAAAGTGTGACAAACTTAGTTGGAATTTAGTGAAAAGTAGCTTCGTCAGATCTAACGTTTGGCTGTTAATTGTCAAAATGAGAATTCCTAGAATACTGAGAACAACAACACTGCGGATAAGTATGACAGAATAATTGCTAAGTGACACTACAAACTGTCAAAACAATAACAATGCCAAACAAGCGTGAGACATCGTTTTGAAAAGCACATACACACACACATAGCAAACAGAAAAATTCATTGGAATTGTGTGCGCGTGTGTGTGTGTGTGTGTGTGTGTGTGTGTGAGTATGTGAAGTTGAAGGTGGCGTACAGTGCTGGCGGTTGACAAACTGCTGAAAAGTCAGCCAGACAAAACACTACAACACATTGTGCCAACACTTGGCTGAGTGTTAAGTGTGGGAGGGGGAGTGGGGGCTGGGGATGGAGGGGTTTCGGGAACAATGCCGCCGTTCGGTGTGAAATATTTTGTGATACTTGCTGACTTTGCGTATGATGTGAGCTAAGCAAATTTAAGTTCAAATTTCTGTGCAATTCTGTTGCGCATATTTCGCGTGACGGCGAAACAATGTGAACGACAGTTGTTTTCTTTGTTTTGTTTTGTTGTTGTATTTTTTTATAACCCAGAATGGGGGTTTTGCCTGTGCACACAAATGCGGCAGAGGCAAAACAAATTGAACAAAAATTATATAAATTACCTAACGCAAAGCGTTTCAATTAACCCATATCGGCCCAATGTTCGGTTAATCGAACAGTAAATTTTTGCATTTTCCATAAATTTTTTTGGGCTCTTTTTTAAACTTTGAACGCGAAAGTTTTGCATGATGTGATGGTATGAATTGTAATATGGGATAATATGAGTTAATATGGGATATTTTGTGTAATATGGGATAAATATATTCATTTATTACACTTCTTCCCAGTTGTATGAATTCCCAAAACAAAAGGTTATTTTTGACATAATTTCAAAAGCATCGAAAAACATTAAAAAACAATAATATTTAAAAACGTAACTATGCAGTCTTGTTAAAAATTGATCAAACTCTTGAAAACATATTTACACTTTTCGCATAAAACCAATATTATAGCCAGAATATAAATTTATAGTTACGTGTTCGATTAATCAAACACCAAATATCTCGAAAACCAAAAATCGGATGTTGAATACACGAGAAGAATTCCTTTATTAATAAACTGCGTAATATGTTATTGCGCAGGAATTCTGCTCGTGCGTAGCAAAAATGCATTGATCGTGTCCGATTGCGTTTGTTTATTTGATGCGCAATGCAGCAACGGAAAAGTCCCGTTAGGCCGCTCAATTGTCTGCTAACTAAAAGGATAGTTTGTGCGCTAGTCGCATGTGTATCCGTTGTCTTGCAGTTGTGTATCTATTGCGCAATGCGTAGTTGCACTTTACTTCTGCGCAAGAAGTTTTACTTCGATTCATTCTTCGCTGATCAGTGCTGGTGACAGGTCGTCAAATAAATAAGTTCTTAAACGAAATTAAAGTGTTTTATTGAAGACTAAATCCAACATCGGAAAATTTTTTTGACCCCAAATTTGAATCGTCCGACCTCATTTAACCTTAAAAAACTTTTTCATTCGAATATTGACAAAAAAAATTGCTGGGCTTATATGGGTTAAGAAGCGTGCAAGTTTAGAGTCTCGTCTAGGTTTTTCATTATTGGTGCGGCACAATTTGGAAACACCAAAAAATTTAGAAAACACCGCAAATTGACAGCTCGACAACATGCAAACAGTGCACTTTGAGGTGCTGCGGCAAAAACAACAACAATTACACAAATTTTCCAGTTTTTGCACAACTTTCGAGGCACAAGTTCAAGTCGAGCAAAAATGAAAAATCAACAAAGACACAACCAGAAAAACTAAAATATAAACAAAGCTTTGTGCGAAATAGACAGACAGACCGAAATGCTGGCCAGGACAGTACAGGCAGACAGACAGACAGACAGTTGTGGCAAATGATTGCGCCGACAAGGAGCAACGAGCAGCACAGCAAAGCGGCTCACAAATCGAGACACGCTGCCAACATAAAAAGCCACAAAATTTCGGTCTATTTGACTGTCTGTTGGCGTGTCCGACTGTCAGTTGATTTGCTCACTTCTAGGCGCTGTACATTTTTTTGCAATACTCTTTTCACTCTTTGTTGTTGGCAGCGTCCATGCAGCCGAGAGCGCAGCAGCAATGCCACTGAAAAGCATTTTATGGTTTGCTTGCAGCTGATTTCTGTTGCACAAAGTTGGTAATGTTTCCGTCACGAAACAAAATGCAAGCAAGGAAAATAAAAAAAAAAATAAATAAAATAAAGAAAAGGACAAAAAAGAACGTAATATCAAATGCAAAGGAGTGTCGAAAAGCCGGACACAAATGGCAACAGAAACAGCCACGGCAAAAGTTTTTCTCTTGGCCGAATGCAACTTTGTTGCGCATTATTTAAAGTGTTGCACTATGTATTGTTGTAATTTGAAATTTTGTTCCATCATTGTTGTGCGGTCCACTTTCTCGCTTGGCTGTTGAAGGCGACATAAGTTTGCCGCTCGAGCATTGCTTGAGGCGAGTGGCTCGCAAAAATTTTGCCATAAATGCCAGAAAGTATGAAAATGTTGAGAGCACTTTTGGGAGATGGTTATAATTTTTGAAGAGTTGCAAAAAGAGAGAGAGACAGAAAACATATTTCGACTCGTTGCATTTGACTGAAATGCAAGTTTGTGTTTGTGTTCTGTCAGGTGAAATCTTATAATTAAGATGGAGATAAGAACTTTTTAAATGTTGCTTGTTTTCAAGTGCAGCTCAAGATGTGCTTTCGAGTCAGCAAGGATATTTTTAAGTATACTTTGGCAATTGTTAACTAAAAGCTTTCATAAAAGATACAAAAGCGTTGGCAACTTTGCTGGAATAACGTGCTTAAGTACGGCATTGGCATTAACTGTTTGTTGACACAAGTTGAGAACTAAAGGGTTAATATGCCAACCCAACGAAACCTTCTTCAATGCTACGTGCTGAGTAATCGATTCAATAAGCCGCTTAACATTGCCTTGTTCTACATTTCACTAAACTCTTTAGCCTTTGAACAAAGTTCTGAGAGTATATGAATTCAATTCGAATATCCTTTTACTTGTTCCTAATGCGTCCGACTCTTGTTTGTTTTCTCTGATCTGTTTAGAAAAATTGCTTGAATACAACTCTTACAAAACTAATTGGCCATAGCTGCAGCTTATCGCATTTCAAAAATGTTTGCCAATTCAAACTATTGAGCCCAGCTCCTTCGCTGCGCAGTTGCGCTTTGTGTGTGTGTGTGTGTGTATTTGTGTATGTGTGATATAAGGATTCATCGAGCACATAAGCAGCTTAAGACAAGACAAACCGGCGTTTTGGCCGTTTTTTGTCTTCCTTTTCACTCTCGCTCCCTTTCCACCCTCCTCCAACCTCACGGCACCCATTTTTCGACTTCTTTTGTTGGCAGTTAATTACCCTTAAAGGCTGCTCGCATGCGAACCCAGCCAGCGCGCATAGTACATGTAGACCGTCCTGTTTGTTGTTGTTGTTGTTATTGTAGTTGTTTTCTATGTAAAAATGTTTTTGATTTGTGTTGTTGCCACAATTTAAGCCACAACAACACTTTGTGGGCTCTGCACTGCCATTGCGCCAAGCAACCATCCCCATTGTTGGCCGTGCCTGACTGCGTGTGAGTGTATGTGTGTGTGTGTGAGTGTGCGTGTGCACACCGCCGAGCCAAGTCCCAAACAAGCATTAAGTTTATTTTCCTATTATCTCAACTAAACTAAACTCACAAACCCCAACCTCCCCAACTGAGCGAAACTAAATTCAACTAAAGTAAAAGAGAGCGGCGGCGGGGCGGCGCGTGTGTGGCAGCTCAACAATACATATGGTTGCCATGTGCCCAGACCCCCTCCCCCCCCCCGTCATTACGTCGCACTACTGCTTCTCGGAAAAACCAATTTTCACAGTGCGGCCGACGAGAGGACGAGGACGCCGGGCCAAAGCCAAACAAGTGCGGGAAAGCATTTACGGCAGCAATTTCTTGAAAGGTTTCTCTTTGCTTCGCTGATACAACCTGCAACCGCTACCACCGCCAGGACTATGCGCCACGCACATTTCTATTTTGTGGCTGCAAGATTTCGAGCAAACGCGCTTAAACTTTTTTCGCCGCAGCCAAGAACAGCAAAACACCGCCACGCCGCACGCGCTGAGCGCGACAGAAGCGCAGCGCAAACGCTTGGCGGCGATTTCGAGTGCCTTTCTTGCCAATCAAGCCATTCCCAAACAGGGATAACAATCGCTTTCAAGTTTTTAATTGACCAAAAATTGCTGAACTAACAACAAAAAACACAAAACATCACCGCCAGCAACACAACAGTTGCAGCGAAAAAGAACAGCAGCGGCAGCAGCAATAAAAACAACCAGCAACAACTCGAACGAGCGGAACAATGAAAGTCTTGCCACCTGCGGGCTGCCATTTAACAACAACAAAAGCGACACAACGCAAAGATAAGGCAAACACGAATCAACCGAAAAAAAAAACAAAAACTTCCAACAAATAAAAGAAAAACTGTTGTTCGACAACAACAATTACTATATACACACATGTCGAAAACGACAACAGCACAACGAACAACCACACAACACGCCGTAGCTGAAATTAGACGCAAATATTTACAAGAAATGCCAGCCAGCTGAAAAAAGTTTGCAAGTTGCGATGCTTCTTTGCAGCGCTGAAGTCACTGTTGATGTTGTTTTTTTGTTTTCTGCAATAGTGCTGTTAGTTTTGGGCCAAGTTTATACATTTCACCGTGTTCTCGAATCAAGAAGAGTGAAAAAATCTTTGCAGTGCAGATGTGTACACGTTTTTTCAATGGGAAAGCGACAGACGGTTTTTGCTTGAGAGCCTGATTGAGTTTTAAGCCGCTGACGACCTTTAAATTATCGCGTTTTTTGGCATTTGGTCAGGTGATAGTGTTAACTAGTTGCTCCATAAAGACAACGTAGTTAGGAACATATCTGCTCGGAGAATCAACAGCTTAGGCAGTCGTATTGTCTGCTAGATACATGTAATGTCCAACAAGATAAGATCTTTGTCATGATAGAGTAGCTAGAATTCTTTATAAGACAGTTCGAATCACTTTGATCAAATGGCGGCTGACTTAGATTACATGGATCCATTAGCGGGTCTGATAATAGGTAGCACTGGCACTACTATCTACACCTGTGACTCAAAGAGAGAAAGTGAAACCAGAGCTACTGGCAGGGAGATCTCTAACCTAGACAGTCATGTCATCTGCTATGACACATGCAGTGTCCTACAAGCTTAGATCTTTGTCACTGAAGGAGCAACTAGGCTTCCTTATAAGACAGTTCGAATCACTTTGATCAATTGGCGGCTGACTTAGATTACATGGATCCATTAGCGGGTCTGAGAATAGGTAGCACTGGCACTACTATCTACACCTGTGACTCAAAGAGAGAAAGTGAAACCAGAGCTACTGGCAGGGAGATCTCTAACCTAGACAGTCATGTCATCTGCTATGACACATGCAGTGTCCTACAAGCTTAGATCTTTGTCACTGAAGGAGCAACTAGGCTTCCTTATAAGACAGTTCGAATCACTTTGATCAATTGGCGGCTGACTTAGATTACATGGATCCATTAGCGGGTCTGAGAAGAGGTAGCACTGGCCCTACTATCTACACCTATGACTCAAAGAGAGAAAGTGAAACCAGAGCTAGCAGGGAGATCTCTAATCTAGACAGTCATGTCCTCTACTACGAAACATGCAGTGTCCTACAAACGTAGATCTTTGACACTGAAGGAGCAACTAGGCTTCCTTATAAGACAGTTCGGATCACTTTGATCAATTGGCGGCTGACTTAGGTCACTTGTTGTCACACTTATGACTCAAAGAGAGAAAGTAAACCCAGAGCTACTGGCAGGGAGATCTCTAACCTAGACAGTCATGTCATTTACTATGACACATGCAGTGTCCTACAAGCGTAGATCTTTGTGATTGAAGGAGCAGCTAGGCTTTCCTAAATATAATACAGTTCGATTTACATAAATCTATTGTCGTATGACTTGGATTATTTGGATCCAATGGCGGGTATGACAGCGAAAAACACTGCCATTACTTTTGTGCCAATCACTTAACCCTTTCCGGAAATTTGTACGATATATCGTACAATTTCTTCGACGATTTTTTATTTGACAGCGAACGCACTTTTTATGCAACAGCTTTTTAATTTTCATTAAGTAGGCTGTGTTGTATGATTCTGTTTAAAAATATAAATCATTTTAGCCGTGGCTACACAGTATGAGTGCGTTTTGTAAGCAGCTTTTTGCAAGAATTTGAAAAACCAGCAAATGACGGTACTTCTGCGTAGACATTTGTAATACTTAAAAATACTTACTTGTAATACTTTTTGGTACCAAAAAGCGAAACAATTTCAAAGTTTGAATCTCAGTTAATTTATAGAACTTACAAAATTTAACAAATTTTGCGTCTAAATATTTTTCCCGAATGTTTAAAAAAATTGTACGATATATCGTACAAATGACCACAAGGGTTGCAAAACCTTGTACGATATATCGTACAAATAGAAAGCAAAGGTCGCAAGTTATGTTTGCATTTTTTTAAAGTTATTGGTTTGGTAACAAATTTTTTGCATTTGTATGCCTGCCACGCCCATCTGTAAACCACGTGGCTAATAAAATTCGACTTTTCGGCAATTTTCGATTAAAAATAAGAATTACTAGACGATTTTGTGTTTTACTGGGCAGACACAGGTTATGTAAGGTTAGATATGCGTACTTGCCACTCCCACTACGATAAAAGCAATCGGCTATATTCAGTATCTTTCTGTAAAACTGTACGAATTTTAATTGATTCTGTGTTTTATTGAGAGGAACAGGGCTTTGCAACAACAACAACGGTTATATAAGGCCGAATAAATCTGAATAAATTGTTTATATATATAATTTATATAACTTTTGATCAAAATTAAATCACGTTTTAATTTTTTGTTGTTATCATTTATGTTTTCTATCAAAAAAATCAATGAATTGTACATAAAACTTTAAAAACCGAAACCAAAAATTCATGAATTTTTACTCCTTTGCGGACCATTGTACGATATATCGTACAAAATTGGTGAAGCTTCAATTCTCAACCAAAATGATTTTTTTGAAATATTTTTGTATTTTATTGCTAAAATGTTCAATAAGAGTCAATATTTTGAAGCAAAAATTTGTATCTCAAGAAATGTGGAAATTAACCGGAAAGGGTTAACACTAGAAAGACCACTGCTGTAATTTTGACGGTTTTTCATTTTTAAATATCTGTGTTTTCTTTAGTATTTCTATGAACTTTTGCTTTTATGTCCATAATTTTTTAACAGGTTCTACAAATAGTTCTACAATTAGGGTTCTACAATTACAATTAGCCAAATCCGATGTGTATTTTTCGAGATATCAGCGGATATACTCTTGTAGGTAGTCTCTGTAGGTATGGAAAACTTGCGATCTTTCTACTATTAAAGATGGATATGAAACCAAATCGGGTCTCTACTTGATTGATCGACAACTTAGACAGTCATATCATCTGCTGGACACTTGTTGTGTTCTCCAAGCGGTCATCTCTACCACTGAAAAAGTAGCGAGGCTTCTCTATAAGACAGTTCGGTGCACTTAGGTTGATTGTTGGATGACTAAGGTATGTAGAGTGATAGATCTGACAATGAACAAAGATGGCATTTTTAACAACTTCGAACATTCAAAAATGGAGAGTGAAACTAAAGCTGGTCTCTACTGCAGCGATCATCAGCCTAGACAATTATTTCGTCTATTAAAAACATTTTGTGTCTTTCAAGCGAAGATTTTTACCACTGAAAAAGCATCTAGGCTTCTTCAAGATAATTTTCTCCACTTGCATCATTTAGAATCACTGATGGGTCTAACACCAACGATGACGTTACTATCAACACCGATAACTCAAAGTTATAAAGTGGAACTAGAGTCTCTAATTGGGTGATTGGCAGCCTAGATAGGAAAACCAACAGCCTGCAGTGTCTTCTAAGCGTTAATTTTTTTCACTGAATAAGTAAGGAGAGAATTCAGTTAACTATTATAATTTTCTTTGACAGTCAGTCAGCTCGAAGGCTTTCGATTTCCAAGTAGTGAAATTAAAAATTACAAAGAAATATCAAGCATTAGTGATGTTCGCCCTCTCTCTGTTAGGTGCATGGACATTTTTGTCTCTTTAATCACATATTTCGTGAGTCACTTGAAATTCTGCCAAAATGGCCTATTGCTAGCAGTCCCAAGTGAGTGACCGAGGTTCCATCTATCTTCTTTTACGAAAGACACCTCTGTACATATAGTGAAAGTTTCGGCTAAGTTCTAAAAGCGCCCTCTGTGCATCTGTTGCTAATAGCTAAGAGGAGGTGGTGGATGGACAACGCAGAGGGTTTGTGTCTTCGACGAGCTTATTAATATAAATCGGAGAATCTGAAGAGTGCAAGGGCACTAAGCCGACAACTCTATTGAAGAGTACGAAATATTTTATATGTGTGTTGACTTGGCGGTACTTGAAAATGGATATCAATGAATCACACACCACAATTACAAGATTATTTTTGTTATCTATGTAACATACTCGTACATGGGAGAATTTATGAGTAAAAGATTAAAGACCATTAAAAATCAACTCATGAATTAAAGTGATGGTAAGGTTTCAAGGTCATTAATGGATTTGGTTAGATTGGAAAATAAGCAATGGTCCAACATTTTATCAGGTAGAGCACTGGGACAATGTTTTGGCTTCTGACGGAAATCCCACTTAGAGGTACGTACCTCTTTCTGGCACTCAAAGTGGGCAATAATGCCTACGAATCAGCGAACGAACGAATCAGCCTTCGCGGACACAACCTTCGAACATAACCCCAACTATAAAATAATTAAGTGCCAAAAACTATCTCCAATACAAATGTTCACCTTCTAAAGGCATCACGAAGGCGTACGCTCTCGAGCACATTTGGACCTTGAATTGAGAAGGCACAACTCTTTGGTATGGCATTTTTAAGCGATTGGGAAATGTACAAATCAATTCAAAGTGCCTCAAAATCAAACATTACTTTTCCACGTTCGATGGCTATTTCGGCGTATCTATTCGTATAGCACTGCGTGTGCATAAATCCGATGGATGTTGTAGTAGAGCTCATCTCCAATTATTCCATTCCACATTCATTAGTTATCTCTTCAATTGCAATGGCAACATATGGCTGCGATCGCTGCTACATGCAGATTGCAGCATACATTAAAATTACTGCTAACAACAAAAACGACGAAAACACCACAGCAAACACAGCAACAACAGGAGCCGTCGGGGGGGCGAAAGTTGTGCGCAGTGCGACCTCATAATTTGCACTTTGCACAATATTTGCACTTAATGCAAATTTTGCATTTGTTGGATACTGGCGCCGCAAAAGCTAAGCGCGGCTGCTGTACAATGTCGATGCCGATGCCGATTCGCGCAAGCAAAAACGCAATCAGCACACAGACACATACACACATAGTCAGACAGTCATTACATTGTCCTATGCGGAGGCCGCGGGGCCAGCGATTCGATACAGCAAACACTCGCACACTGTGTATGTGTGTGTGCGTGTGAAATTTCTGCATATTTGCAATATCTGTGTGGATTCGCTGGCTTTTTTGTTGTTGTTGTTGTTGTTGCTGGTCTGTTTGTTGCGCAAAACTGTACAATATTTGCATACACGCAGGCGCAGCGAGCGCACATTATGAGCGACGGTATTTGCGCAAGCGTTGAGGCGTGGCGCAGGCAGCTGTTTTGCGGTGGCTATGGCAAAGTTCAGCAAATATGCCAAAACAACAATAACAACAAAAACTGCCAGAAGTGTAAGTTTAAAGCAACATTGACTGCAATGGCGATGGCATCGACCGAGCAAATGCCAAACTACTTAAAAGCGCTGCAACCAATTCGAAGCTTCAAAGCGCCTAAGTGTATGCAATGCGAGCAGGAAATCTTGCAAAACGATCCAGAGCGCTCCAGATTGTTGGTGTTTAATTGTCGGCCATAGTAGCAGCAGAATAATTGGGCGTGACCATTAAACTGAAAAAGCAATGGATTAATTTCCATTTGAGTATTTTGCATTCAAACATTGAAAGCGAGAAGCTTGAAACAGCAACTAGCAAGAAGAATAAAGCATAGTTGTAGGCGTAGTTTTTGATGTGAACATTTAAATTCTTTGAAGAATAAGAAAATATGGAAAAATACTGAAGAGAGGGGGAAAGGCATTAAGGAAAAGGAGCTGATGAAAATAATGAAGAGAAAGAGGTTTGAGGTTAGGGTAAAGCGACAGCAAAACAGCAACTGACAAGAAGAATATAGCATAGTTTTAGGCGTAGTTTTTGAGTGATGCGGAAATTCAAATTGTTTGAAGAACAAGGAACTATTGAAAGAGAATGAAGAGGAGTTTGAAACAGCAACTAACAGGAAGAATAAAGCATAGTTTTAGGCGTTGTTTTTGAGTCATATGGAAATTCAAAGTGTTCAAAAGAATGAAGAGGGGAAGGAGTGCATTAAGAAAAAGAAGAAAGTAGAAGAAGTAATAATGAAGGGAAAGGGGTTTGAGGTTAGGGTAAAGCGACATCGGAACAGCAACTGACAAGAAGAATATAGCATAGTTCTAGGCGTTGTTTTTGAGTGATGTGGAAATTCAAAGTGTTTGAAGAATAAGGAACTATTGAAAAAGAATGAAGAGGGGGAGGAGTGAGAAAAATAAGAAAGAAGAAGAAGTAATAATGAAGGGAAAGGTGTTTGAGGTGAGAAGAGAAGAAAAATTTAGCATAGTTTTAGGCGTTTGTTTTTGAGTGATGTGGAACGGTATTCAAGAGGGGGAAGGAGTGCATTAAGAAAAAGGAGCGGATGAAAATAATCAATTGATAAAGGTTTGAGGTTAGGGTAGAACGGTTGTAATATAAACTGACCGACAAGTAGGCCACAAAAACGACACAGTGGAGAGATGAAGCAGACAAGAATATTAAATTAGTTGCTGGAACGCACAAAATATAGAAGAAACAGTTTAGAAATTATCAATAAGGATATGAATGAAGTACAGTGATCAGTCCTGGACCACAGAAAAAACGATACGTCGTTCGAAGCAACCTGAGGCGGTTCAAATTGAAAATGAAAACATCGTAGCACTGAAATCGCAATTCGAAACCAACAATGCAGATAATTTTACATTTGGCACTTTTCCGGCTCTCCCAGCGGTCAATATTAATTTCCCGCAACAGAGACAGAGAGATCGTGCAAATGAAAAGAAGTCGGCCTTGTACAAACCACACATGGAACGCCATATGGCTTGGGGCTTCTTATTCTTCAATAAAGCCAACAACAAAAAAAGACGAAACCAAGTTGCACTTCACCAAGTTTTATTAAATGAAAATGAATTTATGGCAACGGCAGCGCAACGCAGGACACATGCAGGAAATGAAAACGACGCGCGCACACAAAGCTGTCTGCCAACAAGGACAACGCATCCTGCGCTCTGAGCTGCAACAGCGCAACGCTTTCCGGCTGCCGCTGACTGCGAACGCATTTTCTTTGAAAGCATCGCTGCACGTTAATAGCTTTCTGACGCTGTGTACTGTCAGCAAAAGTTGTAATTGTTGTTGTTGCTGTTCTGAGTGCGTGTGTGTGTGTGTGTGTGTGCATGACTGAGGTTTTTTTTTTGGTTTTTGTTTCTGCCTCTTGTTTGAGACAGTTCGACCCAATTTCGCAACGCACGCAAATCTCGGTAACGCTACGCAACTGCGGCATTGGTGCAAATTGTGAATTATGGCGCGGTGGAGCGTTGGCGCGGCGCAGCGCAGCGTCAGGGCGTGCGTGCCCGCTGTCAGGATGCCAGCAGTGATGCAGCTGCCAAGGCCCTAACTTCCGCCACAGTGCGGCGCGAACGCTGGGCGCTGAATGTGGGCGCGTGTTGCGGGACATGTTACGGATTGTTTTCGCATGCCGCCAGTTTGTTCACACCATTGCACGTAATTATTGCGCGCCCAAGTATGCAAGCTGGTAATTTATGTAGTTGGCCGATGCGCGCAGCAGCAGCAGCCTCCGACCTACGCTGACGACTGGCTTACTGGGTGACTACACGACGGCACTGATGCTGGCTACTGCTGTTTTTAGTGATTTGTGCGCATTTAATATGTCTCTCATAATACAAACACACATACACACACACGCACATGAAAGCATACAAGCACAGAGCAGTCTCAGACGTTGGCTGCTCATTTGTTTGAAAAGTCTGGACGCACTGCATTTTCAAATTATTTAAAGTGAATTAACTTTGCTGGCTTTTGACATTTGATTTATGACGCTGCTTTTTTACAATTTCATTGCTGTTTTTATTGTGGAACAAATTGCGAAAAATTGGCAGCAGTCTAGCAGCAAAGAATCCCAAATAATACAGCAAGAAATAAAATTAAATCAACTTGAGAGAACAAAGTTAGGCTGGTGACTTTGAAAGAAAATTATTTCGCTTGAAAGTTGAATGTTTAGAAAACTGTTTTGTTAGTAAGTAATTTGTATAAATTTAAATTTAAAAAATATTTTCCCTTGAAAAATTTTCCTCAGCATTCAGTACCTTTGTACGTTCGAATCAAGTGTTCACTAAATTGCACTACTCGACATGAAAAATGCTCCTAAAAATAAAAGTATTTTTTAGACTAATCTTAGGCTGCTTAACACGAAACTGAAAATCAAAAAATTTTCTTAAGAAGCGTTTTCGAAAAATCTTCGAAATACACGTTTTTCCCCTCTTATTTCAGTTATGAGCACATATCTCGTAAGCCAACCATCCAACGAACACACCACCTTTCGAACCCGTCGTTCGAAAGGTAATTAACTAACCTTTCCAACGATATATAGATTGTCCAAATCAGATTTGGATTTGGGGAAGTTACTGACGATGAAAGTTGTGAAAAAGTGAATTTTTCGACACATTTCAAAAATCATAAATTTTCGAGATATGTGCTCATAACTGAAATAAGAGGGAGAAAAAAACCAAAACGCTTCTTAAGAAAATTTTTTGATTTTCAGTTTCATGTTCAGCAGCCGAAGATTAGTCTAAAAAATACTTTTGTTTTTAGGAGCACTCGATGAACCCATTTTTTGTCGAGTAGTGTTGTCCAACAAAATCCTGTCACTTAACTTTGCATCCTTCTAGTCGTAGAACCAACGCAACGCTTTGCATTCAAATGGACATTCTGGCCAACTGAACTTATTTATCAATATTTTTTTAAATTTCTACAATGCAAATTTTGAATTACGTCATTAAATTTGCACATAATTTGATAATTTTTAAAAGTTCCAAAAACTTGCAATGGCATTTTCGAAAAAAAACCTTCACAAATACAAATAAAAATCCAACAAATCAACAAACCACTTTGGCAACTGTAAATTATGCGCAATAAATTTTGCCTTGAAGTCGACAAAACTAAAATTTGGTTGGCCCAATTTAAGCGCAATTTGACACACTTTTCGCGCACATTAATTGCGACATAAACCAGTAAGAGTGCGAGTGAGAACGATATAGAGGGTGAGCGAAAAAACTTAACTCATTACGGTAATTTAGAGTTTTTGCGTACGCAAATTTGTGTCCAATTAAAATTTTGTAGTATTTACTTACTGCCACAAAATGAGCAGCCAGAAAGCACCACAAACACGCTAACGCGCCGAAGGACGCACTTGTGACTGTGGCGGCGACTCGAATGACAGGACAGGCCGTGCAAAATGCAAAGTCTCGAAGCGGCAACATTTTTGCGCGCTAACTAGCAGCAAAAGTAATAAAAATTTTTGTGGACAAGCAGCACGAAGCAGTAAACGACAACGACGACGATGCAGAAGACGAAGGAGCAGCCGCAAAAGTAGAAGCAGAAACGAAGAGGCTGATGAAGAAGAGTTTGCCATTTGAAATTTGCATTTTAAATGTACTGCAAACACTTAAAAGTGTCCTTTATGCCGGGCACTTCTTTACTTCGTCAGCCACAAAACGAGCTGCGGCGTACACTGTCGAGGAGCGGCACACGAAATCGCTCGTATTTGCTCATCATTTGCGGCAGACAGTGGACGCTGCGCAACGTGGCAAGCGGCAGACGTGGGCAGGACATAGCAGAGCAGAGCCGAGCGGCGTTGGTGTTGGTTGTGTTGGTTTTGGAATGCGAGTACAGTGGGCTGAGTTGGTATTCGAATTGCTGTACTTGAGCAAAATTTGCCAACAAGTGTTGGTGCGAAGCTTGATTGCTTAAGCTTTGCTGGCAGCAGCAACTCAACGAGAATTTGTTGGGCTATTCATGTTTGCGCGAAAAGCCTAATTGAAAGAATTTCGTATGCAAAAATGGGCAAATTTGCCTAAATGTATACATTATAGATATTAGTTGAAAGTACTGGGGCTTGTAAGTTGCTGCGTGATGTTAAGTTGAAGGGGTTTTCTGCTAATGAGACTTTGCCTGGTTGCGGGAAAAATGTAGAAAAACTATGTCCTTATAAAGAAGTTCCTTAGCCCACAAAGGCACTAAACTTGACGAATATTTTATCCTTAGCAGTAGCTATCACTATGAAGCTCCACAGTTTCCAACTCTATTCCAGCTCTGCCAGCTTTTCTCCTACGAAGAAGGTCCTCAGCTTGCAACTGAACTAGCTTGGGATATATTAAACCCAGTATCTACAAAACGAAGAAGCTTTAAAGTCTGAAAATTTTCCTTCAAAAATATATTTTAGCATTGAATGAAGGCTATGAAGCAGACTCCACTATATCCTTCGCTCTACTTAAGTTAAAAAATTCCCCTTTTTAAAAGCGAAGTCCACAAAAAATTCCCTCATTACTCCTCATTTTCTTCATTAAAGTACGAAAATTTCCTTTTAAAAATATATTTCAGCATTAACGAAGTCTATAAAGCAGACTCCAAAACATTATTCGCTCTACTAAGTATAAAAATTATAAATATAAAAACTATGTTTTAGCTCCAATGAAGTCTATGAAGCAGACTCCACTATATCCTTCGCTCTACTTAAGTACAAAAATTTCCCTTTTTTTAAAGCGGTGTCCAGAAGCAATTCCCTCGTTACTCCTCATTTTCTTCACTAAAGTACGAAATTTTTTTTTTAAATATATTTCAGCATTAACGAAGTCTATAAAGCAGACTCCGAAACATCATTCGCTCTACTTAAGTATAAAAATTATAAATATAAAAACTATGTTTTAGCTTCAATGAAGGCTATGAAGCAGGCTCCACTATATCCTTCGCTCTACTTAAGTTAAAAAATTTCCCTTTTTTAAAGCGAAGTGCAGTAGAAATTCCCTCATTACTCCTCATTTTCTCCATTAAAGTACAAAAATTTCCTTTTAAAAATATGTTTCAGCATTAACGAAGTCTATAAAGCAGACTCCAAAACATTATTCGCTCTACTTATGTAAAAAAATGTCCCTTTAAAATATATTTTAGCTTCAATGAAAGCTATGAAACAGCAAAGAGCATCATCCCTTCAAAATGCAGCAGACTTCAAGAGCCTCATTTGCTCCACTAAAGTACAAAAATTTTCTTTTAAAAATATGTTTCAGCATCTATCAACCAAACTCCGAAAGCCTCAATTGCTCTATTAAAGCCCGCAAAATTCTGTTTCAAACTAAATTCCAGCATCGCTGAAATCAATGCAGCAGACTCCAAGAGCCTCGATCGTTTTATTTAAATCCACCTGGAATTTGGTGAAACAGTGAAACTTAAACCTCAAATATACCTAACCGCAACAGCTGCTATGCGGCTTGCCTGCATTCTGCTATCAGCCATACATGACGTATGAGTGATATTTATTGTGCTTTGCCAATTACGACAGTTAATTGCTGAATTGCCGCATTGCATTCAACACTATCGCACGCACAATTTATTTGGATACAGATAACGAATGGATTTTTTTGTTCCAAGTGTGTGTGTGTGCTTCAGTTCATAAATTACAGAAAATGCTAGAAAATAAAACAAACTACTGAGATTAGCTATTTCTGGCATAAATTAGTATGCGACTGTATAATTGTTGCTGAACGTGTCAGGTAATAAATAACAAAGCAACAAAGCTGGAAGGGGCTGAAAACATGCATTTGTAGATTGTGCGCGATTATCAGTTTTGGCGCTTTCGAGAGAGAACAAAAAAACAAAACAATAATGAGACAGTAACAATCACAATGCAAGTGTGGGTTCCATAAACCACTTGAAGCGCTGCTTTCGATCGATTTTGTTGACATTCTACTTGGTGTTTTTTTTTATATCTGCCATTAATTTCGCATGCCGCAAAAACTTACTTGCAACCCACTCGCTTGAACAAGGCAACCATTTCAATTAATTGCGTATTTATGCAGAAATGATTGTGCGTATGTGTGTGTATATGTGTATATGTGTGCGTATAAGTGTGTGAGAGTGCGGCTTGATATCGTTGCTGCTGCTTGGCGGTTGGCTGCATGAGTTGTGTTGCGGTGTGACGATGGCGGCAGCGTGTAACAATAATCAATTTGTATTGCATTTCATAAGATAATTCGATTTATTGGCACTGGAGCGTGTGCGGCACGCCAACTGAAATGCTGAAAAGCTGGCTGTCACGCCGGCTGCGCACGTCATTAATAAATCATTCAGCACACATAAATTCAATCAACAAGCGTTTAATTAGCAATTCATTTCTAAGAAATCTCACGCACGGGGCGTATGAGCAACCGCAGTTATTGTTGTTGGGCAGTGGAGGCGGCATGTGCGGCCACATCATAAGAGCTGATTAATTTCAACAAATTTGCAATGCAAATGTACGCTTTGGGCGACTTAATGTCAGTTGAAAAGTAATATTTCACTCATTGCATATCTACTGACATGAGCAAAATTTTATTCTTTGAATACAAATTTTCTTGAGTTTTTTAATATTATTATTATTATTGTTTTATTTTATTTTATTTAATTTAATTTAATTTAATTTAATTTAATTTAATTTAATTTAATTTAATTTTATTTTATTTCATTTTATTTTATTTTGTTTTATTTTATTCTATTTTATTTGATTTTATTTTATTTTATTTGATTTGATTTGATTTGATTTGATTTGATTTGATTTGATTTGATTTGATTTGATTTGATTTTATTTTATTTTATTTTATTTTATTTTATTTTATTTTATTTTATTTTATTTTATTTTATTTTATTTTATTTTATTTTATTTTATTTTATTTGATTTTATTTTATTTTATTTTATTTTATTTTATTTTATTTTATTTTATTTTATTTTATTTTATTTTGTTTTATTTTATTTTATTTTATTTTATTTTATTTTATTTTATTTTATTTTATTTTATTTTATTTTATTTTATTTTATTTTATTTCCCACGGCCTCTCTCCCCCCCACATACCGCGCGAGGTGGGGTCCATTACAACTGAATATGGCGGCAGTTTTATTTTATTTTATTTTATTTTATTTTATTTTACTTGATTTGATTTGATTTGATTTGATTTGATTTGATTTGATTTGATTTGATTTGATTTGATTTGATTTTATTTTATTTTGTTTTATTTTATTTTATTTTATTTTATTTTATTTTATTTTATTTTATTTTATTTTATTTTATTTTCTTTTATTTTGTTTTATTTTGTTTTATTGTATTTTATTTTATTTTATTTCATTTTATTTTATTTTATTTTATTTTATTTTATTTTATTTTATTTTATTTTATTTTATTTTATTTTATTTTATTTTATTTTATTTTATTAATATTATTATTAATTATTTGATTTTTTTAATACATAACATAGTTATTTAAAAACAAAATCAACAAAATATTCTTTACGTTAATTCTTAGAAATTTTATTATAGCATCTTGAAATTTTGTGCCGCTTTTAGCGTTCGCCAAATTGTTAAAAACACGCGTCAATTGTGCGCACTTAATTGTGCCTTGTAGGCTTACTTGAAAGTAAATAACAGGTAAGGTTACTACGAAATTAAATTGAAACTAAGTAAACAACATTGCGAAAAAAACCCAAAACGAGAAAGAAACCTTTCAAAGTTGTTGCGTGGTGGCAGCATCATTGGATTTTGTAAAAAAATATTTGGGCAACAATAATAAAAACAACAACACAGACAACATATATACACAACAGCATGAACCACAGTCGACAGACAGCTGTATAGACAAACACAGATGCTGCGTCACTCATACGCCACGTTGAGCTTGCGACATTAGCACGAATGTTGTTGATGCGAGCAGCAAAGCGAGCAACAACGGCAGTCAACAATGACACTGATAGGAAAACAAACGTATTGCGAGAACGATGAGGGGGGGGCGGGGGGTTGGCGCTAAATGTGAACAAGCAAGTGAAGTGAAATTCGACAGTGAGTTGCAGCGATCCTTTATGCTGGCTTCAATTTTGTCCAAAACGGATGGCAGCAGCAAACAGAGAAGGACGGAAAATAAAAATGGAAATAATGAGCATAACATAGAGAAATGAAATTATAAAAAGTAAAGCAAACAAAATGTAAACAAACAACCAAATCATGGAAGTGTGGCATCGAAATTAAGCACAAAGTAAATAGCACAAAGCAACGGAGGCAACAAGAAATGATGGTGTCAAAAGTAAACAAGAAAATTATAACATTTTTTTTCTTTTCATTAATTTTCACAAGAAAATTATAAAATTTTTTCTTTTCATTATGGTTTCTATACCAAAAATTACTTTGCTTCAATTGCAAGATTTGCTGCTTTTTCGTATCACCTGTCGACTTTGTATGGCTGCAAGCGTGGAAGCGTTTAAATTAACACAAACAGGGATCAGTGTCGCGCAGAGTGTCAATTTTGCGTCATACACAAGAAGCCACGCTGACAAAATGGCGCTCCAGGTGGGAGCTGAAGTCGCTACAAATCGAATCACACTAAGATGCTTAAGTAAATCTGTTATGTCACCCAAGCGAGGGTGAAGTTCAATTGTTGCGTGCCAAATTGGATTTCGTTGCAACAAACATAAAATCGACCAACGCACAGATATTCTCTCGCAGCGAAACGCCGGCACTGGAAAATGTAGAATTTTGTTGATTTTTGCTATTTTTTGATTGAGGGTAAACTTTAAAATGCTTTTAGTCGTGCGGCAAGAAGCGTGCGAACATTTCAATTTCATTTCAGTGGAGCGTGAACTATCATTAATCAAGTGTGTGCTGCGCGAATCTATGTGTGTGTATGTTTGAGTGGTTGGAGCGTAGTGAGTGCACATTTTTTGAGGGGTACACAAGTAGGAAATTTAAACGAGAGAAATAAATAAATTGAGTAACACCGAAAATTTACAAACAAATGAACAGAAGTCGCAGTTTCTTCACTTAACAGAAGAGGCTCCTATGGCCCCTTAACCCTCGCTAGCAAACTTGTGTGCCACTGTTAAATGTTCGCTTCTCCTTTGGCAGAGCGGCACAAATTACTCAAAGCGCGCATTTTCGTCCCTTCAGCCAGGGGCGCCTGTAAATAGGCAACGTTTAGCGCTGAAATTACGAGCCCGCTGCATAAAGCTAATGCGGGTTAATACAGCATTCGAGCATTTTTTGAAGCGTTTTATTTCTATTTTTCAGGCGGCACGCTGCAGCTGTGAGCGGTCGCCGTTGACAGGCGACATGACCTCAGTTTAAAGTGATCATAAATCTTGCTGAGCTGTGCACTTGGCGTATTTTACATATATTTGGCTCAGCGAACTGTTATTGCTTTTTTGTGTGTGTGTTGTTTTTTTTGTTTTTTGAAAATGGCTCTAGGAATGAGGAGTGCCGAAAAAAATTGCAAAGTTTAGTTTCATTTTAGAATGTCAGAAATTTGCGAGCTTCAGTGGCTTCTTACGTCGTTAAATTTAGGTTTTTTTTTCATTTTACTTGATGTTGCTTGACATAAAACGGGCATTTTACAATATTTGTGGTCCTCTTATGCCATATTAAAGGCTAATTGTAACTGCTTTACACTTTAAGCCACAATTTTGTGATTTTAGGCACACTGCAGCTAAAAGTTTGTGATGAAATTTAGGTTTGTTTAATATTTTTTTGTTTCAGTTTACAATGACAGGCAGAAATAGAGACAAATGTATGTAAGAAAGAACTGAAAAATCTATAAAATTAGCTCAGAGGGAAAACATTTTGACTAATTCGAAGCTACAAAATATGGCGTAGAGTTCAAATATGTTTCTGGGGCATAGAATTTTTGTATCCTTCTAAGTGCAAGCACCCAAAATTTGTCTCACAAAATGCAATAAACTTTTGTATGAACATTTTGAGGACTGTCTCGCCTGCCTTTGGGCTTTGTATGCCTGACATACTGAGACACATTTACATGCATCTCTGTTCACAGAAACGCACAAAAGACCCAATACCTACGCACCAAAATTAACTATGGTAGAGTGACATGGCTGTCTGTGACGCAGAATGGGCCAAATTTGAATAAAAATTAAATTGCTACCGAAAGTGTTGTCGCACAGCGCCGCTGACGTCAACGAAATGGACGACACATTGAAACGTAGCGCGGCTGAACCGTTTCGTCGGCCGTAATTACAAGCAATGCGCCATGCAAATTGCATTTCAGCAAACATCGCACACGCTGACAGACAGCCGGACCACAGCGATAAAATTCCAGCCGGGCCGCAGCAGCCCGCAGCACCAACAAGCAGCGGTAATTGGTGTTCATGTTATTGTTGTCGTTGTTGTTGCTGATGCAGAGCCAAAATTAAAAGCGAACAAATGCTCGCGCACGCACACAATAAATAAGTGTGAAATTATGTCGAATAAGTTGAGTGGTCGGCGCGTGGCAAATATTGTAAATTACTTCAAAGACATGCAACATTTCGTTATTAGCAGCCGTCAGTTGGATAGCGAATACATTTTATGCGCACCACTGAACGAAAGTGTGTGTGTGTGGATGAGAGAGAAAAAGACTGAGAGTGTGTGCAATTACTGCTTATCAGTGTCAGCTGTCAATCCAGAAATGTAATAAAAATTATACAAGTTGGCCGCCCGGTTGTTCGGCTGTCAGTTTCACATGCCATATTTACATTATAACAATTGCAGTTGTTGTTGTTGTTGTTGTTATTGTGTGTGTGTTGCTTGTGGTCATTTAAAGTTGCTGCTTGTTTGGCGCACAACACTCGCAAGCATTTAATTTTGAATGCAACATAAATGAAATACAGATGAGAGCAGATTCTTTGTACAATTCGTTTCAAATCGTTGCCATAAAATGTAATACAAATTTAATGAATTAGTTATGCTTTTGAAATTCGTATAAAAAAGATGTAATACTAATAGTAAGAGAGACCTTGGATTCAATTTTTGAATCAATTTTGAATGTTGAAATTTTGTTAA
This sequence comes from Melieria picta, assembly GCA_964056695.1. Lineage (NCBI taxonomy): Eukaryota > Metazoa > Arthropoda > Insecta > Diptera > Ulidiidae > Melieria > Melieria picta. Next base: position 20,081,090 of record OZ057398.1, on the reverse strand, counting down.
TTCATGGATTTAAAAGGGCAAATATCACACAGATCGCTGCTTTTCCTTTCACTTTTTCCCCCAAGAAAGTATAACATATCGCAAACAAATTCGAAGTAAAATGGACTGAAATAGAGCTCAAAGAGTACTGAATGTAATTCAAGAGAGACTAAGCGTGTTGTTCATACCTGCCACTGCAGTCTTGTTGGACATGATGAAAGACAATAAACTCACCTTTCTGTTTTATAAATATAATGGAAGAAAAACATCATGATTCTATATAAAGTGCTCACTATATGAAGTGCTCACTCCAGGTTTGCTATTTGCCAAATCGTACTACAACTTTTCCGAGAGCTGTAGCACATATGGTAGCAAATTAGATCGTCCAAGTTCCCGTAGATTCTTAGTACATGAAGTGTTTGCACTGGGTTTGCTTCCGATGATGGTAGGAAAAAAAATATGGTATGGAGATCATAGCGAAATCGATTTTGTATTTAAGGAATTTTTATCTGAGTTTTAACTCACTGACTTATATTGTCAGCTTTTGAGCTTAAGATCGCTATAAGTATAATTGTCGAACTCAGGAGGTAGAAAACTTCCAAAGAAACCGGTTTCTTAACACCGAAAAACCATCTTCCGTTAAGGGATTTGACAAAGCTGACCATTTGCCGAATTCGCTTCATAGTAGAATATCTTTCCACTTTTTAAATTTTTATTCAATATTATCAGTGGACTTGTTTACTGCCCACTTATCCTAAAACAAACGAATAACATTTCATTCCAAATAATTTATTTAAAATTATTTTGATACATCTACTTTAAAAAATTATTTACTCTTATAAAATCGAGCAAAATAAATCATTATTATTTATTTAATAAACCTTTATCAGGTACGATAAACTAAATCTTCTTATAAAATAAAAATTTTTCTAAATATTTTATTTCCTCTGTTCAGCCAAATTTCTTTGACAAACCGAGCTTTCGAGTGTTGACCTTAACAAAACCCAATGCACAACCAGAAAAACTACTATTACGAAAATTCTAGCTGAATTCAACCCTCAAATTTATAATTGCAATTCCCGATTCTAGTTGCATTTTCAAGATTTTCTGTAATTTTATTTAAATCAATCCAGCGCAATCTGGATATCAGGAACAATCTAATAAAATTTACATAACAGTCTGATATTTGTTACTTTTTCCGCAATTTGTATATTTTTAGACTTTAATAATAATGGTGCAAATACCGCATGAAGACGATCGAAGCACTGTTGTTGAGATAATTCACTTCAAAAATCGTAAAAAATCATTGCTCCAAAATGTTTACAATTTCAATAAATTTTATGAACGAAATTAATTTTTCAAGTCACAAACAACACAAATAATGCTTGAACATCAAACCGTTCTGGCTACGTTTATGATAAAAAATTTCAAACTTTCCAATGGAAATATCAGATTTGAAGAAAATGTAATAAAACATCCTTATTGGAGAAAATATAAAAGGCAACCTACGTAATCCAAGTATACATTTTTCATGCCAAAGAAAGAGACTCTGACTTTCATCCTCTGCTTACACCGTGCGACAGCATTTTTCACACGGGAAAAATTAATATGTGCGTGAAACTAAAGACCAAACATAGTAATACTGCGTACTTAGTTTCTACATCCTTTGTCCTTTTAAAAGAATTTAAAAATTTTGAAGGGGGTAAAAAATAAAATAATATAAAAAATACTTAACCTCGTTAGAATATGGCGATATGTATATGTAAAGAGGAAAGGCTCAGGAATTTAAATAAAATTAATTTTTTATCTATTTGTAAAAAAGGAAATGAAAAAGGTCCTTTGAAAATTTTAATCCTTTATATTCTTAAAAATTTATACAGAATTTTCTTGGAAAGTAAGTATGTTAAAACCCAAAATCTCCTTGATCACGTGTCAAAATTTCATTACTCTAACTTTATTGGTTCGAAAGTTATTAAAAAAAAGGCGGAAGCTGCAATTCTAATGAAGTACAAAACTCCTTATTTATTTATTTACCCAATTTTTACCCATTTTAGTAACTATGAAATCAATGAGAATCAATGAGAAAATGAAGTCACTCTAAACACTATTTCATAATTCATATCTTTATAATTTTTCGTATCAAAAAATCACTCTGGCCTCATTCTCTCTCAGATAAGTAAAAGGACTCACTCAAAAGACTGTTCCTTAAAAATCTCGGAACCGTCTGCTCCACTCAGATCAACAAACTGATTTGTGCAATGTAGATCTAACATATCAGACTGGTGAGTTTGTGGTCAACACTATACCACCTACCAGGGGCGGATTTAGAAAAATATTTTCGGGCGGGGGATTCAAAAAGTAACTCTTTAATATTCATAAATGTTTATGTAGTTTTAAAGTCGACTTTAATATTTCGCGGGGGGTGCGTTTCAACTCCCAAAACACCCCTGAATCCGCCACTGCAACCTACGCCTCAACCTATCTTCCCATACTGACCTCACCAACTTCTGGCCTTTCATACCATTGAATTGAACACTTGCAGGTTTTTCAGCAAACAATTAACTATCCTACAAAAGGACGAAACACATTTTGTTGACCACTGCAGCCGCCACATCTCGCTGATTCAATGCAAATATGAAAAATACCGCAAAATTTTAAATGCAAATGAAAGCGGCATCACTTACATGCCGCGCACCCATTCTTCTTCTTCCCTCACCGCGCACATGCCCACATACAGCAGCGACACCAGCAACCAACTGCGCCATGCAAAGTGTGACGGTGAATAAAAATGAAATAAACTCTCCAATCACATCCAGCGGCATTATGGAGCCCACTCTCGCTGAACCGTTGCCAACGTGTGGGTCCATAGTTGGTTTGTGTTGCCTTTTAATTAAAATCAAAAACAACTAAAAAGAAGCACCAGCGAGAGAGTGGGAAAGGACGAAAAAATTCGCGACATGCATTCAATTTCGGCGCAATTAATTTGATTAAAATGAAATTGATAAAGTGCAAGTGTGCGTGGGTGGGTAAATAAAAATGGCGGCCGAATGGTGGAGAATGATAGGCTATGAGAAATGGCGGTGGAGTGCACAATGTATGCAAAAGTGGATGTTGGTAAACCAACTGCAGTGGATCGGTGAAATATGTGACTACATATAAATATTGGAAGTATGCAAGCGAATGCAATAACCAATGCATTGTACATACAAACATTCATATATATTTGTATATTTTGTATATGGGAATGCGGCTTAAAAATTGTTGTGGTGTGAAGCAAGAAGAAGAAGAATATTTTTATATTTTTTTATGATTATTATAAAAGTTATGGGTTGAATTATGAATATGGAAAGAGCGGTAAATAAAAACGCATAGTTCACATATAAAAAAATTATAGTCGAACGACAAATTTGCTGGCCTGTAAAGCCAGTTTTGTTGTGATGGCAACGAGGGCGTTGAACATTTTTGGGTAAATTGATTCAAGTTTTCTTTTTTCTTCTAATGTTTTTTGATCCTAAAGCGCAAAAGATGTTGGAGATTTCCTTTAAATCAATAATCGAACTGGTTATAGGCAAAAATAGGGGAATGTCGTCAGGGTTGGCCCGTAGTCTAGGTCGGCCCACTGTGATTTTTCAGTGTAGACAACTGGCGCCACCTATGTGCGGTTGTAGGAAAACTTCTCTCAATAACAGCGAACTTTTTGTGACATTACTCATTTCGGACCGTGAAGTTGAAACGTTTTGTGCACTTAGTGACTTGTCAATGACAAAAAAAGTTTTCCAGCATCAGTGAATAGAGCATCGAATTTTAAAGCGAAAACATGAATTCGTCAAGGTAAGCATCTAAAATATGTTGTGTGGTTAGCCTCCAAGAATAAATCGTGAGAGAAATTTAATTGCGTAACCGGTTTGTTTATGGTGTGACGCAATGCCACCATGGTGTATGTCGTCAAGGTTGGCCCACTTGTGTAGTCAGGGTTGGCCCGCCATGATTGTGTGCGTTAAGGCACGTACCCAATCGAAAAAAAAGATAATGGTAGTGTCTAATATCAGTGTCGACATCAGCTGACATTCGCCGATATCGGTAGTTGGTATCAGTCGACATCGACCGATATCGGTGTTGATATTAGCCGACATCAACTAATATCGGCCGACGCCGTACCTGATTTTTTTTCAATCCGGGTTATAACAACGCCGCGTTAAGTTTTTGTGCTCTGAAAGGTTAGCTTTAGTGAAATTTGATCGACTAAAGAGAAAATAACATGAAAAATCATGCACAAAAATTGTCGGAAAAAATATAAAAAATATTGCAGTAAATTTTGATAGAATGTAGAGGAATAAAAATGTAAAATCATGCAAAGTGGTTTTTTTTTATTTTAGCAGCACATCTCGGAACAAGCGAAAGACCGATCGGGGCAACGTCAATTTGGCGGATGGTGTTCAAGCCATTAGGGCTATTAAGTTAGGGAACGAGACAGTGAGAGCTGCGGCACTGTTGTACAACCTGCCACGTACTACCTTGCGACAATATTTAGATAAAGTGTCGACTGAATACGAGGACATTTCCACCGTCACTGACGAATTTAATTTTTTATCTCATTCAGTAAATTTTTTCTAATCATTCTTCGAACATTTCAGCATACATTTTGTCGATTTTCAGGAGTGGGCCAACCTAAACAACATGGGCCAACCTTGACAGCATTTTTTTTTTTTTCGATTCTTATATAAATTTTTTATTTTTCACACAACTAATTTTCAATACTTCAAAAAGGTGTTCTTATACCCAGACCTTTTTGGCAATATGCTTTTATTGACGAAATTCTTCCTTACATGAAAGTTATGAACAAGAGTCAAAAGGGTGGCCAACCCTGACGACATTCCCTTACCAAAAAAAAATAATAATTTTAAAAACAGGCATTTAATTTTTTTTTCATTATTCCTTGTTTATTCTTCATGGTTATTCCTTGTTTTAAATTGGTTTTAAATATCTGTGACTCTTTCAAAAATTTTTCCCACTAAAAATCAATTCTCCATTACTAGTTCAACATTAAATTAATTTCACATAATATTCTATTAAAATAAGGTCAGTCGATGCCGCATTGGGCGCAGTGCGTGTGCCCAGAACGCTTCGCACTCAAACGATATGAAACGAACCAGACAACGCTGTTGCCTGCCACAACTAATCATTTTTTACAAATGTCACTGCGGTCACTTTACATATGGTAAATAAATTATCTGCTGCAACGACAACAGACAGCGGCAACAGCAGCCAGTCATCAGCAAAAAAACAACAACACAAAAATAGTGACAGCGCCTCATCAGCAGCACAAACGAAATAAATTGTTTACAATCAACGGCGCCGGCGCGACGCAGCCCATGGGTGCACAGAGCTCATGGCAGCCTCCAACGACGCGACAGTGCGCACACCAATCACTATGCCAACCAGCCAGTCTGCCCAGTCCATTCAACGATTCAGCGAGCTCTCACTTTGCTACCACTTCAAAATGGCATTTGACATTTCAGTAAACAAACAAAAAAAAACAAAACAAAATGCATTGTAAAAAACATGTGGATGCTCGTCCGCGCCCGGCAGCGTTTTATTTTGCGATCCGCTGCAAGTAGCTGCAACTGTCACGGTGTATATATACATACATACATATATGTACATATATACTATAGTATATGTAGGTGGCTCGGCCGGCTTTACATGGCATTTGCAGCCTCAATTACAACTGCAACTACAACAATAACAACAATAATAACAGCCACAATTGAGCAATCGCATACATTATAAGGTTTTTGCATTTGATTTATTGTCGCGTCTCTGTCATGTCATGACACCACACTAGCCAACCATACACACATACACACATACATAAATATTAACACGCTGACACTGCCGTTTTTTGGCCGCTGTTGCATGTCCTTTTGCTGTCGCACCATCCAATTGCACTTCCCCAGAATGCGCTACAAAATTTGACCTGACTGGCTTTGAATAAAATTGTTAGTGATTAATGCAAATGCAATTATTTATAAGTGTGTGTGTGTGTATATGTGTACAGTTCCTTCTATAATGCTGCTTATATTTTTAAAAATAATGTCATTATTGTTGTTAGTGCTTTTAAATTTGCCTTCTTTGCTGCTTGGCCACTTTTAAGTCCCGACTTAAAGTTCAGACTTCAATTACACTACTCGACAAAAAATAGGTTCATCGCGTGCTCCTAAAAACAAAAGTATTTTTTAGACTAATCTTCGGCTGCTGAACACGAAACTGAAAATCAAAAAATTTTCTTAAGAAGCGTTTTCGAAAAATCTTCGAAAAACACGTTTTTCCCCTCTTATTTCAGTTATGAGCACATATCTCGTAAACCAACCATCCGACTAACACAAGTGGGCCGTCGTTCAGAAGGTAATTATCTAACCTTTCCGATATATAGATTATCCAAATCAGATGAGATTTGGGGAAGTTACTGATGATGAAAGTTGTAAAAAAGTGAAGTGAAGATTCGAAGATTTTTCGAAAACGCTTCTTAAGAAAATTTTTTAATTTTCAGTTTCGTGTTCAGCAGCCGAAGATTAGTCTCAAAAGTACTTTTATTTTTAGGAGCATTTTTCGTGCCGAGTAGTGTTATTTAAGTGCAATCGAGACTGAATCTAATAAACTTGATGGATTTGATGGAATATTTAATGTTGAGTTCATACAGAAAGTGCCTCAGAGACCTAAGGTTGATCCCCTTCAAAGTAAATGCTGTGCAAATGGTGCATTTCAAATTAAACAGGAAAATTTGAAAATAGGGAAAACCCCATTTATGTGGAAAGAATACGATTTTTATTTAATTTAATTGTGGTTATAAAAAGATTTTTATTTTTTTTTTATTAAAATATGTTCATTGTGCAATCAAAAATATATACAAAATATTCAAAATTTTTTAGGAACGTGCCCGGTTTACAGGAAGTTTAGAAAACATTATTTTGAAAAAGGTATATTAGAAGAAGTAGAGGTGATTAACTTTTAATTGTAACATAAATTTAAGAAAATTTGTTAACTATGTAAGAATTACAATCGAGTATAGGAAGCTCCTTATTTCAGAATTTAATTACATTTAAAATGTAATTATGGATTATCACAGTTTCGATTGACGGTAAATGCCATAGTCGTATTCCATGTATTTTTTAAATAATGTTGTTTAATTATGTAAGAACATTTATGAAATAATTTGAAAAAAAGTAAAGAAAATAAATGGAACTACTACTACTACTAATAAGATTTTTATTTAATTTAATTAAAATTTTACAAAACGTCCTCCCGCGCCAGAGTGTGAAACTTAACTGTCCGTCTTTCTGTTCTGTCCGTCATTCCATAGTCCGCGTCCCATTCAATTCGTTCAACAAATCGATTTTCCTCCTCCTTCGCCCGTTGTGTCGAGTTTCCTTACGTCTTGCAGAGTTGCACTTGTGCGTCTGTGTTACCACATTGGCCTTTGTCCGTCCGAGTTGCCATATTGGCCTTTAGTTTCAATCCCACATTGATTTTATTCAAAATAGTTCCTTCCAAATGAGCCGGAAGGAACTATTTTGAACTATTTATGGTCTAAAATCGTACGAGTGAATGTTTTAGATCCTCAATAAAGGATGTCTTCCTAGACATCCATCAGGCCTTTAGAATAGTTTCTATATTCATATCAAGACCTCAAAGATAGAATTCGTGAGGCTATCGAGGACATAGGGCAGCCACTTTGCGATTTGGTTATGGAAAATTTCATGAAAAGGATATGGTCCTGTAAGCGTGGTCGTAATGGCCATTTGGCTGATGTTGTTTTTCGTTATTAACGGCATACCTTCCTCTTTATTATGAAATAAACATCCGATCATTTATCTCAAAAATGGCATTTTTCTTTGAATACCAAAATAACACCTCTTGTTGGAAAACCCTATAAAACGTTTTTCTTTAATCGACAAATGCATTTTTTCGAAAAGGTAAAACTCACATGATGTCAAATTAGGTGAAAACGCGTAGTGGTTGAGAGTTTAAATTAAATTTTTGGTCAAAAAATTGCTAACAAGTGTCAATCGAGGAGATGTCAGCCTAACTATCAATTGCATCATATTGTGCCCAAATACGCCAAAAACTATGCACCAAATGCTTCAAAACACCAAAATAGAAATGCTTGTTAACTGTTTGTCTCAGTGAAAAGAAGTCTTTGTGGACAATGCTCTGAGAATCAATTGAAACCCGAATCAAAATTGTTTTCAGTTTTGGCTTCGCCAGCACGTTTGACATCATTTAAGCCTTCTCGATCTTTCTTAAATCACTTATTCTACTCATAAATTCTGCCCCAAGATAAAAAATTATTGCTATAAACTTGATTCATCAATTGAAATGCTTCTATATAAGTTTTACCAACTCTAAAGTAAAACTTAATATTTAGTCTTTGTTTGATGCTCATTTATGTCCTGGTGACAGAAACATTCTGTCTTTTGAGAAGTAGTAACTTGGCTTCTATTCCTTGAAACGTAATGAAATTTTGACAATATTTCAGTAAAGAATCTGCCTTCACACGTAATAACTTTAGAAATTTTGACACTTTAGACTTAATAACTTGGCTTCCATTTCTTCAAACGTCCTGCAATTTTAATAATACTTCAGTAAAAAATCCTCAGCCTTCTTCAGCCTCACTAGAAATACTCATTTCTAAAAAGTCCTGTGTACTGTTTTTTGAATTCATTGAAATTCAATTTAGATTTTAAATCAAAAGTATTTTTAGAAATGAATATACTTCAGTATTGTTGGTGATGTAGTTGAAAAATTTTTATAAATATAAAATAAAAATTAAATAAATTTTTTGAAACTTTTGCCAAAATTTACAAACCTTTTAGATCAGGAAGCCACAAATCTGAAATTGAGAAAAAAACATATGCATTATGAATAAATAACAGATTTTTGAGGCATTAAAACATTCATTATTAAAAAGTTTAGAAATTTCAACAGTGTTGCTGTAACACATTTTACCACAACAGTGGTGCACACAGGATTTAATTTTAGGGGTTTGAGTACAACTCTTGAGCCCAATACGATTTGAAACCATATTTTACATCAGCAACTAGCACAAGGGTTTTAACCCCACCTCTCTTCTCCTCCTCTACACAATTTGAATACGAAATTTTCCAGCATTACATTAAAAATTTTATTTTGTTGCTTTTCGTTGAAATATTTTTCAATCATCAGCATAAAAATATCTTCAAACTCTGAAGCATCTTTTCTGTAGCTATGTTTTAAAAAATATTGCAAAAAAAATCAAAATTTGGCAAAAATTGAAACTCATCATTTTCCCTCTTCGTAACAACACACAAGACATGCAAAATGTTGGCAATGCATGGCAGCTGCAATGTAAGTGGCTTTTGTTGCGGGCACGATGCAACCACACACACACACACCTATACAAAATTTTAATATGGCATAAATTCGAAATTTTAATCATCAGAAATTATAGACACCAGACAACATTGGAAACATCATTAGTACATCGCTAGCACAGTGCAACAGCGAACAGTTTCCTTTTAGTGGAGAAATGAAAACTTTTCGGTGGCAGTGTGGCGCACATTTTCGTTACATACAGCGCGATTTAAGCGCCAATGCGTGCATCGTCTAAGCACGTTGCCGTGTGTGCGTGCAATTTCACTAATTGCACTCGTCAATGTTGCTGACGGAATTTATTGCTGCATCACAGCCGAAAACTGATGCGCCAACGACGACGACGACACTGTCAGGAAATGTGAGAGCATGCAGCGAAAACGTGTGCGAGAGTGTGTGTGTGTGTGGGTGGGTGAGTGTGTGTGTTTTGCAGCCTTCATTTGCAGGTCTTAGTTGTTGCTGTTAATTACATTTCAAGACTTGCTGCCACACGGTGCCTTGTTGCGGCACTGCAGTAGCAGTTCATGCTTTTGCTGTTGTTATAATTGTAGTTGTGATGGTAACACCGTGCGACAGTATTTTTCACACCGGGAAAAATCCATATGTGCGTGAAACTAGAGACCAAATATAGTAATACTGCGTACTCAGTTTTTCATTTCTACATCCTTTGTCCTTTTAAAAGGACTTCAAAATTTTGAAGGGGATAAAAATAAAAAATAAAAAAAATATAAAAAATACTTAACCTCGTTAGAATATGGCGATGTGTATATCAAATGAAAGAGGAAAGACTCAAGAAATTAAATAAAATTAATTTTTTTATCTATTTGCAAAAACGGATATGAAAAAGTTCCTTTGAAAATTTTAATCCTTTATATCCTTGAAAATTTATATAGCATTTTCTTGAAAAGTAAGTATGTTAAAACCCCAAATCTCCCTGACCACGTGCCAAATTTCATTACTCTAACTTTATTAGTTCGAAAGTTATTAAAAAAAAAACCGGAAGCTGCAATTCTAATGAAGTACAAATATTCTAATGTATTTGAGTATCAGTATTTTAAATAATAAAAAGATACAAAACCAATGAAGCGAGAATAATGAAATTTCGACACGTGATCAAGGAGATTTTGGGTTTTAACGTACTTACTTTTCAAGAAAATTCGATGTAAATTTTCAAGGATATAAAGGATTAAAATTTTCGGAGGACCTTTTTCATATCCTTTTTTTACAAATGGATAAAAAATTAATTTTATTCCAATTCGCCATTTTATTTTATTATTGCCATATTCTAACGAGGTTAAGTATTTTTTATATTTTTTATATTTTTTTCCCTCCAAAATTTTGAAGTCCTTTTAAAAGGACAAAGGATGTAGAAATAAAATACTGAGTACGCAGTAGTACTATGTTTGGTCCCTAGTTTCACGCCCATATGGACTTTTTCCGGTGTGGAAAATTTTTTTAATTTTTGTCGCACGGTGTAAGTACTCGTAGTTGTTAAATAGTGGAAGCAGTTAAAATGAATCTGTTGTATAGGGCTTTCCAACAAGAGGTGTTATTTTGGTATTCAAAGAAAAATACAATTTTTTGAGATAAATGATCGGATGTTTATTTCATAATAAAGAGGAAGGTATGCCGTTAATAATGAAAAACAACGTCAGCCAAATGGCCACCACGACCACGCTTACAGGACCATATCCTTTTCATGAAATTTTCCATAACCAAATCGAAAAGTGGCTGCCCTATGTACTCGATAGCCTCACGAATTCTATCTTTGAGGTCTTGAATCGACGCTGGGCTGTTGGCGTACACCTTATCTTTCACGTGGCCCCAAAGGAAGAAGACGCAAGGTGTTAAATCACAAGATCTCGGTGGCCAATTGTGATCACCTGTTCCAGAGATAACACGGTCCGGAAACTTTTCCCGTAAAAGAGCAATGGTTTCGTTGCTTGTGTGGCACGTAGCGCTGTCTTGTTGAAAGTAAACGTTGTCCAGATCAATACCATCGAACTCCGAACATAAAAAATCATTAATTATAAGTTTTAAAATGCCGCGGTAATTGGACCTCAAAGTAGGAAAATATTGAATTTCAAGGCTTTTTTCTGATGGCGTGATGGTTGAACGTGTATCGTTCCATTTTTAGTAATGGCGTAGTTTCTACTTGTCAAATGTCAAAGAATAAAAGCTTCAAAAGTGACAGCTACCGAAATACCGGGTGATTCAAAATAACACCTCTTGTTGGAAAACCCTATAGTTTTACGCTATTTGAAAAATAGTTGAAAATTAGTTTCACTAAAGAAATTATTTCAATTTCATAATAACAAAACCACTTGAACAGAGTCAGTCAGAGTGAAAATCGGACCCATGGCCCTCAGACTTGTAGTTCAAAGTGTTTATTTCTGACCTATGGCTGCACAGATTGTGTAGATTTTAATACTTGTAGACGTTTTGCTATCCAAAAGTGGACTTATTACGTAGAATTCCTTGACACACCACTCGAATGTTGTCTTTACGGACCAATGTCCTTTCTACTGCATACAGCGAAACAGTTTTCACCAATAATTGCCCAGTGCTTTGAAACAGCGACGTCTGTGACCCCATTCAAGTGAATTTGCCAGCCTTTCGATTTCCGTTTCACTCTTACAAAACTTCAACATGGCTGAATGCAATGCACTGCATTCGCCAGGTTGGTGGCGAAGTGACCTACTAGTGTAGTGAGGCAAACGAAACGCCAGCGTCTAATTAAATGCCTAATTAAATTGATACAACACGAGAAATTCAAACTCAAATTCAAATTCAGCTGCAGGCAAAGAGCGCAACACGCAACGCATACGAGGCGCTCGAGTCTCTCCTGTTTGGCGGCCGAGTGCAGTGCGCTCGTATTTAACTTGGCCCGTATTTGCAGTATTAATTAAACTTCAATGGACGCGTGGCGCAGTAAAAGAGAATAACGCATTAGACGCAAATTACCTGCGCGCCGCAGAATTTCGAACGAACGAGCAAACTGAAGTGAAGTGAGAGTGAGCGAGCGAGTGTGGCAGCCAGTTGGAGAGTGAGCAAGAGGCAGCTATGCATGCAGTGGCTGACAGCAAATAGGCATGCAAACAGGCGCAATGGCACTGGCGCTGACTGACTAACTGGCAACTGGATGCCGCTGTTGCTGCTAATTTGCTCGCATCCGTAAACAAATCAATCGAACTGGGTCAAGATAAATCAACTGAACTCGGCCGCCCGGTGGCTGAGCCAGCGGCGATGGCAGTGCTTCATGCTTTGCCACTGACGGGGGCATTGGCTGCTTGGATTTCGAAATCGGGACGCCCGCATGCAAGCAATGACGCATGTGTGGGTGTGTGTGTGTGTATGGGTGTGTGTGCGGCGCAGAAATCACACAAAACTAAATTGAATTGCAAAACTCAAAGTGAAACGAAAATGTGAAATACTTATTAGCAAGCAAACGTTTCGAGTGCATCGGCACCGCGTTTGCATTTGCATTTGCATAGCATAAATGCAATGCATGAGGTGCCTGCAGCAATAAACAACAACAATTATGATGACGATGATGAGTATGAGGTGACCAATGTTAAGGAATTTTGTGGATTTAAGTTTTGCTTTGTAGAGGAATGAAAGGAATATAAAAATTTGTGTCGATTCTGAATGAAGAGTTGGCAGCTTTTTCATAAGAAAAAAACAAAAAAGAGCTCATAGCTTAAATATTACAAATTTGAATTCTTCTTCTAATTGGCGATCAAGCACTTTTCAGTTGATAGGTAGGCAGGTAGGGGCTTTTGAACCAGAACCCCTTTAACCCTTTCGCTATTTTGTTGCCATATGGCAACATGCTACTTTGTGGACGTCTGCATCCTCTATGGTTGCAAGAATTCATTTTTTTGTTGGTCTTTAGAATAGTTTGAAGTTTTAGGAAAAATACGAAATTAATAAACTGAATATTTAAGTTTAAAGAAGAGAAGTATACACGTTTTGTTAATGGTATATCTTGACATAGTCAAGGAAGAAGAAGCAAAAAAAATTAGAGAACTTTTTAATTTTACGTTTTCTTTCAATTAATTTTGGCTGAAGTAAATGAAGAAATATTCAAATTTTCGTTATGCGTAAAAAGTTTTATGTTTAAGTAATTATTACAGCCACAACGATGTGGTTGCTCTCATAGAAAAACACTCTAAAATACAGGGTCCGAGTATAAAAATTAAAAAATTTCTTATGGAATATTGCTAAAATAACAAAATAGAAGCATAAGACGTAAAATTTAAAATTTTAACTTTCCCCAGTAAAAACCTGTAGCGAAAGGGTTAACCCGCTTAGCTGCGCCCATGGCTGCTTAAATCTATACGAAAATTTTTAACGATTAAATGCCATTAAGAAAGCATTGCATCTCTTACCTGCCCTGATGTAATCCCATACAAAAACAAATCAATTGAATCATTAAGCAACAAATCATTGAATTCATGCGGTGAAATAAATTATTTGCCGCATGAATTTAGTTCATTACTATAGCAACACACACACACACACACACGTACAAATAACCGCATAAAGTGTACATTTTAGCGGCAAACAACAACAGCAAATTACACTTTGTGGCACAAATGAAATTTCGAATTTCGATGAACGCAACTTTTCGTCATAAGCGAAAAGTTACGTTTAAATGTTGGCTAAACTAAATTGAAAATTAAAATTGAAAATCGGCAGCTTTCCTTACGCATCATCAGCACGCGTGCACTCACACACACACACACACACACACACGCACGAATTCACATATACACAGTCAAGCATACTTAAAGAGCATAAATAATGCGCAGCGGAGCGGAGCAATTGTAAAGCATTAAGGGCGGCAAACTATGCGGAAAACCAATAAAATTGAAGCACCAACACCAACACCAACACCAACACCAACAAAACACAACATTACAACCGCACCGCACAGCAACGCAACGCAACGCAACGCAGAAGCGAGCAGTTGACGCTGACCTGAACGCAGCTGAAGGTCAACAATTGTTGTATGCGAAATTTATTGGCGGCCGCTGGCGTTGGCAGGAGGTAAGCGGTTGGAATTAAGGTTGCATAAGCACCAAATTTAATAGAGTATAAAACAGATGATTAAACTGCCGTAAAAGTGCGTTGAAGCGTACGGAAAAGGGTTGAGCAACGGCGCCGCTAAGGAAACGAAAATGAAGGGTGGATTAAATAAAATTGCTGATGAAACAATAAAATTGGTGCCCTTCGAAAAATAAATGGCAGCGAAAATGCAGGAAAATTGAAATGCGCCGCACACCGAAGCGAAGCGCATAAAGTTGCGCATACGCCTCGCTGGCCGGCTGTGCATTTACGAGTATTGTAATGTAACGGAAGTTTGGGTCGCATAGGCAGAACTGCATCAATTTCATGGCACAGTCAGCACAGCAACTGAAGGTGCGCTTGAAATTTATGCTTTCTTCACGCACACGCACACACACACGCACACACTGGGCCACAGAAGAGAAAGAAAATTAAATTAAATTGCTGCAGTTGGCAGGCAAAAATTTATTTAAACTCAGTGTACATTTCGATATTGTAATTTGAGAACGCAACAGAGCGAACGAGTGCAAGAACGAAGAATGCCTGAATGAATTGGCTGGGGCGGTGGGAAATTAAGTTATTGTCGGTTGTTGAAGCATTGCCGACGGCCACTTACAACTTGCTGGGGGGGAAAAAAGCCGTTGCGCGCGCAGCCAAGTGATGCAAGTGTTGCATGCCCAGGTGGGCTGCATGTTGCATGTCGCTGCTCGGGCGTTTTCCGGCGTTACATGTACACATGTTCGTATGTGTAAATGTCAGTGAGCATTGTAATTGCTGCAACATTTCATTGTTGCCACAGCCAAGTGCCATGTCGTAGCAGCGGCCATTGCAAGTCAACTGCCAAGTTGTTTTTTTTTATCGGTGACTTTATTTTAAAGTATGTTGAGTATAAAATGTGAAAATATTATTGAAAAATTCAATAATGAAAAACGGAAGAAGGCAACAGCTGCAGTTACAGATCGAGGAGTGGGCAGACACGGGCAGTTGTTCGGTTTGTTCAGCGGTGTAACTGTATCAGAAAAGTGCGATTCAGACAATGACAGAGGGAACAGATGACTTTTATAGTAATTTCTGTATGTTCAGAGATCGTTTTTGAAAATTAAATGTAAAAGTGTGAATGAATAATAAATAATAATAAATTAATAACTGAGGCTCAAGTTTGAAAAGGGTTATAAATGGTTTCTATTAAGGAGCACAAAACTTAGTTAATTTGGTAAACATATGTAATACACCAACAAAAATCAAGCTTAAAGTGTTTTTCATCCACGCAAAAAATACTGTTTTATCAGCAGACGAAATTCACTTTTTTCCATTTTTGTCGAAATTCGCAAGGCTGTCTGCTTTCAATGACTGTCAAACACAAAGTAAATAACGCATCATACTCAAAATTTGAATATAGTCTACTAATAGATGGTAGTTGGTAGTAGAAGGGTTACTTTTAAAGTTACTATGCGGAAAATTAAAAAAAGTCACTGACTTCTCAAACTGCCCTCGTAGCGTCAACAGTCCTTCAGATGACTGTGTCCAGCCTTCTACAAAAAATTCTTGGTAGAAATTAATGCATTTTGAAATATTTGCAAAAATTTGCCGCTTTATAGAATTCTGATAATCCATTTTTTATTGATATTTCACACTTTGCTTTCACACTGCTTTATGGTAGATAGCAACGCTGTAAATTTTAAACCTTTGTGGTCTGCTTTAGTCACCGTTTTATGTTTCACTATTCTCGACTATCGTTGCCTACAAGTACATGGCTTTTCTGCGACCTCAACTACGAAAATTTTGAAAAATGACTAAGATCCAAAATGTGAAACTAGCTCCTAGACCACACAATTTGTCGTGCATTCGCTGATTGAGCTCTGAAGTAGTTGGAAACAAATAAAAATTTTGGCGAGTAAATCATCATCAATGATGAAGAACACACATGAAGAACAGCTGTGTATAGTTCCAAAAAAAAATTTTCTATTTGAGGAAAGATCATAGCAGTACCAAGAGTCTCCATTGCATTGTAAGCAGACAGCTTCTTTGGTGCTTAGATCTTTGGATGATGTATGGACAACACAATTTTTTACATAAAAATCTTCGGTGAAGAAGCCCAGTTGTGACTGTATGGCTTCATGAATAATCAAATTTTCCATATTTGGGAAATAAAGCAATATCACAAGCCTCCATTGCATCCAGACAAACTTACTTACTTACTTACTTAATTACTTACTTACTTACTTTGATATTGATTGAAGTTAGACGGCGGTATTGGACCACACATCTTTCGACAATGTATGGACAACATGTTGTTCCAATAACACGACGCCATGTATCACACAGCGAGCATTTCAGGAGATTTGTTGCAAGAAAAGCTCTCAGAACACTCATCATTTTCAGATGAGAGCATATGAAAAGGATGCCAAGATTGTACGATTTAATATTATTTTACAAATTTTTCTCGGACTATGTTGAGTCACTGGTTGATGGTAATAAACCATTAACAATTTACCAAACCTAACTATTCAAATCATTGGTTCATCCAGCACAATTTATGTAAAAGAGTCATGAAAAAATTCGACTTTTGAGTTCATGTCCTGAAAATAAACCCATGTAGGGCAAAGCCTACCAAAGCTCAAACCCTGGTTCAAAATGGTATTGAATGTACTTCAAGGTATCTGTCATATCTTTTTTTATTATAAATATGTATATAATATATATATAATTCTTTTATTATAAATATGACAGTGTCCAAAAACACAGGCAACGTGGACATTAGAGTCCATTGTGCCGATCTGTCATGTCTTGCACACAACTCTTATGATTCAATTTGAAAGTTCGGACAATATAAATGAAAATCAAAGATTTTAGAAAAGATAGAACCATAAAATGAATGACAGATCTTTGTCAATAACCAATTTTTGAGGACAAAATGCCATTTACAAAGAATGATATTCAAGTTTTGGAACCAACACCAGCAATTTAATCATTCAATTCACTTTAACAATCAATTCAAAACAAAAATAGATCTTCCTTTCTTCTCAATTTTGATAGAAAACTTTAAAATAGTCTCATCTCCTAGTTTCATCACCAGCTCGAAGCTGCAATTTCATCATCATTCAATTTCAGAAATCCGCAACCGACATGTGTTCGCTTCATAAAATCCGAGTTCCACATCTGTTGATCGGATTAAAATTCATTAGTACGCAGCTGCTGCTTTGCGTGTCTGTTCTCTCTCCAAATCTTTTTGTGAACTGCCACCCAATAGACTCACCAGCGTCTCTCACTGCATCTTGCAGCGTCCGTTGTGCCAGCTTTTGCGTTTGTACAATGCAAAATACTTCGGCCAGCAATGTTCCCACAACAATCACCGAATCCCAATGGCGACAATCACGAGCATAGCAACCACAATAACAACAATAATAAAATTTTAAGAATCATTGAGATTACTATCGAAGAGATTTTAATATGCCAGAATATTTGGCTTGCACTTTCGGTTGCGCGCAGTGCGGATTTGTGCGTCAAGTATGGCAAAAGCAACCGCAAAGCTTTGTGCGGGAAGCAGGTCACCACAATGCACAGGAACATACGGTCACAAAAACCAGCAACAACAATTTTTTCAGTGCATGTGACAATCTCTCCCTGCTGCCCGCTTCAGACTGACCACTTACACATCTCGACTACTTTCAGCTAAATTTTCGCAGCACTTGTTTTGTTGTTGTTGTTGTTGTTGTGTTGGTGCTACCCTCTGCAGTTGCGAAAACTCTCAACTTTCATTTTTCATTTTTCATTTCCATTTCAGTGTCTTTTATTTTTGTTGTTGTTGCTTTTGGTTTTTGTTTGTTAAATTTGGTGGTTTTATCCGAACTGCTGCGACATTGCAGGCACCGCAACGGCAGCGCGCACAGGATATGAGTGTGTTGCTGTTGCTATTGTTGTTGTTGTTGTTGTTGCGTGGCATAGTGAATGGAAATGCTTAAGTATGCCGTCGAGCATTTGCCTGATGCTGCGCGCGCGGCTATTTAGGTCAATGAGTGCAAGTGCATTACGCTGCACGAAACGGGATAAGAGGCGGCTGACGGCATTCTCGCTTATCGCTCGGCGCTGCCGCCGCCGTCGCCACAGCCACTGCGTCCACTCTATTTGGCTTTATGTGGGCTCTAATACAAATCTGCATGCATGGTGTATGTGTGTGTATGTGTGTGTGTGTGTGCGTGAGCATGCGGGCCGCTCAAGTGACAGTTTTTGTGCTTAGCTTTGGCCAGTTCGTTGTTGCTGTTGTTGTTGTGCAGCGTGCACTTGTTAGGGTAGGGCTGGTGCTTTGTTTTTTCGGTGGAGGCGGTGCACATTAAATGAGATTAGCATGTCCTTGCACCATATGCAGGTGGAGCAGCTGCTTCGCTCCGGTTGCTTGGTCGACGTTGGTCGCTTTGGCAATGGGTCAGCCAGCCATTGTGCGGTTATGGTAAAATGGGCGAGCGTTGCGTGTTGTGCATATTTGCATATTATCGCCGGTCGAGACTGGCGTTGTGCGCTCTACGTGCTGCACGACCAATGCGAGTGTGAAAGTGATTTGGATTCTGCGGTTTTTACTGTTAAAGTACTGAAAAACTTGAATTCAACTTTGCTTAATTTGTCTAATAACTATGAACGAGTGAATGGTTTTACGTTTCGTACGCTGGATATTTTTGTTGTATGGATGTTTAAACATATAAAAAAAAACAGGTGAATTTTAGAGACCATACAAAAATGTCGCTTTAAATCACACAGCGAAGTTTATGATCAATGTTTTGAAGCAGTCATAGATTGATATAGACTGGAAATTAACAAAGTAACAAAGCACATGACATCTCTGAGATTTAGTGTTCTAACTTTATTGGTTCAAGTATTTGAATAATGCAGTGCAGACTACAGATTTCAGCGAAACTTTGAAGATATCATTTGGTAGTAAAATCAAGACCGGGAACAAAGTTGTAATCGGAGAACTCTTAGTTGATTAAATGCATAGATAATGAAGCATGAAACCCTTTATATACAACTACAGTACGGCTTAATCGACCATAAATTACAAAGTCAAAGACAACTTCAGAAGACGCCTAAAGTACAGCACAACCATGAGGAAGAAACCTATTGAATGGGCATAAAGGACGACAACACACATCCAACTAGTTAGTGTTCACCATTTCCTTATAGAAGACTTTTGCAATAGGACAGAAGGTCCTCGTCAGGAGTACTTGAATTTTTGAAGAGAAGAATCGATGATAATGAAGACATGAAGAAGTGGGACAAAAGAGACCCAACAGGTGATTAGGTGACAAGTGTAGCAGGAGGCTGAGCTAAATATGCCGATATCAGTTGTTAAGCATATTACGGGGGGAAAAAAACCGGGGAAAATATGTGATAACACTCTCTTCTCCTCTCCCCCCCTATCCCTCATGAGCATAGTACATTGGTCCAAAAGGACTGAGTGCTTTGAAAGGCTAGAAGCCCCCCCCCCCCTCACATTTCATCACATCACATCACATCACATCGAATCACATCGAATCACATCGAATCACATCACATCACATCACATCACATCACATTACATGGCATCACATGACATCACATCACATGCCATGACATCACATCACATGACATCACATCACATCACATCACATCACATCACATCCCATCACATCACATGACACCACATCACATGACATGACATCACATGACATCACATCACATGACATCACATCACATGACATCACATCACATCACATCACATGACATTGAATCACATAACATCACATCACATCACATCACATCATATCACATCACATCCCATCACATCACATCACATACTAAGCTTCATTAGGTCGGTGGGATTGGTTGATTGTAGGGGGCACATTAGATCAATTCTGGTCTCAGTGCACATTTCCCTTTCAAATCTATCTATCTATCTATCACATCACATCACATCACATCATAAAACGGGAGACCTGTTCATCACTATCAATGAAGACTAGTTTCATCCTCTCGGTAAAATCTGACCATTTACACGAACAAATTGCAACCAGTGAATTATATTTGTAAGGGAAGAAATATGTAGGTGTTTCTATGACTTTATCGTTTACTTAATTTTCTCAACCCAATGCACAGTTCCACATTCGTTCCATAGACGAAATTCCAAAAATTGATAGTCTCAGAATTTAACGATTTTGATGTCATTTGAAAGGAAAAACTCCAACTAAGAAAATCTCAAAAAATCTATGCAAAAAATTAATTAGTGTGTGTGCAAAAGTGGCTCAAAGTCGAAACTTTTTTCACAAAAAAATGTAAACACATATTTTCGGTTTTAAAATTACATGGTTACCAAGAAGTTGCTAAAACTTTCAATATGGATTAAAAAATGATGTGGTCATTTTCGCTTTTCATGTTTTCTCAAAATTTGCTAATCTGAGGCTTTTACTTCACTTTTAATTTAAAATATTTTTCTAAATTAAAAATCTGAAAATTGGCAAAACTTAGAGGCAAATATCTAAAAAGTATGTGAAAGTATGTTCCTGGATTTTTTTTAATTTTAAGAAGCATTCTTTCTTCGTCGGATAATGTAATTACATCCTCCGATACCTTTCGATCTCAGAAAATAATTCAATTTGAAAATAGTTTAAACACCTATTTTTCGACAAAATTTATTTTATTTATCCCTAAAAGTACTCAATCAGCATGAACAATTGAAAAAACTGCACAAATGCAAAAAATTCATCTAAAGAGTCCTAAGACAATTTCTGTTACTCTTCGCAATTGTCAATGTTGACGTTATCGATTAAATGTAAAATCTGAAAAATCTAGTCAACACACTTGGTGCTATAGCTCACCAAAATTGACGAAAATTGCAAATTTAAGTCTGAGATATTGCCAAACTACAAAAGTTCAAGAAAAACAAAATGAAGATTTCAATTCAGCAGACCATGATTAACTAGTATACCAAATTTTATGAAGAACGGACCACTCCTTCTAATTTCGTTCCGCAGTTGTATGGAGTCGAATCACTGTGCAATGTGGGGAAAAATTTAAATTCACCTTCAGATAGCTCGGAGTGTATAAAGATTTACACAAAATACTTACAAATCATTTATCCTGTGCGTTATTCTATGCAACTCACAGTACAAGTACAAGTACAGATATGTAATAATTTTATAGACTTTTCAATTCCAAATCCAAACAAATTGTCAGCATTGATTTTCAAGATTATTAGTTAGTCTTTTCGCATTGAGTCAAAATCCCTATAACTCTAATCACTGAACCATTCTTAAACAATTTAAACTCCTTGCAACACCTGCCAAGTTGTAAACAAAAGTAAACAAAACACTGATTTCACTTAAAAAAAATATAACAAAAAAATATGCCTGAAAACTCTGCCAGCATTTAAGGCACCGATGGTGCGCTGATTATGCGCAGCCGCCATGCGCAATGAAATTTTTCACACATATGCAAACATAAATGAAAAAAATCATGAAAAGAACGACAGCATACTCACTCACTCACTGAGTCACTGTGCTCGGTCGACACATGCAAATTGCGCTGCCGCGTGGCGCAACAGAGGCGGCAAAGCAACAGCAGAGCACTTGAAGCCGCGCAAGCAGCGCGCGTTGTGCACGAAGCAACAGTCAGTGAGTCAGTCATGTCAGCGTGCAGATGCAACGCGGCGCGTTAGATGCGCAATAAAAAAAATAATAATAATAAATAGAAAAATTATTTTTGATGCATGCGCTGCACATATGATGTACATATGTGCCGTATGTATGTGTGTGTGTGTATATATGGAATATAAAACATGTGGATAAGTGCAGAAGCGTTGCGGTAAAGCGATATGCGCTGAAATTTCTACATACGACACGAGCGAACAAGTCGAATGTCAGCGAACAAGCGGCACTTGACGTGCGCACATGAACGCTTCGCTTGCTGCAGCAAGTCAGCGCGACGAAAGCAGCGAGCGCGCCGACACTGCACTTTAAGGCAAATTGTGTGCTTGTGTTGGCATTTCAGACTGCAGCTGGCAGCAATAAATGTGCACAACAGTGCCAAATTGCAGGGCAGACATGGCGTATGAGTGATATCAAATATGCTCGTTGTTATGTGTTGCGCTTTTGTCATTCATATGGTTGTTGTTGTTGTTGTTGTTGTGGACAATGAACAGATAACCATGCATTATTGGAAGCTGAGATCAATCGGTTGTATGCTTTGCTCCGAATATTCAAAAATTGAAACAATTATGCAATAATTTTAGGCATCTTAACTGTTTAGCATTAATTTTGCAATATTTATAAATCCAAAATCTTCAATAGTTAATTTAAGTCTTCTATTTTCAATTAAGAATTATAACTTAGGATCATTGGAAATTTAAATGCTTCAATACTGAACTTTAATTTCATATGCAAAACGTTTCTCCCACTCAACGTTTCACGGCTGCGGCTGCGGATTAACCTGTAAGCGGTCGAGCACGCAACAGCCTCAAAATTTAATTGATTTGGGAATATTGAAAACCAACACACGCCCACAAATGTAAACTGGCTTGTTTGTGTATGTACTTACGTATGCGCGCGTACAAACACAAACACGCATGTGAATCGAGCAAATACCAAAACACGGGCAGATGTACAAACTGAATGCCAAATGCCCGCATTCCGAGCGAGAGCCAGCGCGCAGACAAACAAATGTGCGACACTGCCAGCAAAACAATAAATTCGCTGCGGTGAAATGCAAAGTAATTTTACGCATTCAAGTGCTGTAACAAAGAGCCAACAACAACTACAACAACAACAACAACAGACATAGATTGAATATTAATGCAAACGTATTAATGTGATTATTTAAAGGGTAAAGTGACTAAATGGGATATGCTTACATATAAAAAATTTACTGTGAAACGAAAGATTTGATTGAATTTAAATACTTGAAATTTCCGTTTAAAGTATTAAGCACTAATGAAGGGTTTCAATGGCTCATAAATTTGTTCACAAGGCAATGCAGAGTAATGAAGGAGACTATATTTTAAATATGTGAACAAGACTCACTTAGATGCATCGAATTGGGTCCTGCGAAATGCTTTTGTGAGTATGCAAAATTAAAAAAAATGCATTTTAGTAGCTTCAAGGAAACTTAGCTGTTTAGAGAAAGTAAACTCAGACTTCGTTCAGCACTGACGTTTATAGCTAAAGAGCAGGGACCGTAACAGTTGTAAGTTTTATTATAAAAATCAATGTTTAAGAGTTATTTTTTACTTTTACTTAATGACTCAACAAATAAAAGTTATTTTTAATTTATATTTTAAAAATCCTATAATAACAATTATTTTTGATTTTTTTCTTATTAGTCCACAAATAACAGTTTTTTCGATTTTTATTTTAGTTGTCCTATGATAACCATTATTCGTGACTTTCAAATAAAAGTCACTGACTGATTTTTATTGATGACTTTTATAAATAAAAGTCATTGAATGATTTTTATTGATGACTTTTATAAATAAAAGTCACTGAATGAGTTTTATTGATGACTAAAAAAATAAAAGTCAACAATAATTGTTATCATAGGACAAACAAATAAAAATCGAAATAAAACTGTTATTTGTGAACAAATATGAAAAAAATCAAAAATAATTGTTATTAAAGGATTTTTAAAATATAAATAAAAAATAATTCTTATTTTTTAATTTTTCCTTAAAAATTACAAAAAAAAGTTTATAGCCAAGTTTGATTTTCCGTGTGAAAAGAAATGTATATTTATTTGCATGATTTTTCCTTCATAGTAAAATTTTCAATTATAGTTTTCATAAATAACTGTTACTTCCGGTCCCTGTTAAAGAGAGAACAAATTAAAATCCCAGGAATAACCAGAAAACAATCACTTAACATTAAAAAAGAGAGTTGTATCGTTTTTTGGTGTGATATATGTTTCCAATTAATGCAAATCTGCTTTAATCAAGGGCGTAAAAAAATGCAGCAACAGATTGAAAACAAGAAACAAAACAAGCCAACAAATCGAAATTGTCAAATTTTTTTTTTCGAATTGGGGTCAGCCTAAAGCGTAAATCATTTGCTCGATGCAATCAAATCCAAAACATGGAACAAGTGTTGCCTAAAAGGCCTTTAAAAACATTTGCTGTCCTGACAACGGTGCTGGCACTTGGCATGTATTACACAAACAAATCGACAAATACGCAAATAAGCAGACACTGAGCGGCACACGGTTGCGTATACGCAACACAAATGCCAAATACAAAATTCACTTGCGGTTTCAGTTTCCGTTTCCGGCATGTCGCGTGTTATCAGCCGCATGCAAACGACACCATCACAAACAGCAGCTGCCGCAGTTATTCGCCGCTCCGAGTCGCTGCTGGCGCAAGTCATAATAATCCCATTTCAATAATCTGATACGGAAAAAGTTGCTCCCTTTGGTTGGCGTTGACGCCAATGCTGTCGCTCCCGGGAGCATTGCGATTGGGATATGCGAGCACTGTCGAGCTGGCTGGCTGGCTGCTGTATTGCACGCCAAGTGCTCGGGCCAAGACCAAAGGCGGGTTGTAGGTGCGCACACACAACTGAGACTGGCTGCGCCCAGAACCGAGCAACGGATTTTCGGGGCGCAGCTGCGAGGCAATCTGGCAGGCAAAACGACAGCAACGCTACCAAACTGCTTCAACATTTGCTTATCTGCGCCGGTAACTGTCTCCGCTTTGTGTGCTGCGCATTTTCAAAACAAACGCTCGAATATTGTCGTTTGTTCATCTGTCGGTGTTTAGTGTCTTTGCGACTTTCAGCCTTGAGCGACACTCTCGACGAGGCTGTCGTGCGTGGCGTATACGCAACCTGAAACTGTGCGCGTCATAATTTGCTTAATCGTCGCTGCCGGATATGAAAAAGTGATTTTACATGACACTTTTCGCCTCGTCTCGTACTCCTGTGGGAGTGCGTGTGTGTGTGTGTGTGTGTTTGTTAGAATTTCTGGATATGTTGTGGGGTGTTTGCATGGCTTGAGCCTAACTTTGTTTACATTCTTTGCGCGCAAGCTACTTAAAAAAATATGTATGTGTGCGTGTGTTGACGTCAAGCAAATTCCTTGGCTACGGCGTTGTCTGACATTTTGAGGCGTCAAAATTTTGCATTGAATTTATGCAAACATTTTCGAGCAGAAATTATTAGCGACTGAGCGTGCTAAGCAAATTATGTAAGACGCACTAACCCTGTAAGCGTGCGCCCGTCTGTCTGTATGTTTGTGTGTGTGTGTCTGTTGGGTTAAATTTGAGGCGAGCAATGTAAGAAGAAGAACAAGAACATGTTTATGAATAAATTACGGCAATTTCGAGTGCTGACGTCTTTGCTGTTGCCTGCGTGTGTTGCCTCTGTTTGTGTGTGTGTGTTTCTGCGTAGTTGTAGCGCATTTAATTTGTTTAGTCAAACGATATTTAATTAGAAATATTATTGCATTAAGCCCGAAAACAAGAACAGGTTAATTACTATAAAATTGGTTGATATTTCTGGACCGTTGAAAGCGTACTTCTAGACGAGGCAAAGGAGAAGAGCTAAACTTCTTAGAATATTCTAAACTTAGAATATTCTAAAAATATTTATAAAGTGTAGTGCATTATCTATGCAGGAAAATTAGAGCTTCATTCATTATAGACTAATTCGATTTAGGTCAAAAATGCACCGTTTTGTGCGATAACTTGTTGCTATTTTGAAGGCAATTTCATTATGCCTCTCTCACAGAAACCCACAACTGGAATAGTCGATTTTCAGAAGCTCCTTTTGAGTCAAAACTTTTGCCTACAAAATCATTCTCCATTTCTCCATTTCTTCTTCTTGCACGCTTCTATTGACCAACATTGGCTGCTTCTGAGTAATGTTTTTCTTCAGAGGGTCGACTTGTTGACAGTACACAGGTCCGACTTAAGACTTTGGCCATAAGGGAGCAACTCATAGTAGATGATTCGCTGTCAATCCCACCAAACACATAGCAAAACATTTATGATTGTCAATCCTGGCTTGACCACCGTCATGATCGAAAACAATAATTTTTACTTGACATTTTCACAAGTCAAGAGTCAAGAGTCAACATCCACTTCAGAAATGGGTCGATTTTGTTGATTGTGCGACAAAAATTAAGACATTTTTCACACCGCGAAAAATCCATATGCGCGTGAAACTAGAGAACAAACATAGTAATACTGCGTAATCAGTTTTTCATTTCTACATCCTTTGTCCTTTTAAAAGGACTTCAAAATTTTGAAGGGAATAAAACATTAAAAAATATAAAAAATACTTAACCTCGTTAGAATATGGCGATATGTATATCAAATGAAAGAGGAAAGGCTCAAGAATTTAAATAAAATTGATTTTTATCTATTTGTAAAAAAAGGGACATGAAAAAGGTCCTTTGAAAATTTTAATCTTTTGTATCCTTGAAAATTTACATCGAATTTTCTTGAAAAGTAATTATGTTAAAACCCCAAATCTCTTTGATCACGTGCCAAAATCTCATTATTCTCGCTTCATTGGTTTTGTATCTTTTTATTATTTAAAATACTGATACTCAAATAAATTAGAATTTTTGTACTTCATTAGAATTGGAGCTTCCGCCTTTTTTTAATAACTTTCGAACTAATAAAGTTAGAGTAATGAAATTTTGACACGTGATCAGGAAGATTTGGGGTTTTGACATAATTACTTTTTAAGAAAATTCTTTAGAAATTTTAAAGGATATAGAGGATTAAAGTTTTTGAAGGACATTTTTCATATCCATTTTTACAAATAGATAAAAAAATTAATTTTATTTAAATTCTGGAGCCTTTCCTCTTTCATTTAATATACATATCGCCATATTTTAAGGAGGTAAAGTATTTTTTATATTATATTTTTTATATTTTTTATTCCCTTCAAAATTTTGAAGTCCTTTTAAAAGCACAAAGGATGTAGAAATGAAAAACTGAGTACGCAGTATTTCTATATTTGAAAAATTGAAAAAAAAAATTGAAATTGAATTGTGAAAAATTGTTTTAATTTTTGTCGC
This sequence comes from Melieria picta, assembly GCA_964056695.1. Lineage (NCBI taxonomy): Eukaryota > Metazoa > Arthropoda > Insecta > Diptera > Ulidiidae > Melieria > Melieria picta. Next base: position 20,053,598 of record OZ057398.1, on the reverse strand, counting down.
ACGGTGTATTCAACAACGATTAGCAGTTGGAAATTTGGTTCATGAGTTTTTTGCATTAACTCATGTGATATCTAAACATTGAGTTCCTTTTCTATTCGGCCTTATTCAAGTGGTGTCAAACGGCCAAAAAAAATATGGAAAAATACAATAATAAAATAATAAAAATACTAAACTGAGTCAAGCAACCACACAACTGCCTGAAAAGTTTTTTTAGTTAGAAATCATAACTTTCTAACGTAATCTAACGTAACTCGAAGGCACTTAGGCATGCGAAAGCGAGATACAGATTACTTAATTAAAAAATTTATTTTTTATTAAATTTACATCTATTAAAAAAAATATATAAGATTTTTATCACATTTTTAATTTAAATATGATAGTCAAACCATGTGTTTGAAAAATAATACAAATACCTTAAATCCAATAAACTGCGGTCCAAAAGGGATAAAGATAAAAAACTCCTATAGCAAGCATTTTGCATGAAATCAGAATACAAAGAAACCCAACTGAGCAGATTGTCCCATCTCACTGTGTAAATATGACCAAAATTAGGCAGCGTTCGTTTTTTATGCTGCAGGCAACGCGGTATTAAATATCCCGCACACACTCTCTCACAACAAACACACATACACACTTTTGCAATTGTTGCCAGTTTCGATGCCGCTGGGTATAAAAGCGTTGCCACGATAAATAAAGCCAAGTTAAATACTGCAACCGCACCGAAAAACCACTTGTCCGACACCGATTTAGAGCGAAAAATAATTTTTTATATAGCCGCCAGCAAGTCTTCGAAAGGCCAGTGTTGCTTTAAGGTGCACGAAAATAAATAATTCCTGCCTTTTTTACTTGCACTTTGTGACTTTTACGTTTGAGTGGCTTTTTATGTATCGCATTCATACAAAAAACCAACAAAAAGCGAGGAAGAAGCCATAAAAGGCCAATGACTGCCAGCTTAACTCGACATTTGGAGAGTTTTTTTTAGCTGCTTTACCCAAAAATTACATTTACAAATGCTGCTTATTGGATTTTTTTGCGAGCAAAGCAAGCCGCTGAGATGCTAAATTTTACGTTGATAAAATCAAATAAAAGGATGAACTGTAAAAAATTGCATAAACTTAATTAGCTTCTAATAAGTGCGGCCTCGGTTGATTAGCAGCGAAGGCAGCCAGCACACAGCAATGCGACAAAATCTTTGCGGCGACTGGTCGACCGAGCAGCGGTTTGCTTATTATGTAAGCTTTAATTAAAGACAGCACGCGACGCGTATTAAAACGTCAAAGAGCGAAGAGCGTCAGCAACAGTTATGACAACAGCAGCAGCAACAACAACAACAACAACAATGACTACGACAAGAACTAATGCCTGATTAAGTGTTGTGCTGCAACACATGTTGAACTGTCAAAGCGATTCAGTTGCAACACAACGTCGCTGGAGCAAAACGCACACAAGCAAACGCACACACACACACACATACACGCACAGGAATATGTAACGCAACCACATCTGCTTGGCAGACAGCAAGTGTTGTGCGGCGGCATCGTATGCCACAACAGATACGATTATTTAATTTAACATTTGATTAAGCAGTCAACTTATTGTCATTTGCGATGACAACGCACACGCACACACACACACACATGCACACAAGCGGCAGCTCGTGAATAGAGCAATCCTTTAGCATTGGCACCGCTGCCCATTTGTGTGTTAATATGTGAGCCTGAGTGGGTGCATGTGTGTGTGTGTATTGGAGCGTCAACTGCTGCATCATGCCGCAAGTTGCTGCAACGCATGCACCGCCACTCGTGTGGCCCGTTGTCGATCCGCTTTATTGCTTATAACATATTGTTGCCGATTGCTGTGCGCTTCGCTAAATGTTTTATAGGTGTGCCAATGCTTATATGTTGTCGTTGTTGTTGCTGTCGCTGCATAGCAATGTTTGGTTCCTTGAACGCAGTGTTGTTGCTATTGTTGCTATAATATGTTGGCGACAATGTGCGACAGCGCGCCAGAAATGCATTGAGGATGCAACGCGCTTTGCTGTCACTGTCATTGCTGTGTCATTTTACGCTGACATATTGTCAGCTCACACGTTAGCAGCACAAAGCGGAAGAGCAGCAAATCAAGTCAATTCTTATCAAAAATATTTATACGATTTTGAATGCACCGCAAATGTTGCTCACAAATGTGACATGAAGAGTAAAGGTGAGGCGTCATTTGAGAAGTTGGCTGCAAAGCTGTTGGCCACTTTTTGTCACCAATTGCTTGCGAATAGTTGAGTAATCAGATATTTCAACAGTCAAGTGAGGTTTAACAAGTTTGTTTGAATTGTACTTAAATAAAGATTTAAGCAGAGGAATATAGTTGGATTTGGCACTAAAAGGCCCGGCCAATGAAGCCTTTTTTAAATAAATATATAGAAGCATTTTGCAGAATAGAGATCGAAGTTTTTAAACAATATTTTTATACAGAATTTTAGAATCCTTTTTCATAATAGAGGTCGAAGTTTTTAAGCAATATTTTTTATATAGAATTATAAAATCATTTTATATTTAAAATATTTTTCTTTAGAATTTTAGAATCATTTTTCATAATAGAGGTCGAAGTTTTTATACAATATTTTTATATAAAATTATAATATCATTTTACAGAAGGAAGGTCGAAGTTTTTAAATTATAAGTTATTAAATTTAAATTAAATTAAATTATTACACCGTGCGACAGCATTTTTCACACCGGGAAAAAATTTGAAAAAAATGTTAAAATTTTATTACTCTAACTTTATTAGTTCGAAAGTTAATAAAAACAGGTGGAAGCTGCAATTCTAATGAAGTACAAAAATTCTATTTATTTGAGTATCAGTACTTTAAATAATAAAAAGATACAAAATCAATGAAGCGAGAATAAAATTTTGACACGTGTTCAAGGAGATTTGGGGTTTTAACATACTTACTTTTCAAGAAAATGCGATGTAAATTTTCAAGGATAGAAAGGATTAAAATTTTCAAAGGACCTTTTTCATGTCCTTTTTTTACAAATAGATAAAAATCAATTTTATTTAAATTCTTGAGCCTTTCCTCTTTCATTTGATATACATATCGCCATATTCTAACGAGATTAAGTAATTTTTTTATTTTTTTTATTTTTTATCCCCTTCAAAATTTTGAAGTCCTTTTAAACGGACAAAGGATGTAGAAATAAAAAACTGAGTACGCAGTATTACTATGTTTGGTCTCTAGTTTCACGCCCATATGGATTTTTTCCGGTGTGAAAATTTTTTTTAATTTTTGTCGCACGGTGTTATAAGTTAAATTATTTCAATTATTTTTAATGTGTTATTTAATTTGGCTTGAAAAAATTAAAAAAATCAGGGAAAATTTTCTCTCAGAAAAAAATGCAATAAAAAATCTGAATGGGGTCTTTTTGACTCACTTGAGCATTCTGAAGTTAAGGGTTTACGGTGATACAACTTTTTTAGAAAATCCAAAATACTTTTTTACTAAAATATCAGATGCCAAAGTCTTGAGAACGTTATTTAAAAACTTTAATTCAATATCTCAACTTCAAGTATCTCAGTTCTTACTTAGAATTTCGGATACAATGTTTGGATATCTGAATAAACCAGACAACAGATTTTAAATTGAAATACCTTCATAAAAACAAAAAAATCCTTTAAATGATAGTTAAAGTCACCGGCTTTCATAAATGAGGTCAAACTCAATGCTATTTCGAAGGATGTGGGAGGACATCAATGCTCAAGGGTGATTTTGACTGGAAAATGAATTCATTGGCACAATCGCTACTGTGTTTTTTAAAACTAAAAGCATAATTCAAATTGGCCTTGAAATGCTGACAGTGTCTTCAGCTTTCTGAATTGGGCTCAAGCTTCTTTTATCCCCAAGAAAATAAAATGAAATCGATGTTCAAATGTGACATTCACAAACTGGCGTCTTGTGCAAAATCATTAAACACCTTTAAATCGTTATGCTTTCATAGGTTTATGTTTGTAGAAACTCCCTTAAAATGCAGCTAAAATCTTCAGCTTTTAAAGCGGACTCAATCTTCCCTCTGTTCCGAAGAATGCTTCTGGAATTCGATGCGCTACGATGACTTTAACTAAGTGGCTACCTTTGCACAATCACTAAAAGGTTGGTAGAAGCAAGAAGCATAAATTAAGATGACCTTAAGATATAGCTAATGCTTTAAACTTTCTGTAATGGGGTCAATATTTTTATTATTCAGACAAAAACAGGCCAAATTCAATGTTCAAGAATGACATTGACAAAAATGGCGAATTGCGCAAAATCGTTCAAAGTATGAGCGGATTTGTGATTGTAAAATCTAAACATGTGACTCGATTTCATTATATGTGCTTTCAAAATGTAGCCAGTGTATTGAGCTTTCAATTTTTGTATCATTGTTACAGAATCTGTTCTTGTGAAAGAATCTGAATGCAAAAAGAGTGACTTTAACAAAATAGGAACTTGTGCACAATCACTAAAATGCCTGCAGAAACCAAACGCATGGGTTTTCATTAATAAGTGGCCCCTTGAAATTTAGCTAAAGTTTTCAGCTTTCCATGTGGTGTAGTAAAATTTGTAATTTTCCTAAAGGAATCATGAGCAAATTAATGCGCAAGATTAATTTTGAAAAACTGACTACAGCAAAGTCGCTACTAATCACTGAAATGCTTTCGGGAAACGAAAGGTAGGTTCATTTTAATACGAAAACCCATAAAATGTAGCTAGAGATGTAAATTCTTTCAAGAAGTACATATTTTCTATGACTTATGATTCGAAGATCGAATTGCTCTTTTTTGTCGAAACCAGGCAGGTCTTTCGTTGTACCATATTGCTGTACCAATTTACTGATACTTCAAACCACTACAAACAAGTTTCAGTAGAGATGGTCAACCTTTTCTTGAAGCTGATTAGGATACCGTGCTGGCTTCCCACACCAGAGGCCCTAGGTTCGAGTCCTACATAGCTCGGAGTTGCCTCTTCCCCCCTCTTTCCATCTTCCGCACCCAAAATAAAATTCTGTGTGCGCCACTGGGTTAGGATACAGATTTTTATAGAAAGAATTTATGGACCAGCGAAGATAATAGAAGTTTTTTGGATCAAGTGGGGGATTCCCCTATTAATTCGAAAGCATTGTATTTATTTTGAGCACATATATGGCATAGATTAGTAGATAAAGTTATATAGAAATAATTTGTTTACCAAAAAAACGTGATAGAAGCTGACAGAGAAGACCATTCCACAACCGAAAATAAGGTATTTTGTATCAACCTAAATTGAAACATAATCAGCTCCAATATTTGATCTGTTTCGTAGGCCGAAAAGCCTAGAATGATGACATCAACAAAACAATTTGTCAGTATTAAAGTATAGCAAATTGCCGAATTGTGCGATTGAGTTATCGTTACTGGCTCATTAGCTGTGAAAACAACACAAAATGCTGCAAGGAAACCCGTTGCACCCGGTTAGCCCAAAGTGTGAGTGGGTGTCGGAGCAGCCAACGCATATTTCACGCACCAAACCAATTACACATAAAATCCGAGCATTTAACTAATGACACATTGCCGCATCGAACATCAAATAGACATTAGACGCTGATGAAAAACTGTTCGATGCGCGGCAACCTTATCGCAAGGACGACGACGAGCAGCTGCTAATGACAATGGCGGCCATAATTATTGGCCATGACGGCGACAGTGATCGAACGCTGTCGCTGGAGGAATGGCGGCAATCAACCGCGAAGATGACAATGCTTAATTCGCAATTATGGTGACAAATAATTACTGTCAATTTGTAAACGTAGCCAATCTAATTAGCTATCAAGCTGACAGCTACGCATGTCGATGTGTGTGTGCGCGCGCCTAAACGGGCAGTTGCCGACGACGCGAATCAATTGTAATCGACAATGACAAGCAACAAAATGAATACATTTATATGTATTAAAAAAAAAGATAAAATAATGAAAATGGTGGTGCGTGTGCTTAAGTGAAATGGTGAAATTCGGTGAACAAGCTAAAGAAAATGCCATTTCTACTAACGATCCGCGATGCGCTTTAATGACACGGCCCACATATTCGTGCGCCGCCGCTAAGCTAAACAAATTGCTTACTTAGCTCGCCCCCGACAGTGCGCAGCACTTTAGTCGGCGAGTTCATTAAATTCTTACAAAATGATAAATTTCCAACGCGTTGAGAATTGTGCGCCTTAACCGCACACAAATCTACATTACTTTAGAGGCGGCGCACAGTGGAACGTTAGCATATAAATTGCAATCAAAAATTGTGAACAGACTTTAAATTTGATGAAATATGTTTGACACATAAAGATTAGAGTTTAGGTGAAATAAATGTCAAAATTTCAAAGAGACTTAAGAAAGGGAAGGGATGTGTCTATCTTCCATATGAAACAAACACTTTTCTTGCAATAGACTACAAATTTTTATTAAAAACGCATATGAATAAATTCAGAGTGGCAAATAGAACTAATTGCCTCGTTTGTTGGACGAGCTGGACATCTGAAATCATGAAATAAAACAGATTTGGCAACATCGACTGACAATTTCGAATGGGATATGGGCGCAAAGAAGCTGAACTCTGACGATTTATTTTGCGAGTATGGAAAAAGCAATAACAAAATTTATTTTAAGAGTTATTGAATACATATTGAAGTATTTATTAAAATTTTTTAAAATTAATTTTGCAATTATTATTCTTTGTTTATTATAATTTTAATTCAATTTTGAGATATTTATTATAATTTTTTTTTAATTATTTTTTATATTAGTATGTATTTTATATTATTATATATTATATATTACTATATATTATTATATTATATATTTACTGTATTATATTTAAAATTATTATTCTTGATTTATTATAATTTTGATTCAATCTTGAGCTATTTATGCTTAAATTTTTAATTTAAAATTATTATTTTGTATATATTATAATTTTGATTCAATCTTGCGATAATTATTATTATATTTTTTTTAATATTTTTTAAATGATTTTTTTATATTATTTATTGTAATTTTGATTCAATCTTGAGATATTTATGCTAACGATTTATTTTGCGAGTATGGAAAAAGCAATAACAAAATTTATTTTAAAAGTTTATTGAATACATATTGAGATATTTATTAAAATTTTTTAAAATTAATTTTGAAATTATTATTCTTTGTTTATTATAATTTTGATTCAATCTTGCGATATTTATTATAATTTTTTTTTAATTATTTTTTAAATTATTTTTTATATTATTATTCATTATATATTATTATATTATATATTTAAAATTATTATTCTTTATTTATTATAATTTCGATTCAATCTTGAGATATTTATGCTAACGATTTTTTTTTCGAATATGGAAAAGCAACAATACCATTTATTTTAAGAGTTTATTTAACACATATTGAGATATTTATTAAAATGTTTTTAAATTATTTTTAAAATTATTATTCTTCATTTATTATAATTTTGATTTAATCTTGCTATATTTATTATAATTTTTTTAAATTCTTTTTTAAATTATTTTTTTTATATTGTTACATATTATCTATATATTATTATATTTTATTATATTATATATTTAAAATTATTATTCTTTATTTATTATAATTTTGATGCAATCTTGAGATATTTATGCTAAGGATTTATTTTGCGAGTATGGAAAAAGCAACAATACCATTTATTTTAAGAGTTTATTGAATACATATTGAGATATTTATTAAAATTTTTAAAATTATTTTTAAAATTATTATACCTTATTTATTATAATTTTGATTCAATCTTGCGTTAATTATTATATTTTTGTTAATATTTTTTAAATTATATTTTTATATTATTTACTATAATTTTGATATAATCTTGAGATATTTATGCTAACGATTTATATTGCGAGTATGGAAAAAGCAACAACATCATTTATTTTAAGAGTTTATGAACGCATATTGAAATATTTATTAAAATTTTTTTAATTATTTTTAAAATTATATTTTTTATATATTATAATTTTGATTCAATCTTGCGATATTTATTATAATTTTTTCTTTATTATTTTTCAAATAATTTTTTTATATTATTTGATTCAATCTTTGAAATATGACGATTTTTTAACTCCTAACTTTTAACTAATAAAAATAAATTTAATTTAACCGAAATCGAATTCAATATTTGCTCAATTCTAAGCATCATGATTTTTTCTGATTTTCGTTTTCATTAAAAAAATTTGTAGTATATTTGGCCACACTGGTCCCAGCGTGCGACGCACACGACCGGTGCTGCAAGGATGCGTACAACGCGCCAAGGCAAGAAAAAGGAAGACATCGTCGTGAACATTGTCGTGAGCAGCAACGTTGCTGGGGTGACCCATCATCCGCGCCCCGCCCCGCGCCAGCTGGAGCGCGTACTTAAATTTTCATTCCTGTCACACTTAACGCGCCGTGCAGTCGACTGGCTGCGGCTGCTGCTGTTTATTTTCTTTGCGCTTCTGCTTCGTGTGGTGCTGCTGCCGGGCGTTTTCACTTTGGACTAGTCATGTTGTCTGTCTAAGGTCGATAAAAGTCAGTTTGCCGCTGCGGCTTTATTAGCGGTGAGGGAACACAGCAGTTATTGTTGTTGGCGCTGTGCCCGCATACGCCCACATAACCTCAGTTTTGGGTTTAACGCAACTTAAATCAACACAACACAACAGAACACAACTCAACTCAACTCAACCTCGGTTCGAGTCGAAGTGCGGCGAGGCGAGGTGAAGCGAGGTGAAGCGCCACAACTATGGCCATGGGAAGCTCTACGCACGTAATTAGATTGCATAAAATTCACAAAAACAACAGCAACAACAACAATAATAGAACACAACATTGACACCCAACAACCGTCAATGTTGTGCGAGCGCCTTCATTCTACACACACACACACACACACACGCACACACAAACTTCTTTTTCAAGCTAGCAACGTTGCCTGCAATCCTCAATGAGCCCTCTGCCATTAGTTGAGAAAATTTTCTTAATTATTTTATTGGCTTTGCCATGCTGGCAGTCAACCAGTCAGCCAGCCAACTGCCGCCAGCGGCTGGCAAACTCTCGATTGCTGGCGCTGCTCGGCTTCTTGTAAGTTCCTGGGCGTCGCACACACACACACACACACACACACAACTGCTCGCTTTTTTGCGCTTCCTCCAGCTGCAGCTGCCGCTCGCTGCGTATTTTCACTTGGCTTAGCCAAGTTTTACTCGGCTCGAGTTTGCCGCAACTCGACTCGACTTGAGCTGACTCGACTTGACTTGGCGACGCCGCTTTGTCACTAAAGCTATCTGCCTCGGTGCTATCTGCCGGTATTTGTATTCACTTTTTGCTGCTCACAGCTACAGTGTGGCATACACGCTGCCACATTGCTCGGCAACTCGTTGCAATACCCTACCTCAGGCCAACAAGGACACATGCGCTGCTAAAAGGAAGCAGAAGTTGGAAGCAAAATTTTGTGCTTCAGATTTGTACGAGAATAAAAGTATTGGAGTGGAAATTTATTTTGAAAAAATTTAGTGGAACTATTTACACTTTTATGCGTCTGTCCATGCGCTCATCTTCGGTCGATAACCAAAAAAATAAAGGTTGCCATAACTCAACTAATTCCAGTACTAGCAAAGACTAAGAAAAAGGATTCTATCAAAAATGGGTGTGGTTCGCTCAACTTGAAGCTTAGACATCTTATAACCTTTTGTTATGAAATGTGAATCTTTCAGCCATTACAAGATCAATACAACATATAACACCGTGCGACAGCATTTTTCACACCGGGAAAAATCCATATGTACGAGAAACTAGAGGCCAAACATAGTAATACTGCATACTCAGTTTTTCATTTCTACATCCTTTGTCCTATTAAAAGGACTTCAAAATTTTGAAGGGGATAAAAAATAAAAAAAATATAAAAAATACTTAACCTACTTAAAATATGGCGATATTTATATCAAATGAAAGAGGAAAGGCTCAAGAATTAAAACAAAATTGATTTGTTACCTATTTTTAAAAAAAGGATATAAAAAAGGTCGTTGGAAAATTTTAATCTTTTATATCCTTGAAAATTTACATAGAATTTGGGAGATTTTGGGATTTTTTTTCTTTTCAAGAAAATTCTACATAAATTTTCAAGGATATAAATTTACATAGAATTTTCTTGAAAAGTAAGTATGTTAATACTGCAAATCCCCCTGATCACGTGTCAAAATTTAATTACTCTAACTTTATTGGTTCAAAAGTTATAAAAAAAAGGCGGAAGCTGCAATTCTAATGAAATAAAAAAATTCTAATTTATTTGATTATCAGTATTTTAAATAATAAAAATATACAAAATCAATGAAGTGAGAATAATGAAATTTTGGCACGTGATCAAGGAGATTTGGGGTTTTAACATACTTACTTTTCAAGAAAATTCTATGTAAATTTCCAAGGATATAAAGGATTAAAATTTTCAAAGGACCTTTTTCATATCCTTTTTTTACAAATAGATAAAAAGTCAATTTTATTTAAATTCTTGAGCCTTTGTCCTTTCATTTGATATACATATCGCCATATTCTACCGAGGTTAAGTATTTTTTAAATTTTTTTTATATTTTGTATCCCCTTCAAAATGTTGAAGTCATTTTAAAAGGACAAAGGATGCAGAAATAAAAAATTGAGTACGCAGTATTACTATGTTTGGTCTCTAGTTTCCCGCCCATATGGATTTTTTCCGGTGTGAAAAATGTGTTTAATATTTGTCGCACGGTGTAATATGTGATACTAAAAAACTTCATATACAAAACTAACATCTTACAAACTAACAATGTCACGTTTTCAGCTGAGAAACAATAAATTTGTTATCTCGAAAATATATTTTTAGAATAAATTTTTAGAATTAGATTAGTTGGCCATACGAAAGTTTACCTAATTGCAGCACACAAACCAGTCGTTCACTACCAACCAAAACACTGTGACTTGTTTCCATTTCGTCTGCTCATAGTTGGTGGTGTTTTGGCTTCTTCCTCCAATGATGCCACATTGAATTAGTGTTTGGTGTGAATTATGATCAGTTTAATTGTTTTTATATGATGTGAATTTCAATTTCAAGAAATTTAATTTCCACACAGCACACAGCAGCTGCTTGCCATCCCTATGCCCCGGCAGCAAATTGCCCTGCGACCGAGTCCTGTGAAAAGCGCCTGATTGGAGAAAGCGCCAGCAGCAACGGCAACAGCAGCACCACTGGATTACGTTCTTGCTGCTCGTATCGAAATTTCAAATAATTCTCTATTATTACAGCAAAAATACTTGCACGGAATTTGTAATTTGCTTGTCAAGAATTTTTCATCCGGCTCGCAATCAAACTTTAAGCATTTGCTTATTAATTTTGTTACAAAATTGTTTTTAATCAAATTATTAAATTTTCAATAAGAAACAACACGTAATGAACGATAAAGTAATGTCATTGAAAATATTCTATGCAGTGGGAAAATTGAAAGATTGCTTAAATTTTGCTCTTTAAATGACTTTAAAATGGGTGTTTGGCGTTTAGTTGTGGCTATATGGGTTCGTATGAGTGGCTGGGAGAACACATCAGGGCTCGTAAGGTCCACATTTTAAAGAGTTGGAGGTCAGTCTTCTGCTAATTGAACCAGCTGTGGCTATTTATGATACCAAAATGTTTGATTGATTTCATGAAACGTCTGAAAAGGACATTTAAAAATATCTAAAAAGAACATTTAAAAACATCTAAAAAGAACATTTAAAAACATCTAAAAGGGTGAAGACGATTGGGGACGTGCCTCAACTATTTGCGACATGCATCTAGAGGACAATGAGACTGATGCTCACTAAATTAGTAAATGCCCACCTTTACAAATTTCTAGGCAGATGCGCTTCAGAAGGATGACTCTGAGGAAGGATGATCTACTGGAACTCGAGTTGCCAGCCATGCTTCGCTTGTCAAAAGCAACGGTTTGACTAAAAGAGATCCAAAGTCTTTGGGAAAATTTATGTCAAGGGTTGAATATGGAAAGCCGCAGAATCACTCAACCGGGACCTTGCCAGGTCTACTTCAAGAAGTTGCAAGCTATAATGAACAACATTGTCTACGTCACTGTCCATGAAAACTCCCAACAGTATGCAATAATAATGAATTGAAAGGCAGGAAAGTTGCGAAGCAAAATGCCTTAATAAATAAATTAAATTTTGTAAATAAAACTAAAAATTTTCATTCTCACTTCTCAGCTCATAGTGAATGGATCACTGCCTCTTTGTCATTTTTGCCACTTTATCATTAAAATGCTACTATTGCTTTTTGATTCAATTTTGGTATATTCAAAGTATACAAAATTGTTGTATTTGAATGATTGAATGACGACTGAAGCTTTCAGTAATCAATTTTATAACCGCTCAAGAAAAACAAGACAAAACAATAACATTTGTTAGTGCATTATTTACGTTGGCCATTAATTTGGTTTTAATCTTTCGACAATTTCTGAAACCACCTATTTGCATGTACAATAGTTTAATTTTATTGAGTTACATTTATTTACTGTATTTTTATTTTTATTATTCAAACCGAAAAGTGTTTTCTTGTGTAGTTCACTTGTTTCATTGCTTTATTGTTTCTTTTTTTCAACTGTTTTTGCATGCAAGTTATTGATGATATCAGCCAAAGTGCCAAGCAGACATTAATGATTTTTGATTGCTGCCTTGCGTGTTGTTTGCAACAACACTTCCTATAATTGTTGGCAGTCATGTTGTGTGGTTGTGTGAGTGTATGTGTGTAGGCAAGGTTATTTTTTATTGCAATTCTTGTGGTCTATCACCACTTTGACCTTGTTGTTTTTGCTTTTCTCTTTGTGTCTCAATTACTGTTGCAACTAAACATTTAATCACACACACACACACACATACATACATACTTGTATGTCTCATGCAAGTATCTCACATAGGCCGCACATGTTTTGTGGATTTGATTTCATTGAAGATGTTCACTTCACGTTGCAATGATTGATGATTTGTATGCCATTTGTGTGATTGTTGTTACTTTCAATTGTTCAAGTTCATTAATAGCTGCGACTGCCAATTCACTTGAAACTGTGGTCTCTGTGTGTGCGTACAAACTATAGTTTAAATATATATATTTATATAAATATATTAAATTAAATATAAATTATAAATAAAATTATAAATGAAAATATAAATTAAATTAAATTAAATTAAATTAAATTAAATTAAATTAAATTAAATTAAATTAAATATAAATATATTTAACTATCGTTTTATATGCGAATGTGTGTGTGTCTCATACATAGAGCACATTTTTCTATGAACAATGGACAATTTTTTTAAATGCTCTACAGTTCGTTACTCACGACTGTAGCTGCACTCGCCGTGTTCAGCACTCAGTTGAACATTATTTTCAAACACTAATTATAATTTATCTAACAATTGCTGAAGGCCATTGAGTGTTTTTTTTTTTGTGTTTTATGCTAACAATTTCCATAAACGTGTTGTGGGTTTTTAAGTGTAAAACCTAATTTAACAAGTAAAAATATTGCGATAGTGTTTCTGTTGGTCACACACGACTGAGGAATACGCTGCGTTATGGAAATTTATAATAAAAATGTGGGTTGGTTGCAATTTATTGATCAAGAAGAAGAACTGAAGAACTTCATCTAGGAGTCTAAAAGTCTCTCAGGATTGTTGCGACCCCCATTTTGACCTCAAGCTCGGCGAAAGGTCAATGAATAGGGCAAACTTTTAGAAGACTAGTCATCAAAAGACTACTTTTGGAAGACTGGTTCATCTAGGGAACTCTAGAGAACACTAATATACATAGTTCGCTTACATAGCTTCAACAAATATATCAGTACTTGTAATAAATACCGCGAGCGCCACTCAATTGATGCGTGGAAAAGCATTGTACCGATCTCCCAGCGATCCTGGTCCTAAATATGTATGCACTTCTACATCGATCAAACTAAACAGCCATACATCTTCTCAATAGTTTTGTAGTCAAAGTCTTTCTTAGTAACAATCCATACGAAAGTTTCATTTCGGGAGCCCAACTCTTTCGAAACTTGTCATGCGAACACACCAAACTATCTGAATCGATTCTTGTGATTTTGGCAACATGGGTATAGAAAGTTTGTTTGTTGTTGTTGTAGGAACATACTTTTCTATGCCATAAAGAATGTTTGTTCGTTATTGTTGTTGTTCTTGATGCAGCAATAAACTTCTCTATACCCATTAAGGTATCATGGCACGTTAGAAAAGGGAATTTTTAATGATTTACACAATTATTTATTTTTCAGCTCCTTTATTATCAATCTTTTTGAAAATTTTTTTACAATATATTGAAGGTTTAAGGAACACAAAAACCACTAATCTCCGGATTGGCTCGACCGATTTAAAAAAAATGTTTTGAGTTCTTTTCATTAACTTATTTTTTACAAGAATCCACTACAATATTGAAGAACAATTTTTAATTTAAAGTACTTTTTCTGGGAAAAAAAGGTAAAAAACGCAGTCAATTTTTGACACTTTTTTTCAAAAAGCTATCTTTTTATTTTTAGCGGTTTTTTTATTTTTCTGGTGAATTCCTGTGTCCGAAAGCTTAATAATTATGAATCTTTTTTGTTTTTTTGCTTCAGATTAGCTGATTCGGAGATTAAGTGTAAGTTTTTCTACGCGACTTTAGCTCCACCTATAAAAGAGACAATATGCTAAAAAAACAAAAAAGATCGATAATAAAGGAGCTGAAAAATAAATAATTTTGTAAATCATTAAAAATTCCCCTTTCTAACGTGCCATGATACCTTAAGTCTTTCTTCTGAATTTTTGTAAAATCATATCTACTCTATCACAATCTATATGCAACTTCAAAATGAGAAAAATACACCCGAAAATTTCAGTGTAGGGTGTTGCACAAAAAACTACACTGAGTGAAGTAATTAAAAATATAAAATATTGTTTAACATGTCTAGCGAACCATTCACAGTCAACTGTGCAAATTAATTTTTATACATTTTAAAATGACTGTTTTTGCTTTTAAAATTGTTTTTAATATATGGACAGAGATTTTAAAGTATAGTAAAATGTTTTGCTAATTGTGTGCGCTACACTGTCGAGGAAAATTCACGCTGACATGAAGTTTGCCTCATGCAAAAGAAGACATAAAGACTTTTAAATATTTTATTTGCACTTCCTGTGGCAAATGTTTGAAATAATAAAATCAATTTCTGCTTCAAACCCAACTCGACACAGCTGTGAGCGGCTTTACTCATACGACGCATTTGCGACATTGTGCGGTGTGCAGCGATGGCCGCCGGTTGACACCTTCCAGCCGCGTCGAATGGCCGCAGAAATGGCATTCGTCACGTCTGACTGCCACATCCGCGACCAGACGACAAGCCGATTGTTTGCGCTCTTACGCGTTGCGTCTCATTGTTCAGGCAACAACACATTTACATGCCAACACGAACGCATTTTTAAATAGTTTTTAAATTTTATTTTAAAGCAATTTGTTGGCGTTTTCGCCCGCCGAATTACACGACTTTAATCGGCCGAGCAAATTGCAATTTAATCAATTCAACTGCCTTGTTGTGTGGAAATATCGACGCCCATTGGCGGGCAGAAAGTTGCCACCATTGTAGTGTTTTTTGGTTTATTTTTATTGACGAGTTGTTGAAATGTGTGGCATTTTACTTTATTTTATTTATTTATTGTTTTTGTTGTTGTTGTTGAAGTGAGCGAAAGTTGACGAGGTTTATGCGCTGCACTGAGGTGCTACGGTGTCCACAGTTTGGTCGAGGAGAAGGCATGGCCGCAGATGGAAGTGCAGATAGTGCATCATTTTCAATACTGCGATGATGATTTGGCTGAAAGCTGAACCTGAATCGCTCTAAAAAACTATTTTCGCTGAAAAGAATCAAAATTGGAAAAATTGTTAACGGGATTCTCACAGGATGTTGTCTTATAGGTAACACCGTGCGACAGCATTTTTCACACCGGGAAAAATCCATATGTGCGTGAAACTAGAGACCAAATACAGTAATACTGCGTACTCGGTTTTTCATTTCTACATCCTTTGTCCTTTTAAAAGGACTTCAAAATTTTGAAGGGTATAAAAAATCAAAAAAATATAAAAAATACTTAACCTCATTCGAATATGGCGATATGTATATCAAATGAAAGAGAAAAGGCTCAAGAATTTAAATAAAATTAATTTTTTATCTATTTGTAAAAAAGGGATATGAAAAGGGTAATTTGAAAATTTTAGTCCTTTATATCCTTGAAACTTTACATAGAATTTTCTTGAAAAGTAAGTATATTAAAACCCCAAATCTCCCTGATCACGTGTCAAAATTTCATTACTCTAACTTTATTAGTTCGAAAGTTATTTAAAAAAAGGCGGCAGCTGCAATTCGAATGAAGTACAAAAATTCTAATTTATTTGAGTATCAGTATTTTAAATAATAAAAATATACAAAATCAATGTTCAAGTTCACTTCCTAAAGACTTTTGCACAAATTAAGGAGAAATCTGAAAGCTTCAATTTTTTAATTTTCATTAACAGCTCCAACTGGTTCACATGGAAAGAAAAATACTACCCATGTCCCACTTGACATCTCTTCTTCCCCTTTTGGAACAAGTCACTCAATCCAACCTAAACTAACCCAATCTAAGTATTTGATGAACTGGTACCCACAGGTTCCATCACTTTAAAAAGCAATTTAGCAAATGTAGATATTTTGAAAAATTTAGTGTTCCATATCTATGCTCGTTTAACCCATTCAAAGCTCCCTTTATGCATTTTGAATTTTCATAAAATTTCATAGTTGTTAGTTAAAATTGAATTTCGAGCCAATTTTAGTCTTTCAACTTTTCTGTAATTATTATAAAAAAAATAAAACCAAGCTTTTCTTGGTGTAGTGCACCAACAAGTCGGTCGAAGCCAACCGAAACATTCCACTCGTTTCATGAGCTTTTCATCAACTTTCGCACATCTCGGCGTTGGCGTAATGAGCTTTAGGCGTCATTCCTGACAGCTGACCGACCGAATTGGCCGAACTGTGCATTGCACTGTTAAGCGGCTAATTGAATAATTGCATTTTAAGTTTGCAATGACACATGCACAGTCAGCACGTTGCGGAAAATTATGTGATATTTTAAGTAAAACGACGAGTATTTAAAATACACCGTCACACAAACCCGTTTAAAAAATGCCACAACTTGTTGTGGTGCTTCGCTTGTCAATTGTCATCCAAATAGCCGAAGGTCGTTTGGGCTTACCTGAAATGAGAGAGAGAGAGAGACAGAGAGGTGGGTTAGAATACAAGTTTAAGTATTGTCAATAATTAGTAAAGTCAATAAATTTAACTTAAGCAGAGAGCACACAAACTTGTGCGACGTTAGTCGTTGGGCGCAGTTGGCTCAACAAAGCACCTCGCAATTCATTCCGAGAGTGTAAACTTTAAAAACGCAAAGACCTACAGCTGTGAGACAGTATGAAACACACACACACACACACATACTTTTAGACGGAACCCTTTGCGTGCGCTAATTGATGCGCTAACGTACACATAATTCGATTACACCAAAGCATAAGCACCACTCAAGTGTGAGCAATTAAGTTTTCTGAGGACGCGGCGCTGATGATCGCAGAATTGTCACCACTCGAAGGAACAGATGGAAGTTCTGGCGGTAAGACGAAAACAAATTAAGTCAAGTGTTCAATACGGAAACGTTGCATAGCCCAGTGGCAAACAAGGTGGGACAGGACCTCAAATGGAAGGCGTACGCATTGCCGCTAGGCAGAAGATAGGAGCACTAGACTTCAACTTGTCGTAAATCCTCAGCGGTCCGGCATACCTACACCGATTCAAGCGCACAGGTGACTCTTATGGCGAAATTTGTGACCCACAGAAAGAGAGAGAGCAGAGCACAAGTAGAGCAGAAAAGTAGGCTACACGATGTTCTGAGCCACAATGTTGGGCCAGAGGACCTGGTGCAATGGAGTATCTGGTGGACTCCACAGATGCGTGGCTATACCACCATAGTTATGACCAGGGAAAGGATTTTGAGGACCTAAAAACCTATAAAAAAGGCAAAATAAAATAACAAAAAAGGCACGGAAAGGCACTAAAAGCTGCCAAAAAGGCAGAAAAAGACACTAAAAACTGCCTAAAAAGGCAAAATAAGGCATTAAAAATTGTAAAAAAGGCAAAAACAGGCATTTAAAAATAAGGAAAAAATACTAGAAAATCTAAAAAAAAGGGGGAACGTATGTATTTATTTTATTTTATTTTATTTTTATTATTATATAATTTTATTTCATCTGACGTATGCAACATACAATATTTATACCTCGTTTTTTGTAAAAGAAAAGGAACATCAAGGTTTTCAAAGATAGTTTAAAAACTAAAACTAAGATATTTTAATTGAAATATAGGCACATATTTTAAATTCATATTTTAACTTCTCATATAAAAGCATAAAAGCCGTACTTGTATCACAAAAAAATAAATAAAATGTTTGCGCTAACCGAACTTTTTGATTTTGGCATGTTTTTTCTTTAAATTTTCCACTTCACAACAAAAAATAACGGCTTAGGAATGATCAAATCAATGTAAAAACATCGATAAGTTAACCAAAGTGCAATGTTGCCACTTAATTTTTTTTTAATTTAAAGGTATTTTTGCGAAAAAAAGGGGGAAAATATTAAAAACGAAAGAAAAATAAAACGAAGCTCGACAAATCTTGAAAAAGGCATGTTGTGGCATTTATAAGTAAAATAGGCACTTAAAAAAGGCATTTATGGGTGAAAAAGGCAAACTGCCTTTTTAAGGCAAAAAAAGGCAAAATAAAAGTGGTATATTTCTAATCAGGAGGACCTAATTCGTGCTCATTTTCAATCAGAAATGCTCTATCTAGCAGCAAACAAAAAAGGCAATTTCCACAAAATCCTTTCCCTGGTTATGACCATAGTTTCGTAAATTATCAGCAAACAAACCCCAATGTTCGTACGATGATGATGACTGACAATGTCCACATAGAAGCTTCAAGCTAATTGCTCAATTCACCTCTCGACCGCAATGAAATAAACGCACAGCAGAGCAATGTTTTTAGTGGGTTAAAGTCTTAAACGTACGACGAAAAGACTTTCGATGCTTTCTATTTCGATGTTCTCTAAGCAAAAACAAAACTCAAGTGTGCGCACCAAAGTTCAAACTGTCGAATTTGTCGAACTCACCGAGCAGCCAACCAACAACCAACACGCTGCAAATGATTGAAAGATGTTTTGTCAACAACAGAATTCAGCTAATTGTTGTTGTAGTACTTAGTTTGAGTAGTTTGAAGTGTGCAACTTGTGGCTAAAGCTGAATGAATGAAATTGTTGTTTTTATTCTATGTAGATGTGAGCAAATTTTCAATGTTGTAGTTTCAGCAGCACACTTCAGAAAGTACTCGAAAATGTTGTCTGTATTTACTTTTACTTTGAATTTACTTTTTATCGAGAGTGAGCATGTTACCAAAAAAAAAATTGGCGCTGCAGAAAACGAATGTCGTATGTGCCATTGAATTTAATAGCACATACGACAATCGTTTTCTCAGGCGACGAACTATCGAACTGGCATGATGACAGTCAGGGACAATTTTTCAAATGATCTGCTTTGGAGAGAAATTGACAGTTTCGTGCAAGTTGAGAATTCTTCCATTGGTAATTTTTTGCTCAATGACTGATAAAAGTTTCTTTGGGAGTAGGGTGGATAGACTGTCGACTGTGGATAGACTGTGAAGTGGATAACTCCTGCAATTCATGCAATAAAAAAATTTGAAAGAATAAAAATATAACAGCAAAAGTTATGCCATAATAATTCAGATATATGAATATAACTTCGAGAGTAAAAAAATTATGTCACAGGATTGTAAAGTGTAGAGTATGAAAAGCTTAAAATTGAGAATTCTTGGGACAATCTATTGAAAAAGGACAAAGAAGTTTTTAAGCTACTGGAGACGAAACAGTGTTAGGTCTGCCAGCTTCAAAACTTAAGACGGCCATACCTGATTGATTCTTTCTTTAGAATACCATATTTTAATCCAGTAGCGCACAAAGGATTTCATTTGGTTCGTACAACTTTTGAGCCAAATACCATTCGAAACCATATTTTGTATCAGAATTTTTTGTGTTTGTGGGGTTTGAATCCCCAAAGCCCCCCTGTGCGCGCCACTGTTCTAACCCTATGCTTACATATTAACAAACTTAAGTTCTAACATCCATTATTGTTTAAAGATTTAGGCTCCTAAAAGGAAAGGAGACGGAATTGTTTGTTCTGTTCGTTGATCTTCATCGATGGCATTTTAACAAAAATGTAGCTCCATCTCACCAATGAGGCGTTAAATCTCGACCTTGAGCTCAACAGTGGTTTGCGGTTTGTTGGCATAGACCAGAGATATCACAAAACCCGAAAGAAAGAAATCGCAATGATCAGTTGAAATTGGAACTTTGAGAGATGATTCGGTTTCGGTACGGTTTGGTTTGGATATCATTGCTCCAATCCAATCCAATGCTCAATCGATTGGTTGTACAATGATAACTATTTCTTACTTTGTCTACCGCATTCGTCTGTATTAGTCATAGACGGCATTCATAGAGGACAGCTGTCAAATTTGGAAGTTGCCACTTACACAGAAAAAAATGCCTCAAAATTTAAATCACTTTCATTGGGACACCCTTTATAAAGTTTTTTTGTGGAAAATCTTTATTTGAAACTGTAGACTCCAAGTCTGCATAAAACTCAATCGAACTCATTGAGATGAGTTAAAGCTGCAAACACACGCATACACACACACACACAAAGGACATTTGCATGTGCGGCAATTTGCAGCGTCTGGCAGTCGATATTAATTAATAAAAATTTTCAGGGCACATAAAATATAGCACCCAACAAATTTAATAGCCACTCTTTGTGATACTTGACAGCACAAGTCAGCGTCAAAATCCATAAATCCACATTATGCGCTGACTGCGATGAGCGGCAAATTGCGGTGTTTGTGTGTGTATGAGTCTGTATGTGTGTATGGAGCAGTTAAAGTCAAATTAATTACAATATTTGTGATCAAATGAGCGCACGCTGTGCTATTATGGTCAAGAAAATTGCAAAATTGGCGCTGCCGCAAATGAGCCGCCTCGACATACGTCGGCGACGAGCGACGAGCGGCGCGCACATAATTGCAATTACCATAATGTGCACAATGCACCTACCAAAAAATAAAAAAAACGCAATTGGATGTATGGCGCGTCGAAAGGACATACGGCCGCCGCTGTGCGACATGCTGTGCGCATGCAAAAACCAACAACAACAGCAATACACACATTAGGGCCAACAAATTGAATTAATCATGGCCAAATTAATAGGCTTAATAAAATGTTTGTACGCACATTACTATAGCGGCGCCACAAAATGGCGGCATTGGGCTGTGATGTAACGTAAAAAGTTGCTGGCAGATGTGTCGAGGCTTTGTTGTTGTTAATGTCAATTGATCGACTGTATAAATGTGTCGCATGAAAGTTTGTGGGGCTGGTTTTCAGAATGGCAATGCGATTTGTTTTTTTTTTTGTTTGTTAATTACACACACACACATAAATTTAGGATACTTTATATACAAAAAAAGGTCCAAACAAGTCATTGAAAAACATAATGAAGAAAATTTGAATGTTTCACTTAGTGGAAATACACTAAATTAGGCTCGAAAAAGTATTATTTTGTACTTATTTTTTTAATTTTTAAAATTTTGTTTGCATTTGTATTTATTTTTTATATTTATTAAGATTTTTTACATGTAATTTAATTTATTTTTTATTTAATTTATTAATATTTTAAATTAATATTTAAAATTTTTGTAATTTTGCATTCATTTCTATTTATTTGTTTATATTTGTTAATAGTTCTAAATTTTATTAATTTTTTTTATTTAAGTTATTAATATTTTAAATTAGTATTAAACATTTTTTAAATTTTTTATTCATTTCTATTTATTTGTTTATATTTATTAAAATTTTTACATTTTATTTAATTTCTTTTTTTTTTAAGTTATTAATATTTTCAAATAATATTAAAAATTTTTAAAATTTTGTATTAATTTAAAAAATTTTAAATTAATTTTTTTTAATTTTTTATATTTAGTAATATTTTTAAATTTTATTGAATTAATTTTTAATTTAATTTATTATTATTTTAAATTAATATTTAAAATTTTTTTTAATTTTGTATTCATTTCTATTTATTTGTTTATATTTATTAATATTTTTAAATTGTATTAAATGTTTTATTTAAGTTATTACTATTTTAAATTAATATTTACAATTTTTAAAATTCTGCATTCCTTTCTATTTATTTGTTTATATTTATTAAAATATTTAAATTTTATTTAATTTGTTTTTATTTGAGTTATTAATATTTTCACATAATATTTAAAATTCTTAAAACTTTGTATTTATTTCTATTTATATTTATTAATATTTATTTTTAATTTCAATAAAAATATTTTAGCTTCAGATCCTTCTTCGAAATAAAAATAAAAATTATTATTCATTGAATAATATCTTACAAGTCACTCCTGTCCGTATAAAATTCTCAGTTCTCAAATCTTTACAACAAGTTTTCCGGCCTTTGTTCGTTGGAACTCTGACACACTATGATCGAAATTCTTAATGCACTGTTCGAAGTGGTTTTATTCGCTTTTCGCAGCTCGCTCGCACAAAGGAGAACCGCTACCCGCGTTCCTTCCATGCGTTGCTCGCTCATCGCTCGATGCATTTTCCTCGCCATGCTGCTTCAGGCCACATTCGTAAGTGAGAATGCATCACTCTCGACAGTAGCAGAGCACCATCGCGCGTAACAATGCAGAGAAATTCCATTGAATATTCATAAACTTAATTAATCCCCGGCTGCAAAATGATGCAGCACAGTGTGCGCCGCACCAACGCACGCACACCCCCGACCCTCCAACTCCGTCGAAAGTGCGCTCGAGCCGTGAAAGTGGCAGTGGCACTCGCTCGCGTGCAGTTTGAAAAGCACTGAACTCGGCGCAGCTCAATTGAGCCGAGCGTCAATTAAATGCAGCAAAGTGCGGTGAAGCGGCCGCTGTGCCACTGCCGTTTGGCATTTTTTGGGCGTGCGGCCGGGACTTTTGCTTAACACGGCGCATTTTTCACAATTTCTGATTACTTAATGCAGTTATGAAGTTCATTTTGAACGGCAGCAACAACACAAGTGAAGTGCAGAGAAAAACCCACAAAATGTATTAAAATGAATGGCGCCATTCAGAGCTATTCAGGAAGAGGGTCGGAGGGTTGTGGTGGGTGAACGACAAAAGTGGCAGTGCAGCAGGCAAAAAAATTCACATTTAATGCAAAAAAGGGATGGCTAAGGAATAACGGAATATATATTGTGTGTTGACCTAATTTCGTTCGATTGTGTCGAACGTGCCAGCTGCAAAATTTGCGCACAAATTGTGTGTGTGTGTGTGTGCGGGTGAAAAGAAGCATACAAAAAAATACGTTCAAATAAAAAAGCCAAATTATTTGTGTGCAATCGAGAGGGAGGAAAGAGAGAGGAAGGATTGGAAGCAGCGGCAGCGAACGAATGCAATTAATTTAGTGTAAACTTTGTGTGAAATTATGCGCAATGGAGAGTTCAAGGTGACGACGAGAAGAGAAAAGTTGCAACAATATTGATGCATTTTGGATTAAATGAAATGTGAGAACTTTGAAATTGTGTTGAATAATAGTTTCTATTAATTTAATTAAGAGTTATTTTGAATAATTTGAATGGAAAAATAATGGATAAAAATTTAAACAATGATAAATAATTATAAAATACAATTTGAGACATATTGTTTCAATTACGAAGATTTTTTAATATGAATATTTAAATTTTTTGAGAATTTGTCAAACTAAAAGCGTACACGTTTAAACAAAATTTTCTATATTTTTGCGATGCCTTCTAAAATCTTCGAATCACTTCACTACTGATTGTCTACTTCATACAATCTGAAGACTGAATTTCTGATATTAATTGTAAAATCCTTTCAGCTAGCAGATTTTAAATATAATTAAATACTTCAAATATGGTTTTGGCCTGATCACAATTCAGTAGCTTCGTACAACATGACCCAACAAATTTGTGGATGGATATCCATTCAAAAGTCATTCAAGTAATTTTCTGTGGGATTAATGACCTTAACAGATTGAAGGCAGCAGCGACAGGACTACACAACTGCAAGATGGTGTCGGCTGCAAGCGCTGCCGTGAAGTCAACTACTTGATTACAATGAAAACTGCAGCAACAGCAACACAATCACATTTATTGTGCGCCTAATCACACATTGAAAGGTGAAAGATGGAAAGGACTGCTCTGTTAAGCATTCATCTATATCAATTTTATCATTTTATAATAAATTGAAAACAAATGGCAATATATGACAATTAATTAAACTACTAAATTTTAACTGCAATTCTAACAATTTTTTATTTGTTGGTCAAAGCACACAGAAAAAGTACGAAGAAAGCTTTGGTTTTGTGTAAAGTTGGCAACAGCGACAATTGTTGATTTTTTTTTAATTTTAACATTATTATGTTGTAATATTACAGTTTTTAGATGGTCTGTTACAAATATATTTTTGTTTGACTGAATTATAAATAAAAAAATAAATAAATAAATAAATAAATTGTGATCACTGGTCGTGTAGCCTTGTAGTCGTCAAAATAATCGACTCCATATGAATATTTTCTTTCTATATTAAAACAGATGTGGACGTATTGCTGCCGTCTTCAATGTGTTCGGAGCATAAAAGAGCCAATGTCCAAGTAATGAAACTTGTCTCCATAGGAACGTTTTTTATTCTACATTTTGACAATTCTGGCCTTGTCGCTGCTGTCGTAAATGTATTCGGGGCTTAAGAGAGCGAATGTCCAAATTCTGATCAGTTCTGTTCAAGTTCTGAACTTTCAAATATGAAAGCCTGTTCAAGGCCTGAAGGATCGAGCAGCAAACATTTATAAAGGGACACATCTTTGCTTCTTTCTAACATCTTGAAAAAGTGAAAAGAATGGCTCACAGATTCCTTGCTTTCGGTATAAAACCGACTCAGAAAACTTTGGAGATACTCAGAACATTATTAGTTGTAATGTTTGTTGCTGTAAGTCTCTTCTTTTTATACAATTTTCCAACTGCTGACACAATATTGAAGAATTACAAGAGTTGAACATATAGTTTGTCGTCTATCTATATGTCTAGTGGGTCTTTAATTGTTGATTGTACTTTCCCATGACAAACGATGATTGTGTGCCAGTAGAACCAAGAAACGAGAGTTGAACTAAAAAATTAAGACCATTTTCGACTTCCTGATTGAAGGATTGAAGCACGAGTTAAGTTTGAACTTGGCCAGTCCAATGAAGTCTGGCGGCATCAGTAACATTTCTGAAGTACGAGTAGTTAAGTTAAAAAGTTTCTTCCATTTTCCTCTATTTGCTGTCGATTAAGTAAAAAGTAATAAGTTAACATGCTCAGGCAGTTCTCCATCTTTGAAAAGTTTCTTAAGGGCATTAGGCAAAAATACTTAAGGATTGTCCTCAGATTCAGAGCAACAACATCCCAGCACTAACACTAACTAACTTTAAAAGTACCAACACAAGTAGAGAAAAAAAGAAAAAGAGAAAAAGTAAGCTAGTAAATGCAAGAGTTGGCAAAAAGCTGCAAAATTAATCAAAGTGTTACAAGAGCAGACAAACAAACTAAATCAACAGCACAAACAGCAGAGACACAGCAATTACATAAAATTAGGAAAAATTTACTAAAGCCATGCTAAGTAGGAAAGAATTAGAGAGCGAAAAACACCAGAGACAGCAAAAGAAAACGTAAAATAAACAACAAACATTGAAGTCGAAGCGTACGCCAGAAAGCGTAGATAAAACGTAACTTCATTAGCTAATGAAGAGTTGACAAGCAACAATTTACCACCACAATAACAACAACAACAACCACAAGAGTTGCAGCTAAATAGTAAACAGCACACACGTCAGTGGCAACGCAACAAGAACCAACTACAACTTGGCTAATCAACTTTGGAACAAATATTGCAGCTAAAGTGAAGGAAAAAAGTTGGAAAATATATAGAAATATATACCTAGGTATATAAATATATAAAAAAATATAATATATAAAAATATAATATAATATAAAAATAAATTTTTATAATTGTATATAGTTGATATATGAAACATGAGAAAATATTCAATAACTTCAATAATTCAATAAAAATATTTAAAACATGATGAGCAAATTTTAACCATCAATTTACCTTTAACAAAGCGCAGACCCGGCGCAAATGCAGTAATTAGTCACTGCAGTCTTTTGCATTTTGTATATGGCACAACTATTGCATGTGCTTTGTTTTTAAGTTTTCTAATTTGCCACAAATGCCGAGTGAGATGTTGCAAGCAGCCATAGTGCAGTCAGCTTAAGTGCAGCCAAGTCTGTGCCACTTCTTTGAGGGGCTGGAGGCCAGCGAGACATTATTGCGCTTAGAAAAACACAAAGTTGCCCGATAAGCAAATCAACTGACACACTGACATGCTGACAGCGCGCCAAGACTGCAAATATGCGAACAGTGCAAAGCGTAAATACGCAACGCAAAATAAATAAACAAACAAGCGGAAAACTCGAACAACAGCCAGCAAATTGGCATGAAAAGTTGCGCGAAAATGCAAGGAGAGGGAAGGGGTTGTGGAAAGAAAAGCAGACGAACGATTTTGCACCTACTTACAGCGAGTACTTTGCTTTTTTATGGCCTTTCACAATACATTTTTGCGGGTTTCACACTCATGTGCAGCGCATAAATGATGTAAGCGTTCGGCGAGTGTTGCAAATGTTTTGCGTAAAATGTAGCAAAAAGCCAAATACGCAAGGAATGCATAATAAGTAGGTAGGTTCTAGGTGTTTGACTAGCAACAATTTTGTTTTTAGCATACTTTTTATGAGTGTTTTCTTCACTTTTTCCAGGAGCCAAGAGAAACCAAAAAAATTGCTCCAAACATTGTCAGATGCGAAATAGTTTACAATATCTTCTTCTTCTTAGGAATCAATGGCTTATGGCCATTTTGTGAGCGAGAAGTGTGCTCAGGCAACACAGTAAGAACGATTTTTGTAGCCAAGTTCAACAAAATTACAAAATCATTACTTTCCATTTTGAAGCAACGCATGTTACGTATACGCCCCGTGCTCCAGGTGTATGGCTCGCTGTTGCTATTCACTGTTCAGTGCGAATTTGAAGTTGGAAATTTTTAAGCTACTAAGCGAAAATTCTTCCACAACTAATAGCAAATAAATTTTTAATAAATTTCCAATTAAACAACAAACAGCGAGGCATAGAACGCGCCAAAGCCCAACACACCAAAAAACCAAAAGGAAAAAATCAAAAAACACATAAATAGCACTCAGGCAAGGCAACAGAGATGCACACTTTAACATTTTCATCAATCTAATTCCTCTTTGGTGCAAGTAGAAGCAGCAGAAGAGGAAAAAATTACCAATGTTGTTGTGATTAACAGCGGCGCTGACAGTGATGGAGCGAGCAAAGTATTTCAAAGCTGCACACATTGGCCAGGTTGGCCGCAGTGGTAACATGCCAAACAGTTTTTACACTCAACATAGTAGCAAAAAACTAAAAATATTAACAACAACACAAATTTCCTCAACAGTTTTCAAGGTAACAATAAAGTTGCTTGAAAAAACAAAATCCAAAATTTGATGCGCAAACACAAAGTTAAACACATAAAATGTTTGCACTGAAGATAAATGCGTTGAGAGGGGAGCGCAGAGTGCAGAGGGAGGCAAAACCCGTTATAGTCAAGTATGAGGCAAAGCTATTGAGTCATAAACGTTGTTTATTGCCACAGGCGTTGTGCTGTTGCGAGGCGAATGTTGCGCGTAGTTTGGTGGTTTTGCGCTATTACAAAGTCGCCAAATTACAACAACAAAAACAATTGTTGCCCTTACGCCCGCAAGCTAAAGCATTGTGTTCATACATGTATTTGTGTATGTATGTTTGTGTGTGTATGTCCCTTCTCATTGTTGGGTCATTAGCGACGCGTTGGAAATTGCAACAAGTACTAATCGATTTGTTGGCAACATTTCAATGCCACACTAATATGACATGTTGTTTGGCTGTTAGTATGTGTGGGTGTGTTTACTTTGTTGTTGCTTGTCACAACATAGGTTTAGTTTAATTGCAAGATTTCAAAATGGGTTTGCGTTAGTTGTATGTAACATTCACAAACGGAAGTGTCATGCAGACGCAGCGATTGTGAAAACAATACTCAGGGTCTTCAAACCGCAGCCTACCAGAGCACTTTTATCGCTTGTACGTTGAAGCAAGAAGAACATTATCACAATTGAGGTGATTCTAATCACACATCGTCGCAAAGGCCTTCAACTGGCACTGCAGGTCCCTGCAGATGATAATTCCATCGCAGCTGCGAAAGGGACAAAACTCGAAGTAATCGATTTTTACTTTAGTGAAACCCTTTTTATGATTTCATAAATATTTTTGTAAATAAGAAACGATTATTTATAGAAAAGATTAGTTCTACTCTTTACATAATTCATCTACTCCAACTTTCGCCAGGCGCTTTTCTTTTAACTATGGTTTTCATTTATTTTATGTATTTGAGAAAAAAGAAGCGATTCTGAAAATCCTCTGCATCTGTTCTAAGTATACTTTGCCATAATTCATTTATTCTTACTTTGAAGAAGCTTTTCCTTCTATAGGTTTTTTTTTAAAGAAGAAACGATTCATCTCTAATGCGTCTGTTCAACATATTTCCATGTGCATGAAAAATATTTTTTTATTATACAAAAACGAGAATGCAGACATTCAAACAAATTAAAACTTGTGCGTAATTGTCGCTGAATTCTTATCACTGCAGCAAATGAATAGTAGGTCCGCCTCTATTGGATACTTGACCACAGGGGCATCTATGACGACTGCGAAGCCAATAAACTGACAAGATTTGGAACACTTATAGAGGTGATCTCGATCTATTTTGTCATTGGTGTCTGTCTCGTATCGGTTAAACCCACTTTCAAGCTGTGCTTTGAAGACGTAACCAATCTATAGATGGAAGAAGACACACGCAGTATTTTTAGACACGCTTGGCCATCACTTAACAAGAGGCGATCGAGATAGCTGCTAAACTTAGGAGAGAACTCCTTCTTCGTTGAATGGAAGACACACTCAGAGTCAGACTCATTACACCGTGCGACAAAAATAAAAAAAAAATTTTTCACATCGGAAAAAATTCATATGGGCGTGAAACTAGAGACCAAACATAGTAATACTGCGTACTCAGTTTTTCATTTCTATATCCTTTGTCTTTTTAAAAGGACTTCAAAATTTTGAAGGGGATAAAAAATAAAAAAAAATATAAAAAATACTTAACCTCGTTAGAATATGGCGATATATATATCAACCGAAAGAGGAAAGGCTCAAAAAATTAAATAAAATTGATTTTTTATCCATTTGTAAGAAAAGGATATGAAAAAGGTCCTTTGAAAATGTTAATCCTTTATATCCTTGAAAATTTACATCGTATTTTCTTGAAAAGTAAGTATGTTAAAACCCAAAATCTCCTTGATCACGTGTCAAAATTTCATTATTCTCGCTTCATTAATTTTGTATCTATTTATTATTTAAAATACTAATACTCAAATAAATTAGAATTTTTGTGCTTCATTAGAATTGCAGCTTCTGCCTTTTTTAATAACTTTTGAACTAATAAAGTTAGAGTAATTAAATTTTGACACGTGATCAAGGAGATTTTGGGTTTTAACATACTTACTTTTCAAGAAAATTCGTTAAAAATTTTCAAGGATACAAAGGATTAAAATTTTCAAAGGACCTTTTTCATATCTTTTTTTTTACCAATTGACAAAAAATCTTTCATTTGATATATATATCACCATATTCTAACGAGGTTAAGTATTTTTTATATTTTTTTTATTTTTTATCCCCTTCAAAATTTTGAAGTCCTTTTAAAAGGACAAAGGATGTAGAAATAAAAAACTGAGTACGCAGTATTACTATATTTGGTCTCTAGTTTCACGCACATATGGATTTTTGCCGGTGTGAAAAATGCTGTCGCACGGTGTTATGAACGGATTGGCTTTCGTCTCTCCTGCATAGCGCAACCTGATAGCTTTATCTGCCACAAGATTAAATATATCTATCATCTGTTACTATATAACAAGCAGCTCTGTCTTAGGTTTTAGTTTTGTGACTAATGGAAATCGTCTTCCTTGAATGAATACCAAACCTTGGCTTCGAGCCGCCAAAGTCAGACACTCACCCATTATGAATAAATTGGCCTCCTTTTCTTCTATTTGAGCAAAACCTGATAGCTTTATAGGCCATACGATTTAATCTTCCAAGTGAATGCATGAAATTTTCGACATCTGTTGCCATATCAAGCAACTTCATCTTAAATCTATTCACTTCAAACTAAGAAACTTTTGGCTACCTAAGTTTAGTTGAGTTGCTTTGCATTTGGCCTAAAAAATCAGATAGGGAAATGGAAAAAAATATATACGGCTGGTTGTCCTAAACAATTGGAGAAATACGCAGAGAATAATTGTCTCATTTTAGTGTACAGAACACGAGAGAATTAAGTTGACCTCCGTATCAATTTATTCAACTATTCAACACTATCAGCTAAGAGATTTACGTTCTGTTACTTCCAGCCAGTCAGTAATTGAACCAAAATTTACTTCCACCAGCTAATTTGACTTTAGCTTCTCGTTTTTTGCTCACATTCAATTCAAATTCCTTGCCATTTCTTGTGTAGGCTGCGGCATGCAAAACTTTCGCCTTGGCACATGGCGCATATATTAAAATTTTACGCTTCACATCACAGCGCTGATAGCAATGCCAGCCAACTTTCTGCCATACTTCCTACGTTTTCAAGTATGGTTTGGTACTTTTCAGAAATCGCATAGCGAAAAGTCTTTCCGGCACAAAAGTAGAAAACTCTATGACGAAACTATGCACGTCACACATGCATGTGGCTCGTGCGATTGTGTTTGCCTGTGTGGGTGTGAGTGTGCGCGCATTTGAATGCGGTATGCAAAGGCACAAAGTGCAGGAAATAAAGTCAAAATTTAATTTTATTAATTAGCATTTTCCATTTCTATACGAACGCAAAGTTAACTCGAGCGTGCACGCGAAATGCCCAAAAAAATACTTGTGTACGTACTTGCGTCTCTCTCTGTCGGTATGCGAAAACTAATATTTACCAAAGCAACGGCGCAATGCAGCTGATAAATTTTGCAATTAAAACAAATTAATAAAAATCAAAAATTGCAGCCAGCTGGTGTGTTAATTGTTGATTATTAGCGAGCACACACACACACACAAACACATACATACAAGTCAACAAATAGATACAAATTTATGCAAATGGGCACCTTGACGGCAGCACTAGCATCCAAATTGCTATTAATGTGCTGCATGCAACGAAGAAGAAGAAGAAAAATTGCAGCAATTTTGTTTGATTTCGAAAATATTTCAGTTATTCGCTTTCGTATGAATTCCACTGCCGACGAATCTATCGAATCGTAGCAAAGTGCAATTAATCACGTTTCAAGCGATGCGGCCGCGGCGCACCGGAAAAATTGAGCGCACTCAGGCGGAAGCGCGTTGTTGTGATTGCTGAAATGTGAGCTGCGTTTAAATTATCATTAACGAAACTACAACAACAACAAAAACAACAACAGCAGTAAAATGGAATGCACAAAGCCTGACTGGCAACGGCGCAATCGGGCGTTGCAAATAACATTTAGTGGACAAATATCGCATCGCGCATGCCGCACATGGCCGACGAATGTCATCGGTGCGTGGGTGATGCTCCGTAGCCGACTTGAAACTGTGCACTGCGTTTCGTGATAGTCAATAAAATTCCAAACAAGTCAACTGGTAGCACATAGAAATGTTTGATGGCTTCAGAAAAGTTGTATCTATATTTAATTGTTGCTAGTTTAATTTAATTACGATTGTAGCATTGAACAATAGGAAATTAAAATTTAATGATCAATAAATTATTTTTATATTTTATCAATTATTTTTGTGGCCCACAAAGAAATACATACATATGTGAAGTTGATAGTGTCTGTAGTGTTCTGTAGATTTTTCACTCCAAGATAACCAACGTTATGGTTGGCCTATTGAAGTTCATGATGGCAGATTGAGTCGAATCGTCATGTAAATAACTGTGCGAGGAAAGACTGGAAGAGTAAATTTATCACACAAAAGAGTAAAAAACCACTTAGAGCGTCTTAGCTCCCACTCCGGTAGGCACCTTGTCGCGGTATGGGGTCTTCAGTGAGCAATGATTCACCGGACTATACTGACCGGAGGCAGCAACTGCGCTGCGGCAGACGCAAAAGAAATCCCACAAGGAAGAGCTCTCTTTCCTCCATCTAAGGTGGCTGAGAAAGAAATGAAGGTTACGGTACAGGGAGTCGGCACCCCAGTACCGGCGGTAGGTGGTGAGCAAGAAGGCCACCTGGCGTCGATATCCAGCAACTTCTCAGGCTGTGTGGCGGGACCCCAGGCCACGCAGTCTACTAATGCTACTGGGAAGAAGGCAATGTTGCTTCAGAGACAAACCGCCTTAAAGCCAATTGAGGAGAGCCTACACATAGGCTCCCAGTTCTGAGGTCTGCGTATCGGTGCTGCTACCGAAAAGCATCGAAACACTTAACCCAGACTTAGAAGCCACTTTACTTTACTAGGCTAAAAGTGAGGGTTGAACTGTTAAGAAAAGGCCTACAAAAGCTCAACACAAAATTTTAAAAAGTCGCAAAAAAAGTGACACACCCAAAAAGAACTGTCATCAAGTGATCCAATTTTTTTATACCATGTTTATATATACTTTCATTATTTTATCTTTCGAAACTCATTATTTTTATAAAATTTTTAAAGGAGATAATTTTCTGTGAAAAAAACTGTTTCCCCTTAAATTAATTGATGAGGGATATATTAAAAAGTATTTAAGTATTTGTATTTATTATGAAAACATTTGCATTTCAAAGCATATGCGTGATATACTTATACTACGTTTACACAGACGAGATTATCCCGATTTGCGCGATTAAGTCGTTAATCTCGTATCAAAATGCGCGATTACCCATACAAAGTTAATCTCGCAAAAAGCGCGATTAAAATTTAATCTCACAAAGTAATCTCGTATTTCCCCAAAGCAACTCTGCAGATTTGGCTGAAATCGATTATTTTTGTATCATCACTAAACAAAAAATGAATTTTAGCGCGAAAAGGTTTGTGTGTTGGATTAATCATTGCAAGGAATAATGCGTTTCTTTGTTGGCGAAGGGCATGTAGCGCGAAAAGGTTTGTGTGTTGGATTAATCGTATTCAAGTTAATCTCTATGTAAACGGGCAACGAGATTATCGTAATCTCGATGAGTTAATCTCGCTGTGTAAACGTAGTATTATAGTGCGTAAAAATCGGCCGACGACTTGATTCTGTTTATACTATTACTTATCCATTCGGAGCCATCAAAATTAATTTAGCACAAATAACTTAGGCAATGCCACAAAAAAGCGCGTTAATTCAGATTAATTTTGTACATTTTTGCGGAAAAACTTTGACATAATAAAAGGGTTGGAAGTAGTTAAAAAGTTGCCAGAGGTGTAATTTTTAAGTACTTAAGTACCTTTGAAAAGTGAATACTAAAAGCAAGGCATATTTTGAGTATTTTTAAACACACGAAAATACAAAAAAAATTAACTTTACGAAACAACTTTCAAAATGTACATACAATCTTTTTGATCAAGAAAACGGGGTAAAAGTCGCATAATTTTGAAGAAAAGTGTCAAAATAAGCCTATTTTTAAAAAGTCGGTGTCAGGTGGCATCGGTCTCCAGAAAGGGTCAATTTGACACTTTAGTCGCACAACGGTAACACTGCCTCCACAAAATGAGCTTGGTGGAAGCATCGTCCTTGACTAACACGGACAAGCTACTCATCAAGAAACATCAGAAGATTGTTGCTTAATTCGAAAGAAAAAAAAGCAACAGTTGGATTGGCAAAGCAAGGGAAACCGAAAGGTTCCCACAGCTCTAAGACAACTCCTGTGGAGGAGAGAAAAATGCTAAGAACATAGCGACCCTTAAGGTGTTTGAGAGCAATGTGGTTCGTAAAATCGTTGGCCCTGTTCGTATTGAGGACGTTGGCTTGGATATGTCTTCCGTATGGACACTGCTACTTCAACGAAAAAGGCGCTTAACGCGATAGTTGGGACTCGACGACGAAGAGGGAGACCATCTCGACGATCTCCGGTGGTAGGACCAAGTTGAAGTCACGCGATCATCTCTTCATCTCTTAGTTTGACCAACTAAAGAAAGCCAAAGTAGTAGTAGCCATAACACAGTAACGAGTTGTCATGGCCACTGAAGTAAGTAAATAAGTACAAGTTTTGTACAAGTTTGTACAAGTTCCCATGTACCAAATGATGAATTCTATTATTTACTGTCAATAACTAATTAAACTAGAAAAATCATTTAAAGAAACAATGTCAGAATTGGCAAAAGTAAAGTAATCATGTTCCACGATAATCCAAGGCCTCACCTATCTCAAGTGACTTGTTGAAAACTTTTGCAGGTTGGTGGGAAATTGACTCATCTACAATACAGCCCTCACCTGACGCCATCGGATTACCATTTATTTCAAAGTTTGCAAAATTCTTCGAATGGTAAAACTTTCACCAATCATACTGATCGCACTTGGTTCAATTTTTTGCTTATAAAGAGAGAAAAGTTCCATGAACTCGAAATCCTTGAGTTGTCCGAAAGATGGCTAAAGGTCATTGAACACAATGGAATTGGCGTCATTGATTAAAGTTCATTCATTGCAGGGGTGGATTCAGGAAAATATTTCGGGGGGGTTTCAAAAAGTAATTCTTTAATATTTATAAAATGCCAAAAATTCCTTTTAATTTGTATGTAGTTTTAAAGTCGATCCTAATATTTCGCCACTATTTTATTGCTTAAAGAAATTCAGTTCTATTTTACACTAAAACAAAAGCCGCATAGATTAATCAACCAAATACTTTGTAAGCAAGTCGAATTTAAGCGACTTTAACTTGAATTGAAGGCCAACTTTTGTCTGTAATTCCATAATCTACAACTTGCAAGTCTATAAATCAAAACGATGAAAAGCGACTCTAAAACACATAAAACGCGCATTGCAGCAGCCAACTCGTAAACAAACAAACAACCAAACAGCACAAACCCAATTCTTGAGTCCCAAATTCAAATATGTCAACTCGTTGTGCAATACAATCAAAATATATAATAATGTCTGTGTGTGTGTGGGTACAAAAGGACCTTTGCACATTTGAATATGTCAAATTTGTGCCATTTTATTTCATACACAAATGAATACTTTCCAATTTCCAGTTGAAAAGAATAAGTTAATAGCTACAACGGCAACAACACAAACAACAGTTTAAAAGAAAAACAGCATAAACGAGCGAACAGAAAAGCGGCGCGTATGAGAGACGAGAAGAATTTGAACCAAATATAAATAAATTTCTCTAACGACATGTAACCCATGGCAACCGAGCCACGTTCAGGAATGAGAGAGAACAGTTCGCTGCTGCCAACTGCCGACTGTCGCCTTCCCGGCCTTGTAATTTGTCGCAGTCTGTCTGTCTGTCGGCCAGACCGTTTGGTAGGCGTCAGCAGGCGAAGGCATAGCGTAAGGCATAATCTTTTTGATCTTTTCTTTGGCAATTCGATGTTGTTTTGTACGTTTTGTGCTTTCACTTTCGGAATTCTGTTCATATTCCATGGCAAAAGAGAACAAGCAACGACTTTGCCTTTTACACTTTGAAGATGAAAAATAATTTACAGAGTCAATTGAAGCGATAACTTAAAGGTCACAATAGGTGAGTTATAATGAGATGACAGCGTGGCCAGTTTGGGGTGTGAGAGATTTAATGGACTCTATGTTGTTGTTCTACTTGATGGATTTATAAATAAGTGACTTTATGTTAAATTTGTACACTGTGTTACTAAAAACACGGAGCTATAGCGTATTGAAACTTTGTTGAATGTGTTAAAGTTCCAAATAGATGTAATGAAACTCAGAAGTTTAAGAGGACCGAACTCAGAGCAACACATACATGCACATAAGTTACAATGGGTCCATAGGGAAGACGCGTCCATCACCGTTTTTACCGACGGCTCTAAGATGGATGAAGGCACAGGAGCTGGTCTCCACTCAGATGTACTATGGATCCAAAGGCTATTCAGACTACCGGATCTCCGTAGTATCTTTTAGGCAGGGAATCTGACTGGGAATCTGACAGTGGATTATGGCCCACAGATGTCACAATCTTCATGGATAGTCAGACAGCACTTAGACCGCTGGAATCAGCTGTGGTGAAATCGAAGGTAGTGCAGAGTTGCCGCACTGCACTTCAAGGTATCGGTTCCGGTCCACTCTGGAGTGGCAGGGAACGAAGCAGCGTACAAGATGGCAAGAAAGGTGGTCGAGTTGCCTACCAGCGAAATAGATAACTCTGTGCTTCCTCCAATATCTCCCCTATGTACGGTGTACTATGTACTATCGACTATGATCTATCGACTATGTAATATGTACCTATTGACAGATTGTGCAAAAAGAATATCAAGTCCTCATGGCGCAACAGGACGGACTGTAGCACCTGCCGGTTACTATGGCCCTCCCTTTCTTTGAAGAAAAAGCAATTTGTATTGTCCTTCATTCGAACTTCTATTAGATAGCTCGTTGGAGTCATCATTGGACATTGCGTCATCGATTTTTAGTGATGTCAGCAGAAGCTGCTGAGATGAAGAAGAAATAAAAACGATGCCACTCTTCCTGTGCCACAGCACAGCTCTGCGGGAACATCGACTACGTACCCTGGGATCAAGATTCCTAGCAAACCTGGCATGCGCGGCAAAAGCTGAAATTTCAGATTTGATCTCCTTAATCAAAAGGTTGAATTGATTTGCCCCAAATTGAGACTGAACCAGTTTAGAAGGGATTCACAATGCACAGTGATTCGTTCATAGACAAAATTAAAAAAATGTATAGTCTCAGAATTTAACGATTTTGATGTAATTTGAAAGGTAAAACTCCAACTAAAAAAACCCCAAAAAATCTGTGCAAAAAACTAATCAGTGTCTGTGCAAAAGTGGCTTAAAGTTGAAACTTTTTTCACAAAAAAATTTAAACACATATTTTCTGTTTTTTAGTCTATTGAGTAAAAAAAATTTAAAAAATACATGGTTAGCACGAAGTTGCTCAAACTTTCAATATGGATTAAGAAATGATGCGGCCATTTTCGTTTTTAATATTTTCTCAAAATTTGTAAAGTAAAGCCTCAACTTGACTTCACTTTTAATTCAAAATATTTTTATAAATTAAAAATTTGAACATTGGCAAAACTTAGAGGAAAATATCTAAGAAGTATGTGAAAGTATGTTTTTAAGTATGTAGAAAGTATGTTTTTAAGAAGCATTCTCTTTTGTCGGATAGTGAAATTACATCATCCGATATCTTCCAATCTCAGAAAATAATTCAATTTGAAAAGTGGTCTATAACAAAATTGTTGTTGTTTCTATGTTATTCCCTAAACAGTCCAGAAGAGTCTACTGTATACTGTTGTATATTTATTCCTGAAAAACAGATTTAAACTGATCGAACTCGGTGGTATCAAAATGATTCAGTAACTACGTAAGTAAGAGTGACACGAAGGACGTGACTATTGTCCTGGATATAAAAAACTTTTTATACTGAAGACCAATTCAGGGTTCTTATTTTTTTTAAATACATTACAAGTATAAGTGTGTTGTACTGATGTGTTCGCACATTTCAACACACAACGGAACGTTCATTAATTTCTTCATGTTTTCACATATATAATGAATTTTGCTATCCATTCAATCGCCTACATCACCATTTGTCAATTTGGCAGCCAGCTCAACGCTGCTGTATCAAATTTTTTGAGCATCATTCACAAGTTCATGACTGCATCCACTCAACTCTGTGATACTTTATTCAATCGTCTGCCCATTTGAACGCCTTTTTGAACTTTTCATCAGTTGTGTTAATGTCACATGAGAGGCGTGACACCCATTGCTGCAAGGCATAACGTTATAAAAGTAAAATACATTCAATATTAACTCGGTCAGCGCTAACTGAAACATGTTCACTTGCATATTTTGAATTTTTACACTTGTTTTTGTTTTCGTGCGAATTCGGCCCGAAGCATGTGCAACATTTTTTGTGCATAAATATTAAATGTAAATATTTATTTAATATTCATGACACTTATGTGCGTTGACGTGTGCATAAAAGATGCAACAATAGCAACAACAACAACAATACCAAAGCGACAACGTGTCAAAAGTAAAAAATTGTAAACATTGAAAATAATAAGGAAAATCATACACGAGAAAAATAAACAACAAATTGGCATGCGACATAAATAAAACTGAAATATGAAATTTTAAAATAAAATTATAAATAAAAATGCAAAATACAAAATGTAAAGTGCCACATTTAAACAAGCAAACACACACACGCACACAGACAGGCACACACTGACTTGCATGCATTCGATAGAGACGCATGAGCGTCCGAATGCCCAGGCACGAAGCGCATATAAATATAATTTAAATTAATTGCCGTGTAATTAAAATCGCCTTTTTATTGAAAATATTTCGTGCATTTGCATGCAATTTTGATTCGTCGAATGGCTGCTGCGGCTGTGCCACTATATGTGTGTGTGTCAGTGTGTGTGTGTGAATGTTTGTACGACAATGTGTGCCTTGTGTTTGTGCATATCCAATTGTGCCCATAATGCAATTCTTTTTGCAAATAATTTTGAGCTTTCCGATACTGTGACAGCTAATGTAAAAGCGTGTAGGGAAAATATGGAAAAGCATTAAAGTTGGAGATATAAAGATAAGCTAAAAGAAACGCATTATTTTTACATGAAATTTATACATTTATTTATCATAGCTGGAATGATACAATTTTGGTCAAATATACAACTTTTTGTTTGATAACTTGTGGTCCTTTCGAAGATGCAATTATGCCTCCCAAAAAATTACCCATGTCGACTGTCCCAGTCTATTTGCCATAAGCTTCTCTTGAATCAAATTTTTTGTCAGCAAAATCATTTCGCATGTACAGACAAATGTGCTAATCACTGAATGCCAGGTCTGGACTCTAAGATGGATGCATAAGCACCTCCCAACCAAACTCCCGAAGCTTCTGGCGAGTCATTACCGATGTGTGTGGCCTTGCGTTGTCCGGATGGAACTCAAGTCACACTCCTATTGACCAAAGCTGGTCGCTTCTGGACGATTGCTTCCTTTAGAAATTACAATTTGTCGCCTCAGAAAACGAATATCGTATGTTCCATTAAGCTTAGTAGGACATAAGACATTTGTTTTCTCAGGCGACGACCTGTTGACAGTACATATCCATAGCGGGCAGCTCATAGTAGATGATGGCTTGCCAACTGCATTGAAACTACATCAAAACCTTCCCGATCGTCAATCCTGGCTTGACCTGTTTTTACTTGACGTTGTTGCAAGTGATTCATTTTTATTACCAGTTATCATCTGCTTTAGAAATTTATCGATTTTGTTGCGATTCGCAGATGGAAATTGGGTCCATTCGATTTTTTATAGTAAACTTGTGTAACAATCATACATCGAGCTTCTTTTGTATTCAGCCTAATTCAAGTGGTTTTAAATTATTTTTTTGTGCAATGTTGAGCTTCTGGGCAAGCAAAACAGTGCTTACATCGAACTCGACGATTTCCATGATGTCATTGACATTTTCGACAATTGACCTTTCAGAGCATGGTACA
Organism: Melieria picta; assembly: GCA_964056695.1. Classification (NCBI taxonomy): domain Eukaryota; kingdom Metazoa; phylum Arthropoda; class Insecta; order Diptera; family Ulidiidae; genus Melieria; species Melieria picta. Next base: position 20,013,577 of record OZ057398.1, on the reverse strand, counting down.
TCTTTGACATCAATCAATCTTCAATCACCAGAACAGAATCGACGAAACTAAAATTGAGCATGCTTGATTGTTTTAGTATCAGAACCACCAACTTGTGGAATTGTGTTTTCCTCTTTATCAAAGAAAAATGTAAAATATGGTTTATTTTCTCTTTGCTGTTTTCCATCTTTGATCATAAACTGTCTGAAAAGTTTCTTTAGTACCAAATCTTATATTTCTAATGCCATCAATGTAACTCAATGGCACTTAGACAGCTCGAGGTACACAAAAAGTATTGGATAGTCTATTGGAAAAGTAGTGGATTCCTTTTTCCCATCTTATATTTTTTGATAAGGAAGTTTAGACAAAATATGTATAAGCATTTGCAAATTTTAAAAATTTGCGGTCTTATGTGTAATTCTGATTTATTTTAAGCAGCAAATATGAATAAATGCACACGAGATTGAAATAAAATAACTATTTGGTTTTAATTTTTGTATGGTTTTCAAAGTAAATTTATTTAAATATAATTTGGAATTTGTGAATGAAATTTGTGAGTGAATTTTGGATTGGAAAACTTGGGAATTGTCACATGAATTTTTTTTTTTTAATATTTGCAATTATTTGAAATTTTCATATTTCGCATTTGAACCTACAACCCTCCGCCTTGTGACCCAAAGAACTCATTCATGTGTTGAGCCACTCAACTGACGCTAAATATCTTCAAAACACAACTTCATGTCCCAACCTATCATCCTTTACTTCCATTTCCATAAATCACATTGTTGCCATATCAACAAATTTTCCTGCTGGGTCAATGCGTGCGCGTTCTGCCATACGAAAACATTTATCAACAATGTTTGCTTTATTTGAGCGTTTTATTTGTATATTCATTATTTTTTTTAATACGCCCGCACAATTTCCATTTACTTTTACGCAAATTAATCGAAAATATTAACAATTTCGATTGCATGCAACAACAACAACAACAACGTCAACATTCAATACGAAGACAACAAACCGTTGGCGGAAACGGACAAAACGACCCAATTGAGGCCGACTTTTGACTTTGCTGCAATTAAATCGCATTAAATTTGTGCGCGCTGAAACGTTTGCAGTCATCGACACCGTTGCGGAGGCGGGTCCTGCCGCTAAGCGTTCAACCACGCTGAATATTATTTAAATAATAAATGGAACAGTGACCGCTGAAAATGCAATGCGGCGGCAACGAACTGTCGGACAAAAGATCGTCTGCGACACGACAGCGGGTGGAACAGCGAACGCACTGAAGAAGTACAAGAAAAATAAGAAGAAGAAGCAGTGTGCGAGCTGAATTCAAATTCAACGCAAAGGAAACGGAAACAATTGTTGAATATGCGAAGTGATGGCAGCTGCTTTTTGTTATTGTTGTACATGTCGTTATTGTTCTATTGTTGTTGCAACGGTATTGTTTGTTGTTGTTGTTGCTGTTATTTTTGTTGCCTGCTGGTGTCGAAGCGCAACTGAGCGCAGTGACGGCGCCGCGAGTGCTGTTGATTAGCAAATGCTGCCACATATATATACACACACACACACACACACACACACACACACACGGACACGCACGAACGCACACGAAAATAGTGTTGGTAACACAATAGCAACAATGGCAGCGCCTAGAACAATGACAACATGTTGATGAAAGGGAAAAGGCTGCGCACACACAAAACAAAACAATTCGACTAAAACGCAAAGCAGCAATTGAAAGGCAAAACGAAATGGCAACAACAGCAACAAACAACAAACAAATGTACATTGGCTGTCGTAAATGAATGTGCAGAACAACAACAACAACATGAATGATGAAAATTAAAAGCGTTATCAACAACAAACAAACGTAAAAGCAAAAGACAACAGCCGCAAAATGTAAGCGCGAGCAATAATAAAATTGAAGTTAACGAAATATCAAACAACAGTCAAAACAGCAGTAAGAAATTTTTCAATTACAACAACAATTGTAAAACCCCAAAAAAGATAGAAATGCTCAATGCTACCAAAAAACAAATGTGCAACAATTGAATTTCTGACACAATGAAATGATGAGAAACGATCCAAACAAACCAACAACAAACATTCACTCAACCTGCCTGAACAGATCAACGAAAGGAGGAAGGAGGTGGCGTTGTTGTTGTTGTTGCTCATATTTGTAGAAACACGCAAGCACTCTGGGCCAGTGCACTCGACACGCAGCACAACAAAGACTGCAATGTTGCTGAACGCCGAACTGTTGAATGCTGAATTTGAATTAAAGATAATCAGACTTTTTCATACTCTAACCTGCAGCCACGACTTCATTATATGCTACAACGGAGCCACGCCTTCTATTGCCGCCTACTTTCAATACCAAAATCCTTAATGTATAAATTGAATATGTGGACTAATTGACTAATTTAAATGGTAAAACGAATCCAACTGAGGTTTTGCAGCAAAACATATTTCAGTGAGGCTTTGTCAACCCTTTCAAGGCCAATGGGGCAATGTGTCACATGAGAAATTTTTACTAGTAAAATTTTCACTGTCATACATTCGCTGCCAAAACGAGTAGAAAATCCCACATACGGTTAAGTTATGATAAACTTGTTGACTCCAATTAACCATCGAATGCGTAGATCCGTCTTAAGGCGACATAACATCTGTGTACATATCTTCAAATTACACCGTGCGACAAAAATTAAAAAAAATTTTGACACCGAAAAAAATTCATATGGGCGTGAAACCAGAGACCAAACATAGTAATGCTGCATACTCAGTTTTTTACTTCTACATCCTTTGTCGTTTTAAAAGAACTTCAAAATTTTGAAGGGGATACAAAATTTTAAAAAATATAAAAATACTTAACCTCGTTAAACTATGGCGATATGTATATCAAATGAAAGGGGAAAGGCTCAAGAATTTAAATAAAATTGATTTTTTATCTATTTGTAAGAAAAAATAAAAATAAATAAATAAAAAGGATATAAAAAAGGTCCCTTAAAAATTTTAATCCTTTACATCCTTGAAAATGTATATAGAATTCTCTTAAAAAGTAAGTATGTTCAAACCCAAAATCTCCTTGATCACGTGTCAAAATTTCATTATTCTCGCTTCATTGATTTTGTATCTTTTTATTATTTAAAATACTGATACTCAAATAAATTAGAATTTTTGTACTTCATTCGAATTGCAGCTTCCGCCTTTTTTTAATAACTTTCGAACTAATAAAGTTAGAGTAATGAAATTTTGACACGTGATCAGGGAGATTTAGAGTATTAACATACTTACGTTTCAAAAAAATTATATGTAAATTTTCATGGATATAAAGGAGTAAAATTATCAAAGGACCTTTTTTATATCCTTTTTTTACAAATAGATAAAAAATTAATTTTATTTAAATTCTGGAGCCTTTCCTCTTTCATTTGATATACATATCGCCATATTCTAACGAGGTTAAGTATTTTTTATATTTTTTTATTTTTTTATACCCTTCAAAATTTTGAAGTCCTTTTAAAAGGACAAAAGATGTAGAAATGAAAATTTGAGTACGCAGTATTACTATATTTGGTCTCTAGTTTCACGCACATATGGATTTTTCCCGGTGTGAAAAATGCTGTAGCACGGTGTTATACCTCGATATTATTTTTTGCATCGACAAGGAAATCCAGTCTTTTTGGTAGTATTTTATTTATTTTGGTAGTATTTGGTAGTATTTATTTATTTTAGATTTGTTTTTTCAAAGTGGCTTTCTGCTAGAAAATGCGTTGAAAATAAAAACTTTGTTTACTAAACAAACAAAAAATAGTTCATCTATTCAAGCGTTAATTACAGTCCAATGAGTGCTCAAAGTTCAAATAGACAAACTGAATTAGCAAATTGAATTTCTGTTTTTTGGCCCAGAAAGGGTTGGTTCATCCCTTCTGGTGAACTATCAAGTGCCCACAATCGAGCAAACCGTTTGCGTTGGTTAGGTGCAACAGTGTCATGCATACTTTTCCTTCCAGACACGCCTCCTTGTAGGCGACACATACTTGAAAGCGCAGTGAACGTACTCGGCAGGGTCTAATAATTAAAGAGGAGAGGCGCTTCACAAAAAAAAAACCAAAACCAATAACAATGAGTGCAAAAAACCGGCAACAGCAACATTTGCTAATGTGGTGCAAAACAATGCAACAGCGGCGGCAGTAAGAAGAATAAGCAATGAAAATAACTAAACAAAAGCAGGAAAAAACAACAATAACAGCAACAGAAAAAACAATAGCAACAAATGTGCAATATGCAGGAAAAAGCTGAGTGGCTGGAATGGCGTTGACTGGCGTTGGCGCCGGACTGCTTCAATGTTGAGTTGGCTAGTTGACTGACTGGTTGGTTGGTTGGTTGGTTGGCTGGCTAGTTGTTGCTCTGGCTCTGGCTCTGGCTTCGGCTTCGGTTAGTGGCATTGAGTGAGCGAGATGTGCTGCTGCAGCTGACATACATATTTTCCTTTTTTTGTTTTGTTGTTGTTACTACACTAAGGCACAAAGCAACGCTGCAAAATATGTGTGTGCAACATTATGCAAGCGTAAGTGCAACATCAACAACAACAACAACAACTACAACAACAACAAAGACAAACATAAGCATGTAAAAAAAGAGTAAAAGTAAAAACAAACTCAAGATGAAAACTATGTACGTACGCACAACCGATGAAAGCAACAAGCGAAAGCACACAAAAACACACACACACACACACACGCACACACGCACACATGTCATTTCAATGTGTTAAAGTCGCAGACGAACCCAGCGAAAGGACGCAGGTGTGTGCAGGTAGTGAACAACAAAAACAAGAATGATGGGTGGGTGGATGAGATGATGGGTGGCTGTGGCGGCTCGCACCGGAAGCAACTAACTGCAAATGTGTGAAGATGTGCTTAATGCAATGCTTTCTCGGCGCTTTGTGTGCTGCTCGTATGTTGCGCTGCTTGTCTCGTTGTGCCGTCATTGCTGCTGATTTTATTTTACATCATTGCCGCTTTCCGTTTCCCGCTGAGTGCGTTTTGTTTGTGTGCTTTTAATGCGGTTGTATCTTCTTGTTCTTCTTCTTGTTCACTCGCTCCTTACTAAAGCAAATGTTGAATCCTTCAATTTGCTTACTACCCAACTGCGCACTGAGCTGGAAGATATTTGCATTTGAACAGGTTTTCGTAAAAAGATTTGACTGAGGTGCAAATTTTCACATTCAATTTGCTTTTCATTATTTTTACACATTTTACAACAACTAAAAAAAAAAAACAACAAAATCTTGAGTAGATTTTTAAGGTAGGTATTTGGTCCAAGCTAAACTAAACTGAATTGAGTTGTTAAAGAATATTGAACCCTTTAATAGGAACTTAAAGGATTCAACTGTGTGTTTTAAGAATTTCTTTATGGAGATAAAAAGATTTCAACTGTGTGTTTTAAGAATTTCTTTATTGAGATAAAAAGATTTCTTATTCAAAAAAGTGCATAGAAATGTTACAAAACTTAAAAATGTTTAGTTTGAAATTCTAGTTTATTAAACATTTACATACTCTGAAAAAAAAAATTAAAAAAAAAAAGAAATAAATATGATTTGTAAGGTTCATCGACTCCAAAGTTGGTGAAAGTATTTACTACAAATCTGACATATATTATTCAATTTTCCTAATCAACCACAGACGAAGTCAAAATCTGTGGCACATACTTGAGTTTTCTGAAAATCATCCACTGACGGAGTCAGAATAAGATAAAATCGGGTAAAAGTTTATATAAAGAAACATTTCTAAATTGATTTCAAACATACTAAAATTACTCCAAGTTGGAAATAAATCGACTTGCGTTAGTAATTTCCTAAAAATCAACAAAAAACAGGGTCAAAATTGGGTTTAATATTTCTATGAAGCAGCATTAACCGTAGACCTACGTTAAAAAAAAACGACTAATCTTACGTTAGGGTCGAAAACGACCCAGATTGAGAAAAAACACAAATTAAAAAAATGCAAAGCCAACTTATTTTTTAAAATATAAAACGATTTGATTTCGATAGATAATAATCCAAGTAGGAAAGTCATGAAAAAACAGCTAAAAATAATAGCAAATTAAAAAAATATTAGAAGTACAAAAACAAAATTGGTCGAAAACGACCCTAACGTAGGTCTACGGTTAATCAATAAACCAATTGTGGAAAAACATGATTTAATAAACATGATTTTTGGACAAGAAAGAAAGTTGAAAGAAAATTCTATGTCGCTTTTCAGTGGCGCACAAAAGATTTCTTTTGGGGGGGTTTGCGTACAACTTTTGAGCTCAACACCATTCGAAACCATATTTTGTACCAGCAATTTTTGTGTTTAGGGGGAGGCTTGAAACCCCTAAACCCCACTGTGTGTGCGCCACTGTTTCTTCTTCTTGGTTGGTTTTACCAGTTCTCTGGTAATATTTGTCCTGAAACATTGAAAAATACAGACTATTTCAGAGGTAAGTTAAATTAAAATTTTTGTGTTAAGTTTTACTGCTTTGGAAAAAGATCTTTTTACCAGTCAAAGATTATTTCGACGAAATAATCAAATAATCAACTTCAAAGTACAATGTCCTCTCCCCATTAATTGGCCTAGAACTGCGATTGAAGTCATGAAACTATCATTTAAAAAAAGGCCAAATTTCTTGATGTAATCTTGTCAAAAATTCGGAGAAGGTCGGAGCGAGATTTATCCAGAGATTAATTTGTTTTTAATATTTTGTAGAAAACTGGTTCTTATGAGGAGAATGTGTCCACCAAATATTTAATGACCCACTCATCTTCAATTTAGTGATCCCACTGTTTCTAAAGAACACGTAGATATTGCTTGAAATCTTACAGGATTACAAAGTCTGTTTTCTAGGCGAGTATATGATAATTCTTGAGAATTGATAAAGTTTTCTTGATGATTTGATAAAACCTTCTTGACTTTTGGTGAAGCTTTGACATGCTAATTTTGGCTCCAAAGTCGACAGTTTGGAACCAAAGAACCAAAAAACAAAGCTCTTCATATTTATTAATTTTTATTTATTTTTAGTTATTTTAGAAAAAATACATTAAGTGTAGTAAGATCGAGTCTTTTAATAACACCTCAATCAGTATTAAATTCCTTAAACTAGAATTAAAATTAAACAATTACAAAATTAAATAGTAAACAGAAGCTTAAAATTCATAATATAAATATTATAAATAATAGAAAATATAATAAGACATAAAGGAGGAAACAGATAAGAAAGTAATAATATAAAATTAATATAATAGTAGTAATAGTAATAGTAGTAATATAAAATTACAAGAATTTCATAAACTTTGACGATTTGATAAATCTTTCTTGACCTTTTGGTGAAGCTTTGCCATGATGATTTTTGCTCCACCGTCTACAGTTTTGTGCTTTTACAGCCAAGAAACTACGGTCTCCATATAAAATAATAAGAATTGCATAAACTTTGAGTATTTCCGTCGTCATTCTGAGAACATAAATTACAACGCGCCCCGAAATCATGTCAAATACTTCATTATCTACGCGGCAGATCGAAAGACGTGCCGCATGCGAACGAATAATAAGTTTGTTCTTGAAATGGAATGCACTTAACTTACACCAACTGCGACACTTTAGGCTCGCACTTATTAATGGTGGAATTCATTTGCGTCGGAATCAAAAATATAAACAAAAACAAACAACACAACTAAAAATGGCGCATAGGTAAACAACTTAATTGAGTGCGCCAAAGGAGTGGAAAAGCCATTTCATGACAAAATTCCATTAAATTTCGAGCCGATCATATCAGAATTTTATGACAACGATAAATTTGTCACTAACTATAAGTGAAGCAGTTGCCAAGAAGTTGGTGGGAATGATTGGGGGAAACGAACGCAGCACGCGGCGCCGATGATTTATGAATGACGGGCTGCGAGATGGAGTGAGTAGATGAGTGAGTAAAAAAAAAAAGTGTTGAGAAAGTAAAGAGTGAAGAGCGCGTGTCGGTCGAGAAATTCATCAAAGGATCAGGAAAATTACAAAAAAACGCCAACAACGAACGAAGCATGCAAACCTGCGATTGCTTGCATAGAGTGGAAAGGGTGTGGCAGGCTGAAAGGAAATGCTATGCGAGTAATGAGAAACATTTTATACCGACGCAATATGAATTATAGACATCCAGGATATTTCATTTCCTTGCAAATTTATCGACTTAATAGAATTCATTGAATGAGTACGCAATGTTGATTATTAGCGAAATTAAATGTTTTGATTTGAGTAGAGGAAAAATAGAAACTAAACTAGAAAAGCATCAAATGTTTCCTGCAGCCAGCAGACAACACTGAATTCTGCTCAATGGCGCATAAAACGCAGCCAAGCGGCTTATTTTCCCCCACTTTCTCGTCTACTTATGGGCAGCGAATTAGTAGAAACTGGTCGTAACAATTGTCGCAATGAATGAGCGTCGAATCAGTGCGTCAAAGTTTGGACGAACAAAAAATACCAACAAAAATATACCAAAGTATCCAATTGTAATTTAACGTGCTTCGGAAAATGATGTGTGACCCCATCAGTGCAACGAGTGCGCCAATGAATTGTTGGCCAAAAGGCAGCAACGAGGCAGCCCGTGTGGATGGCATCGACATCGGTTGAGTGCCGCTTCGAGAAATTGGAAAAACACGACACTAACCACAACGACAACAACAACAACGCACATTGTTGCTATGGCAGCCGGAGCAAAAAGTAACGACACGCAATCAAAAGCGGCTGAAGCTACGTGGTGGCGCTGTCAGCCGAACGAGAAGGCAATGAAGCATGGGGAAGTGGAGAATGCGTTGCACATTGGGACCAAATACCAAATTTATGGTATTAAATATTTCTAAAATTAAGGTTAGTTAGGTTCGACTAGAACACTCGAAGGCATATGAGACCGATTTGGATGTTTCCTTACTGGTTCTTTGACCCTTTTACAGGAACAGTTGCAATGTAAATATTTTAATATATTCGGTGAGACAGGAAGCAATTAGGTCCTTTGCTAGTGTGTATAGTTCAAAGATGTTCTTAAACCTTTTACTTGATTAGGCAGCTAACAGAGGCATCACTGACAGTTGCGAAGATGACGAAGTCACGTCACTGAGAACACAAATCGATGGGATAAGCCCCATGCTTGCTGTTAGTGTCCCTCATTGCTTAACCCTTTCACTACAGGTTTTTAATGAGGATAGTTAAAATTGTAAGTTTATCATTTAAGTCTTCTGTGTGGTTATATCAAAAACATACCATACTAATATTTTTTTTAATTTTTGTTATCGAACCCTGTTTTTTAGAATATTGTCATATGGCAGCAACCATATTGTTGTGACTGTAATAGTTATTAAAACATACAATTTTTTAAGCCTAATAAAAAATTGAATATTTCTCCATTTACTTCTGCTAACTTTATTTCAAAAATGTATTTGAATTGAAGCAAAAAGTCAGATTAAAAAATCCTCTAATTTGTTTCCGCTTCTTCTTTCCTTACTATACAAATATATAACATTTAAAAAAATCTTTACGTAAATTTGTTAAATTTACATATTCAGTTTATTAATTTTGTATTATTCCTATAACTGCAAACTGTTCTAAGGACCAATAAAAAAATGTTTTCTTGAAACCATAGAGCGTTCAGACGTCCACGTCCTATAACTTCAAACTATTCTAAGGACCAATAAAAAAATGTTTTCTTGAAACCATAGAGCGTTCAGACGTCAGTAGCATGTTGCCAGATGGCAACAAAGTAGCGAAAGGGTTAAGTCCAAATAAATTTCAAGCAGAATTTTATAGAAGACGCTACCAGACTCGAGTGGTCTTCGGCTCAATAGTTATGCGCGAACCCCCCCCCCCCCCTCTCCCAAATAAAATTTTGTGTGCGCCACTGATGTCTTGGTTATCGTTTTAAAAAGAAGAAGCGATCTTACACTGATCCCAGATTCCCTTATAAACCTTCATGACCGTCACTGATCCTTCCTGATCAAACCGAGGCTAAAAATGCAAAGTTCGTCGGGTCTCAGTAATGTTTCTAAACTTTCCGTATGTGTCTAACACTCACTTAAATACGAGTTTCATATCTTAAACTTCAAGCTTCCTGACCCAGCAAAAGCTAAAAATTCTTAGTTGCCTGTGCCTCAGTAAGGTTTCTAAGCTTTCCGTATGCCCACAACACTCATATACGAGTTTCTTATCCTAAACTTCAAGTGTCACTAACCGTTCCTGACCATGAAAAGGTAAAAAATTCTTAGTTGCCTGTGCCTTAGTAAGGTTTCTAAGGCAACATGCTACTTTGTGGACGTCTGCATCCTCTATGGTTGCAAGAATACATTTTTTTGTTGTTCCTTAGAATAGTTTGAAGTTTTAGGAAAAATACGAAATACGAAACTGAATAATTAAGTTTAGAGAAGAGAAGTATACACGTCTTTTTAATAGTATATCTTGAAATAGTAAAGGAAGAAGAAGCAGAAAAAATTAGATACATTTTTTAATTTGACGTTTTCTTTCAATTTAGATACTTTTTTTTTTTAAATTTTGGCTGAAGTAAATGAAGAAATATTCACATTTTCGTTATGCGTAAAAAGTTTTATGTTTAAGTAATTATTACAGCCACAACGATGTGGTTGCTCTCATAGAAAAACACTCTAAAATACAGGGTCCGAGTATAAAAATTTATTAAATTTCTTATGGATTGTTACTAATATAACCACATAGAAGCCTAAAACGTAAAATTTAAAATTTTAACTTTCCCCAGTAAAAAGCTGTAGCGAAAGGGTTAAGGGAGACAAATTCTGGGACCTTACGCTGCGATATCCCATAATTTTTTCGATCGTATTATCTAAATTTCGCCATGAATTGTGTCTTCAAATTCTGCCACAATTTTTCTATCACAACACACTTTTGACATGCGACTCCACTGTTCGCTGGTTGCGCTCAATTATTTGGACTGTCTGTGGCGTGCAAAATTGATGGACGCAACGCAAAAATTTCTTGTCGAAGCCAACGCAAATATGATTCGACTGCACGGCGGTGAAACGTAAAAAGCCGCTTACCAATAACAATAAAGTAATGTCATTGACAGTAAGGATGAACGAGTGCCGGAATGCGTAGGAACGTCAGGACGCGAATGACAGCGCCGCACAGAAGCAACGAGCGACATTGCGACACAAAAACTTGGAACGGAGGGCAAAAATTGTCTGAGGCCAAAAATATAAGAAAAACGTACAGAACGAAAGACAAACAGCAGCAAAGGAAAAAACTAAAAAAAAAAAAAGAAAAAGAAAAGTGGAGCAGCCAGTGCCGCACTGAAGTAAAAAACTAATAAACAAAAACAACCAGAAGGAGCCAGCAGGAGCAAAAGAAGTGCAAATAACACAGCTAAGAGGCCTTGGACAGTGTGCCGGCAAAGGAAGAAGGAGGCATGGATGAATTGCTGGCAATGTGAAAATAAACAGCAAAGTCGAACGCAAAAGCGAAACCAACAATTTAAGCAGACATTACGAGCCAAGTATATGGGCCATGCAGTGCACGAAGGAACGTGCAACGCACACACACACACACACACACAGATGTACGCACACAACCGAGCAAATACTCGTACAACGCGAACATGGCAGCAAATCATGGCAAACATTTTATGCGAATGGCACGTAAAGCGTTGCCACATTGCTGCCGACGCTACGTGCGTGGCCGTAGTAGCGGAAAAATGCAAAAAGAAGAAGAAGCAGCAGCAGCAGCAAGGAGTCGCATGGCAAATGCGCACAGCGTACAACATAATTTTGTACAAAATCGCATTACTTTATTTAGTTGACGGTGCCACCAACGTTGCCACAAGCAGTGCCGCGTTGCCACAATTTGCTGCGCGTTCGCCAAGTTGGCCAAGTGGACGCACGGTGCGTTCGATTGCCGAAGTGCAGGTAGCTGCAGTCAAAATTTGCGTGTTGCACACGTGTTGGCTGTGATTTTGGCGCTGCTTCTTCTATCTGCCGTTCTTCTTCTTCTTGCTTATTTCTTTTTTATTTTGGCGCTGCATATGTGCGCTTCTCTGGAGAGTGGAATTTGTACACAGCGCCGTTAATAATGCCGCATGACGTTCGCGCTGCCAGCGCAGAGTAAACATCAATTTTATTACCAAACTGCTTCGAGCCGCAAGGACTGGTCCTCGAAAAGCCACTTTATTGGCACGTCGGCGCGTTTATTTGCATATTCACGCACGTGAGCACAATAGGGCTCTGGCAGAGGGGTTGGAGGGGCATCATTTGTGGAAGTTCGTAATATGAAATTGAGTTATTTCAAAATTGAAATTAAAATGGTGACTGTTGAGCCACAAGATAGTCAATTCTGAAACGTTGACATATTAAAGGATTCTGCGATCAGAAATGGATCACACTTTGGCATTTGCTATAGAATTATTTTCTATTGTAAGCCAACAATTACAACTAGCAATAGAATTTGAGAGTTTAGGTTAGTGATAACACCGTGCGACAGCATTTTTCGCACCTCGTTACAATATGGCGATATGTATATCAACTGAAAGAGGAAAGGCTCAAGAACTTACATAAAATTAATTTTTTATCTATTTGTAAAAAAAGGATATGAAAAAGGTCCTTTGAAAATTGTAATCCTTTATATCCTTGAAAATTTAGAACGAATTTTCTTGAAGAGTAAGTATGTTAAAACCCCAAATCTCCTGATCACGTATCAAAATTTCATTACTCTAACTTTATTAGTTCGGAAGTTATTAAAAAAAAGGCGGAAGCTGCAAGTAAAAATTCTAAATTATTTGAGTATCAGTACTTTAAATAATAAAAAGATACAAAATCAATGAAGCCAGAATAATGAAATTTTGACACGTGATCGAGGAGATTTTGGGTTTTAACATACTTACTTTTCAAGAAAATGCGATGTAAATTTTCAAGGATATAAAGGATTACAAATTTCAAAGGACCTTTTTCATATCCTCTTTTTACAAATAGATAAAAAATTAATTTTATTTAAATTCTTGAGCCTTTCCTCTTTCATTTGATATACATATTGCTATATTCTAACGAGGTTAAGTATTTTTTATATTTTTTTAATTTTGTATCCCCTTCAAAATTTTGAAGTCCTTTTAAAAGGATAAAGGATGTAAAAATGAAAAACTGAGTAGGCTGTATTACTATATTTGGTCTCTAGTTTCACGCCCATGTGGATTTTTACCGATATTTTTTATTTTTGTCGCACGGTGTAGTACAACACCGTTTCACCATTTCATTGCCTCTCACTTCTGAGTTGTCTGGAACTAATCTGACCAGAACGGTAAAACAGTTTAAATAAATTTTGTATCAATATTTTTTAATTACAGAAAAATTATTTAATATTTATGGAAAAATTCAAAATTATCACTTTTTGATTTTATTTAACCATTATTAAAGAAACAGGGTTTTGATCAAACGCGCCCAATTCGTAGACTTCAATTAGAACACAAACTTTCTCTGTTATCGCTGCAAATTATTGGAAATTATTTTGGGGATAATAGTAAAATTTTTGTAATTTGCTTTGAATTTACTTTTAAAAATATTAATTTGTTGGTGCCTACTTAAATTAAAACCATAAATCAATCGTAGCTTCTGCTATAAGATGACAAATAGGTAAAGTTGCTCTCAATTTCTCAGGGGTCGAAAGGGTTAAAGTTAACCCTTTCGCTACAGGTTTTAACTGGGGAAAGTTAAAATTTTAAATTTTACGTTTTAGGCTTCTATGTGGTTGTATAGCAACATTGTAAAAGAAGTTTTTTAATTTTTTTACTCGGACCCTATATTTTAGAGTGTTTTTCTGTGAAAGCAACCACATCGTTTTGGCTGTAATAATTACGTAAACATAAAACTTTTTACGCATAACGAAAATTTGAATATTTCTTCATTTATTTCAGCCAAAATTAAAAAGTATGTAAATTGAAAGAAAACGTCAAATTAAAAATTTATATAAAGTTTTCTGCTTCTTCTTCCTTTACTATGTCAAGATATACCATTCAAAAAATGTGTATACTTCTCTTCTTTAAACTTTAATATTCAGTTTATTAATTTCGTATTTTTCCTAAAACTTTAAACTATTCTAAAGACCAACAAAAAATGTATTCTTAAAACCACAGACGGCCCAGACGTCCACAAAGTAGCAATGTGCCATATGGCAACAAAATAGCGAAAGAGTTAATATGAGTTTTTATATGAATTTTATGTGCTTAAATGCTTAGAAGTTATAGGAATAGACACGACATCACCATCAAAGTTCAAGTTAAAGTCATTGTGACTTCAATATACAAGACTTGACTTCAGTTGACAAGAATTAAAGCCCTGACTTGAAATAGACAAGACTTCAATTTATAGTTCAAGTAACTTTATGTTGACTCCAATAAACATAAATTCAAGGCTTGACTTGAAGTAGACAAGAAGCCACTTTAAAGATCAAACTAAAGTCATTTTGTCTCCAAACTTAAGTCATTTTATTTTATTTTTGTTGGTAATGACATTAGCTACGAACTTGACCTTTTTAACATCAAACTGTATATACTTGTGGCACAAATACTCATACAACTCAACTCAATATAAAACTTGAAGTGGTTACAATTTTAGATGCTCTTTTTGAACCAAAAAATGTTGAACTCTCCGTCAAAGTGAGTTCAAATGAGTTCAAGTTAATCTCTTCTTGAACATTTGTATAGTGTTTTACCAAAGCCTAAAGAACCAAGTTTTAAGTTGTACTATCTTTGTTTTTACTGTGTTTTTGTTGGGAATTTGCATTGGCATTGTTCAAAGATTTGCATTTGCATTGAAAATACGCATCCACAATGCTTTGCTGAGAGTTTTCGCATCAATATTCCATCCCTGGTTTTAATGCAAACAACTCCAAATCGTTTCCCATAAATTTAATGTAATTGCAAACTGTTGCAATTAATTTCAATTGCAAATCTCAAACAAAAAGCTGCACATGAAAAGGAAATGCTAAAGTGTCAATTTTTTTTAAAATGTCATTAACGAAAGTGAACGTATCCTTGCAGCGGCCACTTAATTTCATACGTTTTATACTCTTTACAGCGTCATAAACGTGGCCAACAGCCCCGCAAGCCAACAATGCTTAATTAATAACTTCTCGTAAATGCGGTGCGGTGACACAAGCTGCTTGTCACTAAGTGTGCGTGGCTTGTCCTGTGCGTGTGTGTGTGTGTGCGTGTGCGCGTTCGTATGGGTTGCGTGAATGCTTAAAAACGCTTGTAACGCATTTTAAATTACGGCCAAGTGACCGGCGACAGGTTGCCAGCATGGCTGGTGTGCAATTTACAAATTGTATGCCCAGCTGTTGTTGCTGTGATTTTTTTTTAATTTTGGTTTGTTGTTGTTGTTCTTGCTTTAACCCTTTCGCTATTTTGTTGCCATATGGCAACATGCTAATTTGTGGACATCTGCATCCTCTATGGTTGCAAGAATACATTTTTTTGTTGATCTTTAGAATAGTTTGAAGTTTTAGGAAAAAT
This sequence comes from Melieria picta, assembly GCA_964056695.1. NCBI lineage: Eukaryota > Metazoa > Arthropoda > Insecta > Diptera > Ulidiidae > Melieria > Melieria picta. The sequence continues at coordinate 19,998,055 of OZ057398.1, read as the reverse complement.
ACGAAATTATTAAACTGAATATTTAAATTTAAAGAAGAGAAGTATACACGTTTTTTTAATGGTATATCTTGACATAGTAAAGGAAGAAGAAGCAGAAAACTTTAGATAACTTTTTAATTTGACGTTTTCTTTCAATTTAGATACTTTTTTTTTTTTTATTTTGGCTGAAGTAAAGAAGAAATATTAAAATTTTCGTTATGCGTAAAAAGTTTTATGTTTAAGTAATCATTACAGCCACAACGATGTGGTTGCTCTCATAGAAAAACACTCTAAAATACAGGGTCCGAGTATAAAAATTAAAAAATTTCTTATGGAATGTTGCTAATATAAGCACATTGAAGCCTGAGACGTAAAATTTAAAATTTTAACTTTCCCAGTAAAAACCTGTAGCGAAAGGGTTAACATAAAACTATAGTTAGTATTTTTTTTTTTTTTGTTTTAAATTTTCATTTTTGTGTTTATCACACGTCAAGAAGTTAATTGCAAAAGCGCCGCAACACAAGGTTACCAATGCCGTTGTACAACATGTTGCCGGCCACGGAGTGAGCAAGCGACGGCCGACCGCTGGGCAACGGGCAACGGAGGGCGAGTTAAGTTTGCGGCAACTACACGTTTCAGAAATTAAGCGACTGCGCGCACTTTGTGCACGCAAGCGGTGTCAAGGTGATGTGAAGTGGCTCAAAACGGTTATTAATAACCGGTGGTTAGGTGGCCCGGTGACCCTCCGACTTGCAACTAACCGCACACGGAGTGAAGTCGGTAGATGGCACAGTTTTCGGTGGTGGCCAGAGTAATTGTGGGAAAAGTTTGAAACAGCGGAAAAGTGGTGGAAAAATCGTCGCCAGCAACTGGCACAAATTACGCCATCACCTTGACTACATTGAAATTAGAATGTCGACCGCAGACAACGACTAATGGACAGAGTGGAAGATGGACTTTGTCGGTGTGACAGCTGCCCGAGACGCACCAAGCGTTAACAAATAAACCCGTGGACTGTGGAACGAGCGAACGATGGATCAGTTGCACGCACAGACAAGCGGTGAATTATTTGAGTAAACGAAAATAAATCGAAAAGGGTTAACAAACTCACAAAAATAAAGCACACATAACTGTCTACTTGGCCCGCCATATTTTATGAGAAACAAAGAACGTGCGAAAAACTTTTGTGGCTAGCTTCAAAAAACACAACAACAAAGTAAGGCAGCTAAGAAGTTAAGAGGAAATTTGTAAGCAGCGCATGTCTGTCGCATTGATGTATGATACACAAAATAGCTGAGGTCTAGCTGATAGAGAATCTATGGACGGCGGCTGTCGTAACTCAGGTGACTAGTGGACTGCAAGGCTGAAGCGACGTTCGACACGACACGGTTCAGTTCTTCGTTTGTAGGAAGACAACAAAATTAAGAAAAATTACAACGTCACCTTGACTACAATGAAATTAAAATGTCTACGGCAGACAACAACTAATGGACAGTAGAAGACAGACTTTGGACGTGAAATTCTTTTCCTTTGGCAGCTGTCGACGTTCAGCAAGAACGAGGCGAGTTGCGTATGAAAAAGTGGGAGTTTTTTGATGTTCAGAATCGGCATAAGGCATGTGGGTCCCTTTCAATCGAGTATAAGTTCACGCACACAACTACAAACACACACACAACGGTGATGGTTTCAGAGACCTAAAATAATTATTATCCATATTTTTGGAAATAAAAAAAATTGCCTTTATTTAAGAAATTTCTAAAAATATTGCTTTATATATTAATAATTAGGTACTCCCAATAAGAAATTTTTTACGTGACCTGTAACTATTATCATTTAATAAATATTTTTGAGTGGCATAATAACTATTATAAGAAAGAAGTCTTTTTTTCGTTGTCGATAAATATTATTTTGGAATTTTTTTTACATTGCTTCATCATTTTTATTTATGATTTTTTTATTTACATTATCGATAACTATTATTTTTAGAAACTGTTTTTTACGTTGCTTACTAACTTTTATTTATGATTTTTTTAATTTACGTTGCCGATAATTATTATTTAGAAAAAACATTTTTTGTACGTTGAATTACCACATTTTGGGTATGAATTGATTTTTAATTGTTTCAAATTGACAAACGCAAATTAACTGCAGAAAACCAATTTCCGCTAACAACTAAACAATTAAAAATCAATTCACACTCAAAATGTGGTAAGGCAACGTAAATAAAAAAAATTTCTTTCATACAAGTTATGAGGTAACGTAAAAAAAATTGTTTTCATAAAAGTTATGAAGCAACGAAAATAACAAAAAATCATAAATAAAAGTTATGAAGCAACGTAAAAAAAATCTCTTAAAATTTTTTTTAGTTATCGGTAATGTAAATAAAAAAGTCATAAATAAAAGTTATGAAGCAACGTAAAAAAAATCCCAAAATAATAATTATCGAGAACGAAAAAAAATGTGTTTCTCATAACAGTTATTACGTTTCAACTATGTATGTATGTCTGTATAAATTTTTTCATTTTGGAGGATTCTGTAAACAAGTTTTGATCCCAATACCATTTGAAGCCATATTTGTAATTTAAAACATTTTTTAACAAACAGATATTTGGAGAGTTTTACCCCCTCCCCCCCCCCCAAACCCATTCTTGCGTGCGCCTCTCTAGTTAATAATATTCTGCATGAAAGAATACTGACGCTGAAGATGCATTTAGCATAGGTTTTATGACTTAGATCTACTTCTTGGGCATTTCTTTTAGCTACGAACATCATGAATTGTAAAGAAGACTTATGATCAGTTGGGAACATTGTAATTTCTTCGGCAAAAAGTGAGAGAATGTCAAAACCCCAGGCTTAAAGTGAGTGCAATATGCATTGATGGCTTCGAAATTAGAGTCCGCTAGTCCGAACTGGGATTTATGTTCTGATAGTGTTTCAATTCGTAGCACAACTCAATCAATACTTTTCATACTTTGAAGTTTTATAACAAAATGTATGGAAATTTGTCTCGAATTCGATTAAAATGTCAGCAGTCTTATTTATTACAACTTTTCTCAGGGTTTTGTGCACTCCACCCCTTCTATGCGAGCTACTCAGCACCTCCAACTAGGCACAGTACGTTTGAAGATTCGGACATAGTAAGTTTGCATAACTGGGAGACGTTGCCAGATTAATTTTTAGCCCAGGCAGGTTTCAAACTCCACTGAATCATTGGTAAAGAGGAACTTGCAATACTCTCATCGGGCATTACAATGGGCCTTAGGGGCGTGTACTAGTACAGAAATCGGCTAACTGCCTGTATAACCTATCCCAACCTACCCAACTCTTTGCATCTAAAGGCCAAGAAGAGAAACCCCATTGTAATCTAACTTTATGTCTGTCTTAGTTAGTCTACCTTATTATGATTACTTATATTTAAAATATAAAACCTAACACAATGCGCCAGATTTTTCTCTCAGAGTTGAGCTTAAATTTTCACGCACAGTTTCAGATGACCTTCAATTCCATGCGGGTTACTCTGTTATTTGCAATAAGAAAACAATTTCCACAACATGTCCACAGTGATGATACCAATCGGTAATTATTTCTGGTTTCTTTTCATTTTTGCAAAATTTCTTCTCATCACAGTTACCCACAATCGGCTGTCTGTCCTCTCGTCTGTCTATTACTTGTCAGGGTCGCCGTGTCCCCGAGTGTCAATTAACATATTCGAAAATTGCTCGCTTTGTTTGCCGCTTCATCTCCATTGGCTCTCGTTGTGATGGTGGCCTTCCTTCTTCCCAAAAACAGGCCACACTTTCCGCATTTATTTTTATGAATATTAGTTAGTACACTTTTGTTGCCGCAACGAATTTTGTGCGCTTTATAGCGACGCTGTGTCGCCCACTGGCCGCTGCCTATTCGGGCTGAGGCCGTGGTCGGGGCCGGGCTTTACGTCGACGCAAAATTGTCATCTTTTTAATGCGCCAAATAAGCCATTTTGTGGCATTGTAAAGTGGCAATTAAGTTTTTGTCAAAAGACGCCAGCCGGCCGGCGACTGTCGGTTCGGTTCAGTTCGGTTGGGGGCGTGTCGCGTGCGCAGTGCAGGGCGTGCAGGGCTGGTTCGACGGCACATTGGGTCGCGCGGCACATTAATGGCGGGTTGAAAGGCATTACATGAAAAGGCCTCGCCAGGATTTTCATTTGAAAGTGTGAAATTTTAATTAAGCCGCTTCTGTTGTTGCTGACTTTGGCTCATATCGACGGCCAAATGGCACGACGAGGCGAGTCGGGCGACAGCTACTTAATTTCTGACGTTCGGTTTAATTAAGCGCGCCTTCTCGGCACGCAAAATTTGCATTTTAATAGGTTTTATATTTTTTGTAATGTATAATTATTGGACGGTTCCGCATTTCACAAATTTAATTGAGCAGTTCTGTGGGCCACAATTTTTAGTGTGCACGTTTTTCTTCATTTTCAGTATATGAAATGACGATTTGCGACCAATGGCGGGTTAAGTAAAAGATTTTTAAGTTTGCTAGTTGTCTTTTGTATATGCAAGAAAATTTGTTTTAGTTTTGGGAACAAATACAAAAAAGTTACAATTGACGCAGTGTTGCCAGATCCTTCTATATTCAGAAGATTCCTGGCCTTTTAGGAGGAAGAATTGTTTAGGAAAAAGTTAAGGAGATTTTTATGGTGATATATTTGACATCGTTAGTGACACTGAAGCCTTGAATATTGAAAGCTAAAGTGTGTTGTTTAAATTAAATTTTATGCTTCAAAGTACCGATCTCATTTTTTATGTTTTATTTGTGTTAAGTAGTTGTTAAGCTGAATAAATAAAAATGCTGCAATTAAAAAAATTATTAAATTTGTATTCTTTTATGAGAAGTTTAATTCCTTTTTTTATAATGACAAACATTATTTTTAAAAAATGTTTGGAGTTTTGTTACATTTTTAAGAGGAAATTTCAGGTTTTTTTTAAGCTTTTCAGGTACCTGGCAACACTGAATTGATGATGATGATCGATGGTGGTGGTTGATGGATGGTATTTGTTGTAGTTTTATCTAATCTGAAGGTTCTAATAGTTTCTGAAGGATTCACGCAAAACGTTTCAGAATTATTCATTGAAAGTCTGTCTTTCTAGAACAAATTTGTGATGCACCAAGTTACGAATATTTCAGAAACAAAAGGGGCTTTTTCATGGTCTAAGTGTGTGCTGTGTTTTGGGGTTCAAAAAAAAATATCTGCAAATATGTTTTAAAATGGTTTTTGCATCAAGAGTTGAGTGTGAAACCACCCAATATGAAATCATCTGAACGCCACTGGTATTGTGACCCATTTTGTGCCTCAGACAGTCCTACTCTGCTTTACTCTATCTACACCTGTTCCTAGTTTTTTTCGTTTTTGGCTGGAATTTGGTTCTTCATTCTGATGATTGTTGAACTGTTTGCTTGACAAGCATGTAAGCTCAGATCTCTTGAATAATTTAAAGATTTTTATGAATGCAGGATCAAAATTAACACGATCCAAAATACGAGTATCTAAAGAGATCTGCTAACGATTCTTTAGGAATACTCAGTTTTTTTAACGTTGTATGCGGCAATGTTTCTAACACCCAACAAACTCATAAAAAACTCAGACGAACTGATTGAAAAGAGTTGTCAAGGTCAAAAACAAACTTTTTTTAACCTAGAATAACGGTTACTGAGAACTATTTTTTCTAAGTTTACGATATTTTCATTGCTTAAATCTTTCGTTTTTTTGTTCCCATATGGCATCTTGCTACTTTGTTTGGTTCTTTTTGGAACCTTTTCGAAATCTCCGAAATAATATGAAATTAATCAATTGAACATTTAAGTTTAAAAACTATAACTAAGCAAGTTTTTTAAATGTTATGTCTTCATATAGTAAACAAAGAAGAAGAAAAATAAATAACTAAAATTTTTTAATTTAAATTTTTAAATCCAGACACAAGTTTTAAATAATTTTAATTAAATGGATTAATTTAAATAAAAATTAGTAACTTAACTTAAAAAAAAATTAGTAATTTAATTGTAAATTAATAATTTAATAATTTAAGTAAATGAAGATATTAGTTATATCGATTTTTAAGTAAGTAAGTAATTATTAAAATAATAAATAAGAATTAGTAACTTCATTTAAAAAAAAATAGTAATTGAATTGTAAATTAATAATTTAAGTAAATGAAGAAATTATCGATTTTTAGTTATGCGTTTTTTTTTTAATTTAAGTAATTAAGTAATTTGATATTTAAGTAATTATTATTGTAAAAATGGTTTGTAAATTAATAGTTTATTATTTTAAGAAATTAAGAAATTATCGATTTTTAGTTATGCGTAAAAAATTTTATATTTAATTAATTAGTAAACTAATAAATAAGAATTAGTAACTTAATTTTTTAAAAATTAGTAATATAATTGTAAATTAATAATTTAAGTAAATGAAGAAATTATCGATTTTTAGTTATGCGTTTTTTTATTTAAGTAATTAAGTAATTTGATATTTAAGTATTTATTAATGTAACAATGGTTTGTTCTCATATGACAACAGTCTAGAAATAGGGTCCGGTAATAAAAATTAAAAAAATAATTATGAAATTCTGTTGGTATGACCACACAGAAAACTAAATCGATAAACTTGAAATTTTTAATTTCCCCAGTAAAAAATTTTAGTGAAAGGGTTAAACAAGGATTAAAGAGCGTTCAAACCGATACATATCAGCATATCTTTGATGAGCTATTAGCATTCTTTGTACATTTTATATCAATTGTAAGTCCAATTGTCAGATAACTTATTCAGCTTTCATTTGAAATCAAAGAAACTGGTACAGTCTCCAACAATTTTCAAGATTCTGAATGACTAAAAACCACCCTCAACTCGAGGATTTGCCAAAGCGGACCACATAGTAGGCACCTTTTCGTCCCCATGAAGTTCGTGCCTAGTCGTGTGAAGGTCTACCGTAATAATTTTTATCGCTCCTAATATCTATGTCTAGGTTGTTCCAGTCTTGTTTCGGTGCCTTCTTAGCTGGACGATCTTCCAGCTCATTTGGCTTCGTACCGACATGTCCTGTTACCCACATCAGAGTTACTCACATTTGAGGACTCTTCGGAAATATTTCAGAACTAGTCTAGATGAAAGTTCGGCAGCGCTATAAAGATGACTTTATTCGACTCCTGACTCTGAATTAGATGACTCAATGCATGAGTCAATTGCAGATACATAACCTCCGAGATGCAGAATTCACCAAAAGGAAAGAGTTATTCTGTTTTTATTTTGTCAATATTTTAATAATTACAAACTACTGCGAGCAAACTGGCTGACCAACTTATGCTCAGTTTTTGGTGCAGTGCAACTTAATCACCGATATATAAATTTTACAAAATCATTACCCTTTCAAATTACAAATTCTCACTTTTTTTACAAAATATAAAAATACAAATTTACTGAAACACTTTGACTTGACCTACTTTCGGACTACTAACTGTGTTTTATAATTTTGAATTTCTTGTTTTTCATTCAAGCGCCAATCTTGACTCTGCTAACCTCGACTTATAATTGCATAGAATTTTGTGTTGCTCACGAAAATGTGCGGCCAATTTTACAAGCAGCAACACATGTGCGCTAACAACAATTTGCCGGAGATAAGCAAAAGCAACAGCACAACAACATAAGCAAACAAATATACGTAATAATACAAAATACAAAACGAAATGAAGGCGAAAAATTAAATGCAACATTGTAAAAGCCAAATGAAGAGGGAATCCAATGAAAAGCCAAGCGCCGGCAGCAGCGGCACAAATAAAAGCAACAAAACCTAAATGATGAGACCACAAATTGTTGCTGCTGCACATTATCCGTATGGCGCGTACAATGATATGAAATTTCATTTCATTGCCCCGCGTACGCGTGCTGAATAACTTAATGCGAAAGCAAAGCCACCGAAGCCAACCGCACGTACACACACACACACACTCACACACACGAACACAATTGGCCACATTGTTATGCACGCAGGCTCGTGTTAATCAGGTCTACATGCGTACAAATAAATACTAAATATATCTGGGCACTTCGCCGGAATAAAGAAATAATTGTGCAGCACCCGTCCAAGGGCAACAATTCCACGTAATGGCTGCGAGGTCTTCGCGGTGGATTGTGCTGGCTTTTTTTATTTTCTCTTCCTGCTCCAAATTTTAATTCTCTACGATTTGGGCATTTCGAAAATGTATGAGCCAACTTGGACACGTTTTAAATCGATTCGGTATTCATGGATTTTGATAACCAAATCGACTACGACGATTGACCTCTGTTTCTCTTTGGATGCTGGAAATCTTGTAATCAGTTTCAGTAGTGGCTTTGAATTTGAATTATAAGAGATTTGAAGTTATTGTGTGAGGAAAAATGAAAGCAGTTTATATGCTAGTTTTAACAAAATCATCTATTTTAAGGTTGATTGGTCATGGGACTTGTAAGTACTGGTTTAAGGTGTTTCAGTGGCCAAAGAGAGTTTAATTACATCACAAACAGCTCCAACTGTTTGGCGTAGAGTGAGAATATAGAGCCAACTCTCTTTTAAAGAGAGGCCTTAGGAAACAGCCACATAACCTACCTGCCTAAATTTTCCTTCTGCACATTCGGCAGCTTAGCGTTAAGTTAGCTTGGCCTATTTAATTACATAAAGTCCGTAGAGACCACCAGAGGCGCAACAGCATTTCATTTTGCCAGAATTCCGTACACAACTTTTGAGTTGAAACAACATCTTAAACCCAGAATGTTTGTAGTCAACAGATTTATGGGAGTCTTGAACCCCCAAAACTCAATCATGTATTTTTGAATTGTCTCAACTTTTCGCTCTCTACGTTCACTCTACGCAGATTACTTATTCACAATGCAAACCGCATAAACTACACATCAACTATATTTAGCGCAGACATCAACCACATTTAGCACGGACAACGTTTACCTCGCACACAAATAAGAGAGAAATTTCGTTACAAAAAACTTGTGTTGCAAAAGTTTGATTAAAAAATGGGCTTAGGAATGGTGCAAAGCATTCAAGAAGGACCGAGAGTTTGTCGAAGACAACTTGACGAACTTCGACCTCTTCAGTGAATGAGAACACATATATGGCGCTCATAGTTTCAGCTTGAGAAAGATTGCTTATAACTTTAACATCTCTTACGAGTCAGTTCCTCTGGGTTTGTTGAGTTTTTTGGTTATTAAATCGTCACCGTACAGCACAGTTTAAAAATAATGTTTAAACGATTTAACAGTTGAAAACGTTAGGAAAATTCTAAAGGATATTGTGCTCGTTGAAAGCCATTATAGCTTTAGAGAGTTTGGCCTTAATATCTCTCACGGATTTATTAATTTCCATAAAAAGTGCCCCACCGTTTCGTTCCTTTCCAGAAATCTTTGGCACAGTGCCGAGCTCATTATTTTTGTTGTTGTAAGAATTCCTATGACCAACCTGCCCTGAGGTCACCGGATCAGCTTAGAATTAACCACCAACCACAAAAGTGTGCAAAAATTTCAGTCCACAACATTGCATCGACGAATTGTGTTTAATGCTCATGGAATAAAGTAAACCAGAAAATCATAAAATCTGCTCAAATTGCTCTATAATCTATACAACAACTACCAGCATACAGCAATAGCAACAACGACAACATAGCTGTCAGCACGTTGTCAAAGCCGTGATGCCTTAACCAGACCGCACCGTGTTCCGCCTGTCTCATGCTTCTTCCATTCTCTATAGTCTTCTCTGTGCTGGTCTTGCCAGCTTGTCTTTATTTTCTGATAAGTTGTGTATTTTTTTTACTCTTTTTATTCTTTATTTTTGTTTTGTCTTTTGTCACTTCTGCTTTGGTTTTACGCTGAACAATTTTCAACCAACCATCATCATCATCATTATCCTTCGTGTCCTTTTATGGCAGTTTAGTGCGCGGCAGCAGTTTTCTTGCAAAATAAAACCAATCGAAAAACTAACACAAAAAACATTGAAAAATATTAGATTTTACAGTCGTTGGACTTGGTCGACTTTTTCACACGCTGTGCAATTAAAACGTAGGAGGAAAAATATCAGAGAGATTACTCGTAGAGAGATAAAAGTTCGCGAATTGATTTTATTTGCTCTGAGGAGCTGAGATCAAAATATGAGCTCAATGAGTTTCAAATTTATAGAGATTTTTTTTCCTATAGTCAGTAAGTTCTTAATATTCATTGGCTTATTAAATAAATAAATACCTAAATAAATAAATTTTTCAATCCTAGTACACTCAATGTGAAGGTTTTAGAAACTTGCTACAAATCATCTTTGTGTTCAATTGAAATTAAAATAGAGAGAGACTGGAAACTCTCATTGAAGTACTCGTATAGTGTTTGAAATGCCGAGACTTTGCTAAAATTTTAAGCCACCACAGAGAGTTGTAAACGTTGTGTAGCTTTTCGTGCCATAGTTCGGTAATCTAAGAAGATTCCTTCAATGGCTGCAATTAAAACTGGTGAGGAGAAATAAAAAATGTGGCGCCTTAAAATATGAATGAAAGTGCAACAATAGTAGATGAGTAGACAAAAGAATATAATTTAAAAAACAGAAGGATTTTATAGTTAAAAAGCATTAAAGTCATGTGATGAAGTTGAGGTCTTTTTGTTCAACGCAACTGCCTGGCAGCTTCATATTCACCTATGCTGGGTTTCGGGAAATAGTTGCACTCCAGGAATCCTTAGGTAGGACTGAACACTGACATCACGAATGTCAACGCTCAGTGTCCCTCTTTAACCTGTAAGCTTAGTATTAATGCAAGAAAGTAACCTTAGATGAAATTAAGGCAGCAGGCACGTCAAATTTGGCAACCCTTGAACGTTCATTGTTCTGGAGAACTTCTCTCACTAAGGAGGAACCCGGGTCACTGTATAGTTGGCACCCACGCAAAACGGTTAGGTATCTAAATACTCTGATTGAAGTTGTATGGACGAGGAAGAGAAAGAAAACGTACTACAGTCTTTATGTACTTGCCCCGCATTACCTAGAAGACGCAGCTGGGCAATTTTTCCATCGACAATCTAGGGACTCTAGCCGATAGAACTATTTACAGTCTTATTATTTAGAAAAAGGAAGACTCACCTCAGCAAATTTTTATCCAATAATCTAGGGGATCCAGCCGATAGATAGGGGTATTCACAGTCTGTTAGGATTTGTAAGGAGTTCAAACTGTTTTTAAGCGTTGTTCTGCATTACCCAGAAGAAAAAAGACACACCTGGGCAACTTTGTCTTTGGAAATCTAGGGAATCTATCAGATAGAAGTATTCATATAGAAAAAGGAAGGCTCGCCTCAGCAACTTCTTCTCCAATTTCTCCAATAATCTAGGGGATCTAGCCGATAGATAGAGGTATTCACAGTCTGTTAGGATTTGTAAGGAGTCCAAGTTGTTTCTATGCGTTTGTTCTGCATTACCCAGAAGAAGGACGACACACCTGGGCAACTTTGTCTTCGACAATCTAGGGGATCTAGCGGATAGATAGGGGTATTCACAGTCTGTTAGGATTTGTAAGAAGTTCAAAGTGTTTCTAAGCGTTGTTCTGCATTACCCAGAAGAAGGATGACACACCTCAGCAACTTTTTCTTCAATAATCTAGGGGATCTAGCCGATAGATAGGGGTATTCACAGTCTGTTAGGATTTGTAAGGAGTTAAAACTGGCTTTATGCGTTGTTCTGCATTACCCAGAAGAAGAAAGACACACCTGGGCAACTTTTTCTTCGGCAATATAGGGAATCTATCCAATGGAACTATTTACAGTCTAGGTAAGGAGCTCATACTGGTTCAATGAGTTGTCCTACATTATCCAGAAGAAGTAAGACTCACCTCAGCAAATTTTTCTTCAATAATCTAGCTGATCTAGCCGATAGATAGAGGTATTCATAGTCTGTTAGGATTTGTAAGGAGTTAAAACTGGTTCTATGCGTTGTTCTGCATTACTCAGAAGAAGGAAAACACACCCGGGCAACTTTTTCTTCGACAATCTAGGGGATCTAGCCGATAGATAGGGGTATTCACAGTCTGCTAGGATTTGTAAGGAATTCTAACTGGTTCCATGCGTTGTTATCCAGGAGAAGAAAGACACACCTGGGCAACTTTTTCTTCGACAATCTATCGATCTAGCCGATAGATAGGGGTATTCACAGTCTGTTAGGATTTGTAAGGAGTTCAAACTGTTTCTATGCGTTGTTCTGCATTACCCAGAAGAAGAAAGACACACCTGGGCAACTTTTTCTTCGACAATCTAGGGGATTTAGCCGATAGATAGGGGTATTCACAGTCTGTTGGGATTTGTAAGGAGTTCAAACTGTTTCTATGCGTTGTTCTGCATTACCCAGAAGAAGGAAGACACACCTGGGCAACTTTTTCTTCGACAATCTAGGGAATCTATCCGATAGGACTATTCACAATCTACTTGGCTTCGCAAGGATCTCTTACTGGTTCAATGAGTTGTCCTGCATTATCTAGAAGAAGGAAGACTCACTTCTACAACTTGTTTCTCAACAATCTAGGGAATCTATCCAATAGTTAGGACTGTTCCCAGTCTGCTAGGATTTTTAAGGAGTTCAAACTGGTTCCATGCGTGAGCAGACTTTCATTCTTTTCATTGTGGTATCAAAATTGGCCTTCATGGCCTCAGTGGGCTCCACCTTGGGACAGCCACCTCTACCTACTTATCTAACTAGCAACTAATTTTTCACTTTAAAATTTTTAATTCACGATTTAATTCAAAATTTGTTTAGTACAAAAATAAACATTAAAAACTTTAGGTAATAAAAACTATTTAAATTATTTTATCTTAAACTTTTCCACTATTTGCTGAGAAACTTACGTAAAACTTTAAACATTAATGCATTAAGCACAAACAAAGAACAAAATTTTCAATGTTTTTAGTACAGCATTACACACACCAACTTTTCTATCTAAAGTCTGCGTTAAAGCGCTCAACTCTTGGCCAGCCTTCATGCCTCCAACTGCGTAGGTCAGGCTGCTGGTGTCTGTCAAAATATGTTTATGTGTGTATGGGAGCGTTGGAAATTTTGCACAAACCGCTCATTTATTTTCATAAAATTTTCTACAAAATGTCCGCCCGCGGCGCAGTCACCTCGACAGCGACCAGCGTAGAGCATATAAATTTGTAGTTTACTGGCATTAAGTATGGCCAATGTTTGTATGTCGAATGTTTGCTACAGTATAGTTTGCTAAACACACACACACATATATATAAAGGCGCCGCAACAACACGCACTTACAACAACCGCTGCAACCACTCCCATTTCTACAGACTCCAACAATGACTGCCACTAATTTCTACAGCCATTTCCATGCTTTGCCATTGCCACATTCTATTCTCCGACACTGGCGCTGTCTGTCGTTGCGTCTGCACTCACACACACATATAAATAGCGCGACGGTGACGCCCATTGGTGAGGCCAGTACGCCATGGCGCATAGTCGCGCATTATCTTTGCTACTTTGTTGCTTATTTGCGCACACAAAAAGGCGCAAAAATCAGCTTCAGCTGCGACTGCGACTTTTGCTGCTATTTCGTGGATTTGCTGTGTATCTGCTGTCGCAGTGTTGAGTTTGTATCTCGCTACAAAAAAACAAAACAAAAATGAAAATATAAAGCACACACAAGTTTGTGCCGCGTATCCTTTTCGCTGTGCTGGGCTATGTCAGCGTGCAGTTGACACCGCATCCTTTTTCTTCGCTGTCCGCCAACGGAACCTTCGCTCTCTCCCATTTGGCGGCGATTTTATGTTTTGGTTTTATGCTGCGAGGTCGTGGTTCATGTTACACACTAATTTCTTCTTCGTTTTTGTGCCATTGTACAAATTTTAAATTTTCATTTCGAGTTCCATGTAACAAACGCTGCTGACTGACTGCCTTTTCTGACTTTCGCTCGCGCACACGTACGCACATGCGAGTGTATGTGTAAGTTTCCGGTTGGCGCCTTGTTTAATGTTCCATATTAACTGTTGAATATTAATGCAAATTTGACATTCGAGAATTGTAATGAGTGTTCACACGCTGCGCAAAGGATGCGCAGTGACCGCACGCATCTAAAGCCTATTTGGGGCCATGTTTTGAGGTTATGCGACTATGCATGAATTTATATCCTATGTAATCGGAATCAGCTGGGGGCTACTCACATGCAGCTGACGCAATATGTATCCATTTACACTTCAGTGCGTACTTTAATATTATCATAGAAACTTTAATGTGAACTCATGAACGAATCGATGGCCCAAACAACACCTCAGTGCATATGTAGTGAAAGTTTAAATTTTCTCAAATTAAAACTGTCAAAATTTATGACAAAAGAAATCTCATAGGTAAACTTCCTAGTTAGGTTAGTTTAACCCTTTCGGGACGGAGTTTAATTTTGAAAACTACACATGGTAGAAATGTTTCCATGCTGTGAAAGTTGGGGCTAGAAAATTATGTTGAATGCTCAAAAATTCTGAAACCAACCTTTTATCTGGAGACATATAATTTGAATAAATATCCTGCGCGAGTCATAAGATCTGAGTAATTTTTTTGAGGGGCCTTAAAAACATGTTGGGACGTTTGATTTCAGTAGTCCCGAAAAGGTTAAGAGGAAGGACACCGGTTTTTTCCCGAAAAATCAGAGACCTAAAATAATTATTATCCAAATTTTTGGGAATAAAAAATTTCTATAACTATTGTTTTATAATAATTTTTCGCAATAAGAAAGTTTTTACGTTGCCTATAACTATTACCATGTAATAAAATTTTTTGAGTTGCATAATAACTCTTATAAGTAACAAATATATTTTTCGTTGTCGATAATTATTATTTTGAGAAATTTTTTTTTTACGTTGCTTCATAACTTTTATTTGTGATTTTTTTTCATTTACGTTGCCGATAACTATTATTTTGAAAAAACAATTTTTACGTTAAATTACCACATTTTGGATATGAATTGATTTTGGATTGTTTTAAATTGACAAACGCAAATTAACTGCAGAAACCTAATTTCCACCAACAACTAAACAATTCAAAATCAATTCAAACAGGGCAACGTAACAAAAAAAATTTCTTTCATAAAAGTTATGAAGCAACGTAAAAAAAATTGTCTTTCAAATAATAGTTATCGGCAACGTAAATAACAAAAAATCATAAATAAAATTTATGAAGCAACGTAAAAAAATTTTTTTTAAATAATAGTTATCGGTAACGTAAATAAAAAAGTCATAAATAAAAGTTATGATGCAACGTAAACAAAAAAAATCCCAAAATAATAATTACGCAGAATGAAAAATATATTTATTTCTCATAACAATTATTATGCAACGTAAAAATTAATTGTCGCAAATAATAATTACAATCAACAAATAAAATGTATGTTGCATTGTAATAGTTACATTGCAATAATTTTCTTAAAAAACTTATAATAGTTAAGTCCCTGCGAAAAATGAAGGAATGGACCCAACAGGGTCTCCGAGTGGAAGTGCTTGCCGCACACACCCCTTCCGTAACCTAACCTAACCTTCGTCTCTATGTAGGCAAAACAATTGAGTCCACTTGTGTAACGAAGCACTTGCGGTCTCTCTGAACGGTGTAATAAGTTCGAGTGCTCGACTTTTGGTGCATTGGTCTTGTTCGTCGGGAACCATGAACCCAGAGTACAAAGTCAATGATCCTAAATAGAAAATCTGCAAAAATAACAAATGTTGTATTGATCGAACTTGAAACACTTCTCTCTAGCTTCCAAAGATCCAATGATACTCAAAAAATTAGACCGTCGCGCATGAGTACTCAAGTTCGACTGTTTTACTTGAATTAATTTGAATGTAAAATTGAATTATTAAGAAATATTTAAAACACAGTAACAGCACTCACAAGAAGGTCTCGTAAAGAACCCCAATAAGCTTTATAAATAAAAATATCTTCATGCAGAAGGTATCCTATGAGGATTCAATTTTTGACAGGATAACCGGTCAATATTCACGTACAGCGCAATATTTTTCTAGTACAAAGCTTTTCTAGCTCACAGTTCGATGGTACAGCGCTCATTCTTGGTACCTCTTCGGCTGTTTTTTTCTCTTTTACATCCACGTATTCAGATACTTAGCCGAGAGTGATTTAGTGACTACGTCCAATTGCAAACTTTGAAGGCTGCCTCGCTGCCAAAGCGAATTGTAATTTGGTTGCCAGACAACTCTTTTTTCTTCATTGTAAAAGGTGCAAGGAATATGAAGCTTTGGAGACATTTGGAGGCCCGTCATCTCAGGACAACGTTTGGTAAGCCTGGGGCACAAGAGTTCGTCGGACTAGATGCTATCACGACGCTGGACCTGAAGTGTTTGTTGAAGTTTTCCAAAGCACGCGTATTCTACTCATAAACGAATCTCCATCTGATACCTCTAAGGACCCAATAAAAATCTATGTGTGGCCTTCATGGCCAGCCAGTTACACTTATCTCTAAATTTTTTTCTATTCTTAAGGATCAGTACTAATAATAAATAATAATAATTGACTGGCACGACAGCCCGATTACGAGACTAAGGCCTAGCGACCTGCAACCATCCGTGTTGTGCGTGCGAATTTTTTTTGTACAAGGTTGGAAGGGACCTACAGTTTTATGCCGATTCCGAACGGCGAGTTGAGAGCTTTTTCATAGGCAATTTTACTCTCGGAGGTTTGCCATTTCCTGCTGAGAGGACAGCAGCCGAATAATTGTTGTTTTTCTTTTTTTTCGGTGTTAGCAGCAACGGAGTCTTGAACCTGGGTTCGAGCGTCGCATTTGACTCGCGGCCCAATGAACTAGCCAGCTGAGCTACGGCGGCTTCTTAAGGATCAGTACTACAACTTATAAAAGGATCTCCGTCTGGCATCGCTAAGGACCGAATGAGGATCTCAGGATTTATGTGTGGTCATTCAGGGCCAGCCAGATACACTTGCCTACAAACTCTTTTTCTACTTGGGTTCAACAAGCTTCTAAAAGGCATGAGCCTTGCTTGCAAAAAGCTGGATCTTAGTTTGTTTTATGTAAGATTTTCAAATTATTTCACAAGATTAAATTATTTGTTGCTACGATATTCATAAATTTATACCAGCCATTCGTCCGGCGTAGGCTCTGTAGATGACATAAGACAAGGATCGAACGTCTTACGATCACAATAAATCAAAAAGATCGCAGTGTATGAAATTATTTTTTAAATCCAACGCAATCCTATCTGTTGAAAAGTTCGAATATTCAGAATTTTAAAGGAAACATCGGTTTAACAAAGGTCTCCTTACTTGTGTTATTTACAAGTCGCTTTGAGTATTTGAGTCCTTTTATAAATCTAATCTGCTGAAAATTTCTTCAATAATTAAAAATGTATAGCAGACATTCATCTGACATAGGTTCTATAGATAAGATTGTCCTTTTCCTATGAGCCTCTAAGGGATCACAATCAGATTACATTATCAGTGAAGAACATCCTTTTATAAATTTAATCTAATTTGTTGAAAAGTTCCTTTGATATTTAAAAGTTTATAGCAAATATTGGTTTGACCTAGATTTTTAGTAGATAAGATTGTCCTTTTCCTATGAGCCTTTAAGGGATAACAATTGATCGAACAGTTCGCAGTGCATATCATTTTTTTATAAAAGGAATCTAATGGAATCTATTTAAAGGACTCTTAAGCCATTCAAGTGACATGAAACCTAGGAACAGACCCACCGAAAGCAACACTAACCTTTGATTAAACTATCAGTACACAGCATCCTTTCACAAATCGAATCTCATCTGACCTGTTAAAAAGTTCCTCCGATACTTAAAATTTAAAGCAGACAGTGATCTGACGTAGGTTGTGTAGATAAGATCGTAATTTCCCTATGAGTCTTAAAGGAATCACAATAGATCGAAAAGCTCGCAGTATATATCAGTCTTTTGTAAATCGAATCTAATGGAATCTATTGAAAGGACTCTTAATGACATGAAACTTTGAAGCAGACCCACCGAAAGCAACACTAACCTTTGATGAAACTATCAGTGCACAGCCATAGTTTCATCTTTCATAAATCGAATCTAATCTGTTAAAAAGTTCCTCCGATACTTAAAAGTGCATAGCAAACATTGATCTGACGTAGGTGGTGTAGATAAGATCGTAATTTCCCTATGAGTCTTTAAGGGATAACAATTGATCGAACAGGTCGCAGTGCATATCATCCTTTAATAAAAGGAATCTAGTGGAATCTATTAAAAGGACTCTAAAACTATTCAAGTGACATGCCACTTTGAAACAGACCCACTCAGACCTAAAGGCAACTTTAACCTTTGATCAAACTATCAGTGCACAGCATCCTTTCATAAATCTCATCTCATCTGATCTGTTAAAAAGATTCGAAGCCCATGCAAATTACATGAAAAATTCAAGTAGGACCACACATAAAGATCCCATTAACCATTTATTGCCGCAGTTTCTTTGTGCGCAAAATCTGAACAACCAACCCTAACACTATTCAGCCACTGATGGGTGCAAGTAATGCAGTTTTTGTGGCTTCGCGTGGCATAATTTTCTATTCAATTCAACGGCCAGCAGTGATGGGCTGTCTACGACGTGGGCGCGTTTGGTATCATCATTAAAACGCTGCAAATAAACATATGGCGAAAAATATTTAATATTGGCCATTCTGCTCATTTTCGCTCCGGCGGCTAAGCACTTTGCTGCTGCCACTCTTCACCGGAACCGTAATCCTGAGCGCCGCGTCCTAATCCTCGCACACCACACCACGCCCAGCCGAGCGCCAGTCGAGTTAATGCTCATTTTACTGCGCGACAGACAGCGACTTCCGAGTGTTGTTTGTACGGCTTTAATGTTGGTCCATGCCGCGCCCCCTAGACCGCTTCTACTTGATCCACATTTATTTTCTCCGCTTTGGGTATGCTGTGTACTGTATAGTTACTTCTTCTTTTTGCCATTTTCTTTTACTCTTTGCACATTTTTCTTTTTATTTTTATATTTTTTTTTTGGCCTTTAGCAGGCGGCAGGCAACTTTATCTGCTCGGGCGGCAAAGCATACAACACACGCAATTTAACTGTTTTATGGTACACGAGTGTATGCGTGTGTGTGTGTGTATTAATGTACTTCCGTAAACACATACATGTGTGCATATGTGTGTGTGTGCAGCTCGAGCTCTCTGAACGCGTCGGTGGGTGGGCGCAGCCAGCCAGCAGGTTTATGGCTCCCACGTTTACCCGATGCCATAAGTAATGGCACATACTGTTATTTTTGTTGTTTTTGTTGTTGTACTGCTGCTGCAGTTTTTGGTTTTTTTGCCACTGTCGTCTACAACAACGTTGAAAGTGTTCAACGTTGG
Source organism: Melieria picta (assembly GCA_964056695.1). NCBI lineage: Eukaryota > Metazoa > Arthropoda > Insecta > Diptera > Ulidiidae > Melieria > Melieria picta. The sequence continues at coordinate 19,978,686 of OZ057398.1, read as the reverse complement.
CGTTCGTAGAGCTTTCGCTTTGCTCCTGTGAGTTGTCACACTGACATTTCTGTTGCCTGCCCGCCCACACAGTGCATTGTTGTTGTTGTTGTTGTGCATATTATTGTTGTTGTTGTTGTTGTAATTTAAATTATGTCATTGTGTAATTAGAAAATGTGACATAGACACATTAAAGCCGGAAATGAAAACGCAGCCGCACGCTTCGAGCGAACGAAACAAAATCGAAGAAAAAGTTTCAGCCGCAGCATGGAAAATTTTATGTTGCAAGCTTGACAGTTGCTTCTGTCTTATGTCTTTCAGTTTCGTTTTGTTGCGTGTGTGTGATAATTTAATTTAATTAAAAATTTCAAAGCAATCACCTAAGTGACTCAGCGTCGGCATGGAAATTCGGCGCGCCGCAGACAAGTTAATTTTTTGTTGTACACGTTCACCGTGTCTGCCAATCTGGCAATGCAATGTGAAATTTCCTTTAGTTCATTGCCAAGCCGAATGTTGCCCGCAATCGTCAGCATGTTGCGGCACATGCCACAAGTGCAACATTTGCGCCTTGAAAAGTATTTTGTAATTTTGTATTATTGTATTTGTTTTTTTTTATTTATCTGCATTGCTTCATTTTGCGGTTGCATTACTAACTGCACATAGCTGCCGCTTTCATTAGTTCAAATTGTATTTTTTGACTCGATTGTGATTGTGTTGGACTGTGTTGCGTACTCTGTGCTGCTTGGAATTTTCCAATTAAATAACAATCAAGAACCGACAGCACACTTTTGCGGTTTTCTTGAATAATTGAAATTGCGCAAATTTTTGTTTTTCTGAAAAAATCTTTAAGGAAATCCTTTTTGCATGGCATTGACTTCTGATGAGAAGAGCATTTTAATGAAGCCACTAACGAGCTGTGGTAACTAGTTAAAAGAAAAATGTGCACTTTTGCAATTAGAATGTTTTTAGATTGGCTCCACATTCCGCTAGAGAATTGTCTGGATGTTGTCCAAAATGACTATGCAATTGTTATTTGAAAAGTATGAGGCCTTCCTTGGCATGTCGGAGCATCTTCTCCACTTTTTTCGAAATCATTGTGTTTCCTGGTCTCATCTTGGGTTATTCCAAAGAATAGGATCCTTAAATGAAGATACTCGCAAACCTCACCAGCTGCCTTCAATAGGCAACACTTGACATCAAGTTTCCTTCAGACTCCGGATCTCTTTTAGCCAGTCTGCCATTTTTTGCTTAAATCTTCCATAGCATTTGGTTGTATAGTACTAAAAAATTTACAACCGATTTGTCAGATGTAATTTTAACAAAATGGTAGCTATAATTTAGTTTGAGTCCAGTGACGCACACAGGAGGGGAGTGGCTGAGGGGTTCAAACCCCCCAACATACAAAAATTGCTGGTGCAAAATATGGTTTCAAATGGAATGGGGCTCAAAAGTTGTACGCAAACCCCCCTTCGCCCCCCAAATGAAATCTTGTGTGTGCCACTGTTTGGATCTTTTCTTCTCATTAATGTTATTGGTCGACGATAGTATCCGACCGAAACAACTTTTTTGGGCCGAAACCGAATTTCGGTTTTTTTTTAATATTCGGCCAAACCCGAAAACGAAACTTTCTAGTTGAAATAAAAATCACCATATCAAGCATTTTTTTTCAACAAACGAATTTTACATTAAGTAAATAAAGAACAAACAAACAAACATAACATAAATAAATAAATACTTATTACTAAAAACAATTTTTTAATTTTTTAAAAACATAAACATGAAAAAATCACCCTTTCGTACCTTACTCGCTAATATTCAAAATTAAATAATTTAATATTATATGCTTAAAAAAAAGTTTATTTACATTGGTGGTATCTACACAATAAAATGTAGAAAAATATTCTAGAAAGTTTCGGTTTCGGCCGTTCGGCCATTTTTTGGCCGAAACTGAAACCGAAACCGAATATTCGGTCGGACACTAGTCGACGGCGAAGAAGGATGCCATATCTCCGGTGGAAGGACCAAGTTGAAGACGCTACAGTCTCTCACTTGGGTGACCAGTGAGAGAGGGAAGTTGCCAGGAGAGAAATTTTGTGGCAATCCGTCACACAATGATGGTTTAAATATTAAGGCCTGTTAATAAGTAAATTTTCTTCCATGGACATCAGCGATCTGAAATCTAAATGCACCGAAAATCTTTTCAAAACTTTGATACATGGTAGGCAGAAATTATTCCTCTCGAACGAGAGCTCACTTGAACCAAACTCGACTCATTGTGTTGACATAGAATGACTAACTCCTTCTTAATTGTATCTCAAGCCAACGACAGCAAGTGATTCATTTCATATATTAAGTTCCGGCGAAAATGTTCTTCAACCCAGTAGTTGAAGGTTGATGGCGAAGAGGGAGACCTTACCTCCGGTGGAAGGACCAAGTTGTAGATGCCTTACCATCTGAAGAGAACTTTTGCGGCAATCCGTAACACAAAGACGTTTTATTAAGGTCAGTTAGGTAAGTGAGTAAAGTTTCTTCCAAGGTCATCGTCGATATGAAAATCTATATGCTATATGAAAAGCAGGTAGATGGAAGTGGCTCCTCTCGAACGAGAGGTTCACTTGAACCAAACTAGGCCCATTGTGTTGACATAGGATCACTAACTCCTTCTTAATTAGATCTCAAGCCAACCACAGCAAGTGATTCATTTCATATATTAAGTTCCGGCGAAAATGTTCAACCCGGTAGTTTGAGGTTGACGGCGAAGAGGGAGACCATATCTCCGGTGGAAGGACCAAGTTGTAGATTCCTTACAATCTGAAGAGAACTTTCCGTAACACAAAGCCGTTTTATTAAGGTCAGTTAAGTAAGTGAGTAGAGTTTCTTTCAAGGTCATCATCGATCTGAAAATCTATATGCTATATGAAAAGCAGGTAGATGGAAGTGGCTCCTCTCGAACGAGAGGTTCACTTGAACCAAACTAGGCTCACTGTGTTGACATAGGATCACTAACTCCTTCTTTATTGGATCTCAAGCCAACCTAAACAAGTGATTCATTCAATTTATGAAATTTTCCTTTCAACAAAACATAAACTGTTGATTATATGAAAAGACTAGATTCAATATTACCCTTGCAACATTTCAATTTACCACCTAAAAACATTAATTCGAATTACATTTTCTCTCATAGCTCAAGGCAAACGTTTCGTCATTCGACTCCAACCGAAAATGATTACTTATGCGTCTCATTACGCAAGTGCGCAAATGTATCGACTTAAGTACTTATTACACGTGTAATTGTCGGGCGGATTCGTGCACCAATACCACTGCCGAGCAATAATGGGCGAAGCAAAAGCAAAAAGTTGACTAAGAGCGGTTAAATTTTAATTGAAATCTCGCAGACCGCCACTTACCTTTGGTGTATTGTAAAATTCAATATGGTTCACTCCAAGAAGCGACCGGCGCCGCACTCAACGAATTATGCGAGTGTGACTCGTGGAAAATTTCTCGAGTGACGTTGCTGTCTGGCGACGGTGTCACGTAAAAAAGTGAAAGGGTCGCGCACGCGTTACGAATACTGACGGCGAAATGGCACAAAACAAAAATCGTTTCAAGACGCAACGTTGTACGAACCGGGCGGACGGGGGCGACAGACACTCAGACGGCACGCAAGACAAAAGGCGCGCAACACACGCGTTGGGGTCGGGCGGAGTGGGGATGCGGCGGAGGTTCAGACAGCGGCGATGACGCACAGGTTTAGAGGCAACCGGCACTAATCGAAGTAATGACGACAATCAAGCAAAATCGAAATGAGACGCAATGCGCTTCGATTCGATTCGATGCGATGCGATGTGGATTCTTGGGCGGGCGCGGGCGAAGTGCAGAATGGCTGCTCAAGAGTTCCAGATGTGATTTGTTGTTGTTGTTGGGTATACTTCAAATGATTTCTTCTATTTATTAACTGCTTACTGGTTGTCACTTTTTCAGTTGTGGACTTTGCTTCGTTGTTTCGATCTGAAGATGTTTGCGTGCACTTCAAACGCCAACAGCTGCCCAACGTATCTGAGCGAATTGAGTTTTATCTTTGTTTACTATTTTAGTTAATCACTTTTTGTATTATTTTTTGTATTAATTTTTAATATATTTTGTAAACTGCCCGTCGAGCTGACAATTTATTTTGATATTTAATATTTTTGCTTTTGTTTATTTGTTTTGCTTTTTTATTATATCTTTAATTTGTCATTTAATTTCGAAATTCGGAAAATTTTCGTCTCTTTCTCTCAATTGAATATTTTCTAGGGTCTCCAAGTTGCGTAAATTTTTTAATAGAACAAATCCAACAGACCTTTTGGAGTGCTGTAAATAAAAATGAAGAATATTTGTATTAAAATTATGAAATAAAATTTTTTTTAATATTACAAAATTCGTTGAGAAGTTGCAAAATGCATGAAGAAGACTCAAAAGATTGAGGCATCAAGTTCTGTCCCTCTTATTTCTCTTAATCTTTCAAATGGTTCTCACTTTCTCTTAACTCTTTGCTTCACGACTGAAAATGTCATAGAGATCAAAAATAAACTTTAAATTTTATGGTTACATGATAACTTGCAACCAGAAGCGCACATAGGGGGGTGTTGAGGGGGTCAAATCCCTCCCCAAAATACAAAAATCACTGATACAATACAAGATTTCAAATGGTATTGGGCTCAAAAGTTGTACTCAAACCCTCGCACCCAAAATGAAATCCTGTGTGCGCCACTGCTTACAACTGACACTGTCTCTAAAACCATGTACAAAAGTGCAGTGGCACAGGCAAGATAGGGTTTTGGGGTTTCAACCCCTGAAAATATCTGTTTGGTAGAAAAATTGTGAGTGTTAAACGTGGCTTAAAATGGTATTGATCCCAAAACTTGTGTTCAGAACTCCTGAAATCATATGTGCGCCATTTTACAAGTGATTATTATGTGTCCATATATCAACATGGTCGAAGTAAAAGCTACATATTTCAAGGGTTTCAACATCAAAATTAAATTAAAATCACTTTTAGTAGCGAGAATTAAAGTTTTCCTATATTTTGGAGATCATGTGTGCAAAATTTCGTAAAAACAAATATAAAAGTGAAGGTTTCTGGGATCGTAACTCTTCAAAATTCTCCTCCTGATTACAGAAATCTAAACCTAAAAATAAGAAAGATCGAAACAAAAATTGTAGAATTATATAGGAAACAAACAAAGCAAGTCCTTTCTATTAGTTCTCATTCCTTACACGGGAGCTGTACCGTATTGAGCGGTCTACACCTTCTTTTTGTGGTAAAACAATGAGTCAAATAGGTTTTAAGTGAGCACTTTTTTTGCTTCCACTCTAACCTAACCGAACTCACAGGGCCCTAAGGCCCTAAATCCTCATACGTTTTCTTAAATTTCGTATTGGTTCAGTCAGAATTCGAACAAATGACTATTTGAGTTAAGCTATGACGTAAAGTTGAAACTTATAAGCTAAATACTCTGATATCAATAAGTTTGTCCAAGCAAATGCGTTTTCCAAAGATTCCTGCAATCAGCTGAAGATATGAAACCAATTTGTGCTTACAGAAGCTTTCACAAATCATTAGTTTTTGTTAGTTTGTTACACTAGCTCCATGAATCTGAAGTTACAACAGTTTCTTTCAAGCATAGATTTGTTAAATTTCGCCTACAACTTTTCGCCAACAGTTTCCTTCAAGCATAGATTTGCTAAAGTTCGCCTGCAATGTTAGACTCTTCGTTGAGCTATAACACCGTGCGACAAAAAATAAAAAAATTTGTCACACCGAAAAAATCCATATGGGCGTGAAACTAGAGACCAAACATAGTAATACTGCGTACTCAGTTTTTTATTTCTACATCTTTTGTCCTTTTAAAAGGACTAAAATTTTGAAGGGGATAAAAAATGAAAAATATATAAAAAATACTTAATCTCGTAATAATATGGCGATATGTATATCAAATGAAAGAGGAAAGGCTCAAAAATTTAAATAAAATTGACCTTTTATCTATTTGTAGAAAAAGGATATGAAAAAGGTCCTTTGAAAATTTTAATCCTTCATATCCTTGAAAATTTATATAGAATTTTCTTGAAAATTATGTATGTTAAAACCCAAAATCACCTTGATCACATGTCAAAAGTTAATTATTCTCGCTTAATTGATTTTGTATCTTTTTATGATTTAAAATACTGATTCTCAAATAAATTGGAATTTTTGTACTTCATTAGAATTGCAGCTTCCCCCTTTTTTTAAATAACTTTCGAACCAATAAAGTATAATATAACATCTCTGTACCATCATCTGGTATTGCTAAGGACATTGTAATATTCTTTTCTTTCTCTATTTATCCTCTACATATCCTTTATATACTTCAAACTAAAATCAATGCTCACGACCACTTGAATGCCAAATGAAAATCAAATAGCAAAAGTTAAAGTTAAAATTCAAAGCCATAATACAAACTAAATTAATTGCCTTAAATACACCTTAAAGCATAAAGAAATGTAAACATGTCCAAGTATTCTGCCTCCAGCCTGTAGCTGTGTCTTTCTATTTATATCTCTCACATGCCAGCAAACACTCGAAAACGCTTCCAGCGCACAAAACGAAAAAAAAAATTTTACATGTGCAACTCAAAGAAACATTACGCTCGCAGCTAACACAGCAAAAAAATACGCATTAATAATTACTTTTGTCTACCAACAATGGAAATAATTAATAACGTGGCTTTGCGTTCCTTTTTGCCTGCCATTCACCGGCTTCGTCTGCGAATGCTGCGTTTGACTGTTCAACCGCCATGCCGGATTTAGCGCAAAAGTCAAAGTCTAGACAAATAAATGCTCATTTGTTTGCGCCACTTGGTGGGTTGGGGGTCTCTCCCGGTCAGGTTCAATTCAAATATCAAATTGTTTTTGTGCATTTCCTGATGTTGGCTTCCCTCTTTCTTGCCTAAAATTTTTTCTGGTTGTTGATTTGGCCAAATCAACGCAAAAGCACAGATTTATCTTAACGAAAAATTTAGGCCGAAACATGTGGTACCACCAAAAATTGTATAACAGGTTGTCTACCTTGAAATATGCTGAAACTTGGAATACGCGGAAATAACTATGAACCTGATCTGAACATGGACTGATGTGGGAATGCTATTGAAAACTCTCCATTACTCATCATCTCTCTTCAATGAACTCAAACCAGTCTATGTGGCCTCTAATTTAATATCTATCTTGTAGCTTTTTAACTGCTTTTATATTCATGTAACCAGTGCTTATAATAAATCTCGCCGAGAATGAAATACATATGTCGCAAAGATGCTGGGAACTCGTGGAACTCGCAGGATAGGAGCATCATTTGTAGACCGTTAAACACCAGGAACCAGTACGGACTAACAAAAACTGACGCATCGCTCATCAAAGATATCCTTTGCGACATCTACTTTCTATTAACAGCAGATACGAAAAGAACGCACATATAACGTAGTACCTCATCATACGGAGATGTCCCTCTAAGGGAACAATAGATCGCAACCCCTTAGACTTCTAGCGATAAGTAAATCACGCACCTTGGCAGAATTTTAATTGAAAAACGTAACCAACACAATTTGCCTTGTTGAAGTCTTCTGCTCTCTAGTGGATTGAATGAGGAGTACACCAGGAACTACCCAGGTTGACGAGGGATGTGCGGGATCAGGAAGGAGATCGATAATAGCGGCAGAAATCTGAACGTTTTCAAATAAATTGAAATTAAATGAAATTGTTTTCATATAGGGAACGAAAAGGAGGCCGATTAAGTGACCTGCATCGATGAATTCAGACATACAAAAAACGAATAAAATATCTCTCTAACTTAAAATCGATAAAACTATTCTTTGACATACCCACTAAATTGGGGTGCCAAGACTCAGGTAAGAAAAGAGGTTTATACCATGTGAAAAGTTCCAAAGTATTCATGATCCTATAGAAATCATTTTCGATACCTCTTGCACTTATTGCACAGCCTCCAAAACCCAGCTTGAGTGCACTAACCTATGATCCCAGAGGTCGTGCGGCTGTAAAAATAGAAAACAAATATCTGTAAGGGGAAGGGGGCACTAGCAAAAACAACGCACCAAACCTATCTTAGGGAAGTCTCCAACCATCCTGCTCTCACCTCCTTTACACAACAGATGGCGCTATGAGGAGTAGCTCATAACATCAGAGGTGTTGTTCCTAAGCGGCGGTAGATGGGAGCTCCCTATCACTTAGGTCTACCTGCGGCAGGATAATCACCTATCCTGGCAGAAAAATACAACCGTTGTACGTAACCAACACAAGGCAATGTCTTGTGAAGGCCCTATGCTCCCGAAAGGAGTGAACCAGGGGAAAAAATTGCACTTATTGTAGAAGAGAAGAGGATAGAATTTAGTTTCGTGCCGGGTTTTCTAAATGTCCTGACAGTTCTGACAATAAGACATGATAATAAGATAAGAATAAGACATGAAGGTTTTTAAAGGAGCTTGGCGTTTTGAGGGCCCACATTTTCTCATTGTATATCATTAATTGGGACGGTCAGTCACAGGTTCATCATACTTTACATAGAAACAATTTCCGATAGCTCTTGCAGATATTCTATGAAATAGGAGACAGTGAGCCGGAGATGGATACTTCTGAGTTTGTGGAGAGTTTTCCAAATTGTCCTACCTGACCTACCTCCGAGTGATGGTAAATCGGGAATGACTTCAAATGGGCAACGACGTTATCGTTGTTAATTAATCTTCTATATACACTATGATCAATAAGTACCGGGACTGTGTAAAAAAAACAAAATTGTTTTATTCTTCTGGTAAATTTATTTTATCCCCTTCAAAATAAGCCCCATCTGAAGCAATACACAAATGCCAACGCTTAATCCAATCGTCCATGCACTTCTGGTAAGCCGAAGCAGGTATGGCCTTCAGCTCTCGTGTCGCATTTTCTTTTATGACCTCTATGGACTCAAATCTCTTTCCACGAAGCGGTAACTTGAGTCGGGAGAACAGGAAAAAGTCACATGGTGCCATATCTGGAGAATAGGGAGCCTGATCGATGATATTCACACTGTGTTTGTTCAAATAATCGCGAATAATGTGTGCTTTGTGAGACGGCGCATTCAAGTCTTGAGGAACAAGCCGTGCGGTGACGCGTTTCATGCGCAAAATATCGACAACTATGTGTTGTGCGCTTCCATAAGAGATGTTAAGATCGTTAGAAATCTCTCTGAGGCTCACATGACGATTTTCAAGCACGATTTTCTTCACAATTTCAACATTTTCGTCGGTATTCGATGTTGAAGGACGTCCAGAACGAGGAAAGTCTTCGACCACTTCACGACCACTTTTGAACATTTTATACCACTCGAACGCTCTGGTTCTTGATAGAGCAGACTCCCCAAATGCTTTCTGCAACATTTTAAGCGCATTGGCACAAGAAATTTCGTTCTTAAGACAAAATTTCAAACAAATACGTTGATCAACAAAATTATCCATTGTAAAATGCGACGAAGTACAAAAAGTTGACTGACGCTAACAGCTGCCAAACAAAAACTAATGATGCAATCCCGCTCAAAATTTGACACAGATGTCAGTTAAGGTCCTACCGACCTAAAAAAATTTTTTTTACCTGCATCGGGCAACGGCGGAAAATTTAAAATGCACAGTCCCGGTACTTATTGATCATAGTGTATATAAAAGAAAGTGGCTGTATGTGTCTAAGCGATTCACGCCCAAACGCACCGGCCGATTTGCATATAATTTTTTTTGTTGGATTTGTATCGAGTCAGTTCAGGTTCGTGCAAAAAAAAAAATTCAGGAAAATCTATTGGAAAAGTCGGAAAATCCCTGCCATATTTGACCGCGAATTCTGAAAATTTTCAGACGATAACTTTGGAACCATAAGTCACACATCAATTTAATTCACTACGAACTTACTATTTATTCATATCTTTCGGCAGAGTGAATGGGGCGAGTATTGGACAAGGGGGCGTGGCACCTCCCATACAAGCCAAATCTCAATCATGGAATATCTTTGAAACTGTAAGTTATACAACATTGAAATTTAGTACCCCGTCGTCCCATAGATGAGTCATTCTATTTTTAAGATTTAATGGGCGTTGGACAAGGGGCGTGGCACATTTTTGTGACCAAAATATTCCGCTGAACTATAAGTCGCTCAGCAATGAAACTTAGTACGAACCCAATATTTTTTCTTTCGACAATTAGCATTGTGCGGGTATTGAATAAGGGGGTGTGGCACCGCCCATATAATTTAAATCTGGTTCAAGCGCAGTCCATTTCTTTACTGAAACTTAGCAGTAGCTCCTCGTCTTCCTTTAGTTGGTTTTCTTCGTAAAGTTGCATCGCCATAGATTCGCCATCTCGCGTATTTCATTATAAAAAAAAACAACAAATGTCGTGTGAGACAAAGTTCGCCGGGTCAGCTAGTCACTAAATAGAGGGAAGACCTCAAGAGCTGAAGGCCATGCGTCCCTGCACCCCAGATCCATATTATTTCTCCACGACCTTGTGTCCTTCATACTTATTCTTTGTTCCTTCAAACTTTGAGTTTTTGCTTTTTTTTTTTAATACAAAATGAGTCTGTTTTTGATTCCAAAGCACCAATCTCCACACTCGAATGTAAATTCACCGTAAACGAAACAATTTACAGAGCTGAAAACATTTTTCCGACAACGCAACCGCATTGAAAACTTTTGCAAAGATTTGTGCGTAATTAGAAATTTGTAATATCAAATCATTTACAGGGTATTCCCCAAGCCAAAACACTGCCCAGGCCAGTGTTGACGCAGCCAAGCTGGGATTTCCATCATCAATTGTTGCCACTTATTGGAACGTCTTATGTAACAACAAAATTCATCTCGTGACTACATGCCAATGACTATCACTGGCGTAGTTGTTGTTGTCATTGTATTTGTTGTTGTTGTTGTTTTGGTTGCCACATTTGCCATACTGCATGTTGCGAACGTTTGAGACTCAAATTCGTTGTTTGTTGATTTGGTTTATTAGCTACAAATGTTCAAAATTATCATTGCCAATGTGCGGTTTTAACTCGAAACTCCGGCAAAAGACGTCAACAACAGCAGTTGAAGCAGCGGCGGCGGCGGCGGCGGCTACGAAAAGTTACGAAGCTCCAAAACAAAAAAGACGACCGCTTGCGGTTTTAGCAAGTTTCGAGCAAGTTATTTATGTAGTTGTTGTTGTTATTATTATTATTTTATGCAGGGGCGTAGCCAAGGGGGGGGTTTAGGGTGTCAGAACCCCCCCCATGGCCTATAATTATTAAAAATTTGTACTCACTATGCATGGTATGTACGTTCCTACATTAGCAGAAAGGTCTTTTCACCTTTAAACATTTGAAAGAATAACAAAAAATTTTGTTGGTGAAAACGATATGATTGTTTTAAATAGTCCCCTTCAGGCTCAGTATAGCTATTTGCATGATCTAAAAGCATGTCCAATGAGTGTTTTAGATCGTCGGCTGGGATGTCCTTCAGGATGTCGGTGCAAGCCTTTTGGATGGCTTCTAAGTCCTCAAAACGCCTTTGTTTAATCGGTAAATGCATTTTTTTGAAAAGGTGAAAGACGCACGATGCCGCATCAGGTGAAAACGAGGAGTGGTTGATGGTTTAAATTCAACTTTTAGTCAAAAATCAGTCACAAGTGTCTATCGATGAGACGGCGTCTTTCGATAGCCAAAAGTTCAGGTAAATGCGATACGGAAGCGCCTGGGACCACCCGTGTGGGTATGTGGTATACAAAATAACAAAAATAACAAATAAAGCATGACTAATATTTCCAAAAAAATTTATTTTATGTTATTGAAAACTACTGTCGAATATGTTCTGTAAGTCGAAATCATAACTACTTTGGATAAACACTCTGGCAGATATTGAACATGAATATTAAAAAGATCACCCGGGTGGGTATAAGGAAAGCGAAGGTTAAATCCAATTTCAAGTCGATTTTGGCTGATCTATGATGAACTACCGTCAAGTTTTGATGGAATCTGCGCTGATTGCGGGTTTCAGTTGGCTAACACGTTGGTCATCATTTATGTCTGACAATCGTTTTTAAATCGCGTGTACCACTCATGAACTCTGCCACGGGATAAGCGATCATCACCATAAACTTGGTCCATCAATTGAAATGTTTCGCTTAAAGTTCTACCAACTTTAAAACAAAACTTAATATTTGCTTTTTGCAAATTAGCATCGAATTTTTGTACCAGTGACAAAACATACTCTTACTTCGAACAAAATTTCATGAAATTTTAATTGCACTAAGTCACATATGGGTGGCACCACCACAAAATGCCCTCTTTGAAAAGTGCAGTTTACTTTAAAAAGCATGTAAAGGGTTTTTTAATAGCCTTCGGATTTAATTTAAAAAACAAACACATAAAATGTATTTAATATTTAATTTTTGGGTCCGATTTTGGCATACTCTCTCCAACATATCGGTCGGTATCTCACGATACTAAGCGTCAACCGTTACGGGCTTGTCGCTATAGACATGAGCCTTAACATAGCCCTACAAAAAATAGTCTACGATCTAGGCGGCCAATTGTCCGGCCCCAAACGTGAACAGTTTCACCGAACTCGCCTCTCCATTGGGCCATTGTTTCGCGTGCTGTGTGGCGGATACAGCTGCGATATTTTCCTCTGTCTGCACTCTACGTATGCGTGTTGGTGGTTTAATGTCCAATAATGTAAATTTGGTGCGAAATTTAGTCACACAATTCCGAATAGCCGCCTCAGAAGGTCGCACAAACTGACCATAAAATGGAAGAAGTGCACAATGCACTTTCTTAACCGAGCATGAATTTTGATAGTAAAATTCAATAATCTGCAAGCGTTTTTCGTTTGTAAGTCGATTCATGGTTAAATTATAGACCAAACTGAACATGTTTGACAGTAACATGTTACACGAAAACAGCTAAGCTGCCAAAAACAGTGTTTCCAAAAAAAGGTTGCTAAAAAATCACCCTTTAATATTAAATTGGCAAAAAAATTTTCAAAACCCCCCCCATGGCCAAGTTCTGGCTACGCCCCTGATTTTATGTTGTTGGTGCTGTTGTTAACTACATAACTGCAACAACCACAATAACAGCGTGAACAGTAGCTACAACAACAACAACAACGGCAAGGCACGGCAGCAGCCTTACAGGCTTTCAGAGCAACATTGCAAAGGCTGAAAATCGTGTTGCGCGCTGAAATTCGATAGGAATACGAAATCGAAAGGTAATTCGATGCGAAACTGGCGCACGACCTCGTCCGTTTGACGTTAACACCAACACCAGCACCAACAACACAGCCGGCGCACCGCTGCTGCCGCGTCGGTGTTGGTGCACTGTGACAGCGGCAGCGAGCCAACAACAACAATAACAACAACCAATATTGACGCTCAACGTTAAAGTCGTCACTACCGTCACTGCTGCCAGTCCGGTTAGTGACTTTTTGTTATTGTTATTTAAGCTGCCGCCCAGGGGCGGATTCAGAAAAATATTTTGGGGGGTGGGGTTTCAAAAAGTAATTCTTTAATATTCATAAAATGCCTTTTAATTTGTATGTAGTTTTAAAGTCAATCCTGATATTTCGGGGGGTTTCAACCCCCAGCCCCCCAACTCCCCCTTGAATCCGCCACTGCTGCCGCCATTCTCGCCGTGGCCAGCTGCTTTTGCCGCTCTGGTCGCGCTGTTGTTTCGGCAGTTGTTGCTGTTGCAGTTGTTGTTGCAGTCACAGTTGCTATTGTGCTATAGTTTTTGTTGTTTTTGTTGTTAGCTAAAAACTTTCGTAATTTGAAATTCTTCTTTTCTTTGGCAATTTTATGTTGTTTAAGTTTTCGACTTGTATTGAAAATCTTCGCCACTTCGACTGATTGTTGCGAGGCATTTAAATTTCCCTCGTTGCGTTGCGCCCCGCTCGGCTCGGCACGGCTCGGCGCGTCGCTTCACTTATCTTCGTAGCTGTGCGTGTTTTGAGAGAATTTTATTTTACCCAAACTTTCAAACTTTGTTTAAAAATTACGTTCAAGTCGACGGCGCAGAAGCGAACGAAGCCGAAACAAGTGTAATTCAAGTAAAAGTGAACGTTGCCCATTTTGACCGAAGGGCTAAGAAATTGTTGTTGATTACTTTAATTACTTCAACACACAAAAAAAGTTGAACAAAGTATAAAAGTGCACAAAGTAATGTAACTTTGTGCTTTATGAAAAAAATTGCAAGCATCGAAATTACCATACATTTCATTTCATTTATAATTTAATGAAGACTATTAATGCAAAGTGTATGCAGCTTTAAATTAAAATGTTTCCATGACTTGCGCTAAATTTTTGTAGAAACCTATTTCGCAGTAATCTGCTTAATAATTAAGTTTACCATCACAAAAAATTACCTTGACTTCTAAAAACTTATTCAAACTTTCAAAAATTTGTTCTGGCTTCAAAAAAATTGCCGATATTTTTACAAAAAAAAAACTGTTTTAACTAGTAAAAATGTACTTTTGACTTTTAAAAAACTTATTTTGATTTTAAAAAATCGTTCTGACCTCTTTTGACATACTCAGACTTTCTGGAACTCACCTTAACTTATAAAAATCTTGTTCTGATTTGGAAAAAAACTCACACGGATTTCGGAAAACGTTGCTCTGTTTTTGAAAAACCATTATTTTTAAACAGATAACTTGACAACTTTGAACAATAACTTTATAAGAACTTCAATCAGACTTAAAGAATTTTTTTTACTACTTATTAAAACATTTAATTGACTGCAATTTACTATGACTTCGTAGAATATTGTAAGACTTTTGAAATCGTTCCCAGCATTCTTGAAAACGTATCATGTTTAAAAAAAAAATAATAACTTGACTAAAAAACATACAAAGATGGGCTGATTTCTAAAAATGTATATTGACTGCAAAACGATATACTTTGACACCTTTAAAATTCACCCTAACATCTGGAAAGCTAATCTTGGCTACTTAAAGATACACACTCAGACTCCTAAAAACTATTCTCACTTTTAAAAGCCGATCTCAAATACAAACAAAAATTAAACATAATGCTTACTTTGACTACTAAAAACAATAATTTGACATCTAAGCACCTCAATCTGACTACTAGAAAACTTAAAGTGACTAGCAAAAAAACATACTCAGACTTCTAAAAACAATTCTCACTTATAAAAACTTGCTTCGGCTACAAAAAAACAACTAGAAAACTTTCTTTGACTACAAGAAAACATAATTTGACATCTAGGAAACTAAATCTGACTTCAAGAGAACTTACCGTGACTACTTAAAACTTTCTCAGACTTGTATAACGTACTTTGACTACTAGAAAATATAATTTAATATCTAAGAAACTCAGTCTGACTTCTAGAAAACTTACCGTGACTACTAAAAAACATGCTCAGACTTCTAAAACCTATTTTCATTTCTAAAAACTATTCTCACTTCTAAAAACTAGCTTCGGCACATACTTATTTAGGCATCTAAAAATGTTACCCTTACAACTTAGAAACTCACTTTGACTACTAGAAAACATAATTTAACATCTAAGAAACTCAGACTGACTTTTAGAAATCTTGCCGTGATTATTAAAAACATACTCAGACTTGTAAAATCTTGCTGTCACTTCTAAAAACTTGTTTCGGCTACTAAAATACATATATAAAAATTTGAAAAACTTATCCTTACAACTAGAAAACTTACTTTGACTATAAGAAAACATACTTTAACATCTAAGAAACTTGGGCCGTCTTCTGGAAATCTCTCTTTGATTACTAAAAACAACTTCTGACTTCTAAAACTTACTTCGGCTATTAAAAACAATACTTAGGCATCTGGAAAACTTACCCTTACAACTAGAAAACTTACTTTGACTACTAGAAAACAAAATCTTACATTTAAAAAAAATTATCTGAGTTTCCTAAAAACTTACCGTGACTACTAAAAACATACTCAGACTCTTAAAAACTTGTTGTTACTTCTAAAAATATATATTGGTTACAAAATCTCGTAGTTCGACATCTTAAAAGCGTATCGTAATTTTTAGAAAACTATTTGACCACTAGAAAATATACTCAGACTTCTAAAAATGTACTCTTTTTTTCTAAAAACTTGCCTTTACTAAAAAAAACATACTTAGACATCTAAAAAACTTTCCTTACTTCAAGAAAACTTTTCCAAACTTCAAGGAAACTTACCTTGATTACTAGAAAACAAACTCTGATTTAAAAATACTTACTTTCATTTTTAAAAATTTCAATTAACTTCTAAAAAAACATACACACTACTAGATAATATACCAAGACTTTCAAAAATCCTATTTCTGACTTACTTCTTAAAACTTATACAGACTCTTGAAATCTTATCCTTACTTCTTAAAACAAGCCATGGTTTCTAAAGAGCTCACATCAACTTTTAAAAAGCCCATCCTAGCTTTTAATTACTTAATCTACTTTTAAAAAGTAAGTAACTTGGTTTGCAACACTATTTGTTATTTTATTTATTTATTATTATTATTTATTTTTATTTATTTTAAAATCCCTGTTTTCGGTTTAAAAGACTGAACTTGGTTTCTTAACTTTTCCTCTGACTTCTGCATGCGTTGGCTTTACTTTTCAATCAGAATCGAACAACAGAAAGAAATTTATAGAAAATAACGTTTAAATTATTAGAAAATTATTCCGCTTTCTAACAAACTTTTCAAGGCTTAGAACAGACATACCCTGACTTTTCTGAAACCATCTCACTCTGGCATCTATCAGCTATCAAATCTATTGTACGACTTTGTGTCTTTTGCATTAAGTTTGAAATGTTCCGTCTGAACAAAAGTTTTAACTCACTTTTCCTCTGGTATTCCTTAACCCATTCGAGACGACGATTTTTTTCGAACACGGTCCCCAGGAGCGAAATATTTTTTTCTTTGTATTGTTCATTTTCATTCATTTCAGATAATTTTTAGATTTTTTGGTACACAGTAAAACCAATGCCAAATTTTGTTTTCCTGTACTTTACAGATTTCATTAGTTCCTGAAAAATCTAGTTTACTCAGAATAACTGTTATTGCACTTATAGCCTCGGAAATCCATTGCACACACGGTGTGCAATCGGTCTCGAATGGGTTTAAATAGATCATTTTATATTTCATAGTTTTTTTTTTAAAGTCTTTAAATTCTTGACACAACTGCCTGAGAAGGTTTTCTGCAACTCTTTTTCGTATAATGTTAATGTTGGTCCAAAATTGTTTGAAAACATTTTTCATGTACTTCATAAAAATTAAAAAAATACTACCATAAATTTACTAAAAAAATACTAAATATACTAAAAATACTAAATTTTTTCTTGTTATATTACTTTTCTAAACCATTTTTGGGTTACTTTTTACTGAATTAATTTATGAATTTTGAGTTATTTTCATACTTTAGCAAAGTATGAAACTCGATTACTGAAGAAACACTCGATTATTCAAAATTCTCAAACATTTATTTTTCGTCAAATATTTGTTAAATACTCATGCAAACTGACTGCAGAGCTCTGCACAGTTGCGACCTCTTCGAATCCCATCCATCCCCATTATTCTTTCTGTATTTGCAAAACTCTCCACTCGCTGGGAATTTTCCTCGCTTCTTAGCGAATGATTCATCAACATTGTTGCAGTGCAACAACGCGACATCGCACTCGCAATTAGCAATTACCGCGATGATCAATCAATTAGCACTAATGTCGCAATATTTGTGAAATTTCTGCTGCTGCTGCGGCCCACTGTGCACCCTTCACTCCCACTGTGAATATTATTTGTCACTTTGGCGGCGTGATCGACGCATGAATTTGCATGAATAAGCGTCGAAATGAAGTTTCGGTTGATTGATAAATTCGCCACAAGTCATCAGCGAAACCCGAAAAATGCTTTTGTGCAGCAAAAAGGCGAATTAACGCGACACGACAGTCGCGAAATGCTGTTACAAAATCAAAATTTAAAAAAAGCCAAAAACCCAAACAACAATGGAAAAAGCAAGCAAACCGGCAAGTGGCCAACAAACAGCAGCAACCAGCAACAACAACAACAACAACAACGACAAACATAAATTGTGTCCATAAAAACGCAAAGCAGCCAACATAGAAATATTGAACAACAAATGATTGCTAATTAAGTCGAAGATGCAAGAAAAAAACGACAACAACAAATAATAATAAAAATCAAGTAAAAAGTTCACAATTCAACATTTGCCATTATATGACCGAACCGGGACTCGCCGGAAGCGATGTGATTGGTTTGTTGATTTTTTTTGTAATTCGATATCTTTCACTTTTTTCGACAAAAAAAAAAGAAGCATAATAGCAAAACTTGATCGACACAAGCTTTTTATAAAAATATATTTACCAAGGAAAAAACTTGTATGGAAAGTGGAGAAAGAAGAAGAAGTGCGAAGAAGTGCAAAGAAGCGGGCGAGGAAGAAGGAAAATAAAATTGATTCAATGCGAAATTGAATTCAATTCGATTATGGCATCGATTGCATAAAAATTAGCAGCTATTACTGCCGCAAGCACAGCAACAATGCGCAGCAAATGGCAGCAGTGTGTGTAAGCAGCGCCGCAGGCGTCACAACAACAACAATCAACAGCAGCGACAGTGACAGGCGGCAAATGGCAACAATTGCACCACACATGCCGCCAGATGTGGCAGAGTAGTGGCTGTTTATTGCTGTTGTTGTTGTTGTTGTTGTCGAACGCTTATTGCTGTCAATTGTTGTTGTTATTGTTGTTTTTGTATTAGTTGCTGCTGCTATTGTTATGCTATGGACGTGCGCAGGAAAAAATGCACAACTGAGAAGGAAGCAGCAGCGAAACGAGGCCAAGAAAATGCGACTTGGCCAAGTTAATGTGCAATTCGTTAAACGTTTTAAGCGTGGCGGCGTGCAGTTTTCAGCGGCGCTGCACTACACGCAACACACACACACTCACACACACACACACATACGAAAAGACTTACACACCCACAGCGAGACTTGCAGCAGACTGCCAAATGAAATTGAAAATGAAAACAAATAAAATTGTGGATGGCAAGAAAGTGGCCAAAAGCAAAACAACAAAATGGCTAAAAGCAAATTTACGCTATTTTGTAGAATTTATCGCTGCGCTAAGGTGCCACGACTATTGGCAACAACAACACACAACAACTAAAGCCAACAGCAACGGCCAAGAAGCAGAGCAGCATTTGAAAGTTTCGTGCGAGAAATGAAATGAAAAAAGTTTCACTAATACTCGTAAAATCCGCACTCTCAGCAATACAAACAAAAACAAACAGAGAGACATACACGCAGAAAGACACACAACCGACACTGTGGGCCTCGACACACACACACACTGACAGTTTTCTTGTGCACATTTTTACTGTCACTACAACGTCGAAATATATATTTTGGGGTTTTTCGCTCAGTTTTTACTGCAAAGCGAAACGCGACGAAGAAACTAATGAAAAACGCAATCAGCGATGCGATTTCAATAAAATTACAATCAACTTGGCTGCTGCGCTTCAGATAAAAGAAAATTAAAACAAAAAGTTAGGGAACGCAGCTATTTTGCGTGTGAAATTGGCAATTTTTTGCTGTTGCACATTGGCGTTAATTAAAAGTGTGATTTTACTACACACACACACACACATACATACTAACACTTTGTGTTACTTGATGGACGCAAGCCAAATCGAATGTTTTCACTTGTTGACAAGTTGCAAAAAGCTTTCGAAAATCTCTCAAATCTGTGTGTGTATGTGTGTATGTCACTTTACCTATAATTGTGGCCAAATATCAAAGTTGGTCCCAACCCAGTTAGTTAGTGAAAGCCCAAAGTTAGTCGTATACTCATTTCGAACAAGTCGTATGCCAATTCCGAGCAAGTTGGGAGCATTCTCGTGGATTATTTTACATAAAAACCACACACAAAAATATTGGTTTTTTGAATTTTAATTAAAACTAGGAAAACTGACTTCTTAAAATCGATCCTAAGACTATGTTAGTCGAATCGACGAACATTGGCCTTAACTCATATTAAATATGGTTGGCTAAGCAGGGTTAAGGTGAGTGGAAATTAAGAATTTTTAATTATAAGACAACTAAATAAAAAAATAAATAGGATAACTAAATTATAGAACAACTAAAAGTCTCTAAGGGAGGCTAGAACTGAGCTTCCCACATACGATCCGTGTTGCCTGTAGGAATTTTGTTTGTAAATATAATTTTGTACGAATTTTGTTTGTTAATAGAAAATAAATCTGATGGTTTTTTTACAATTTTATTATATCAATGAAATATAAACCTGATATTTTTTGTCAATTCAACTTTTCAACAAATATTTTTTACCACTTTAGTCAATAAATGCAAAAGAAACCTAATGGTTTTTGTCGAATTCGAACTTTTTCTTTAAAATTTTTGCAGCTCAGAGACCTTCAAACGCAAAACATTCTACACTTTCAACTGATTAATTTAACTGCTGCAATCATATGTTTATATTTTCATATTTTCCGCAATTACTAAAACAATTTTATCAACTCTTGATCATTTCGAGTTGCTTTCTAATTTAAAGAAAAAAATCTCTTAATTCTCTTTGATGTAAGCGACACGATTCCTGGCTGGTACAAACACAAATAAAAGATTTTCATCCTTGGCTTTTTACAGTTATAAAATATTCCATTTCTATGCATTGCAGCACCAGCTGTACAACAATATTTAATGAGTCGAAATTAACATGAAAATTATGTGTTATAAATTATGGAAGCGTTCAAAGAACAACGAATTGGCTTTTCAACATTTTGATGTTGGCTTCTGTCGAAGGTAAACAAGTTTAAATACAAAACTTAAATATTACAAAATTAACAGTCAACATAATAAATAATTATCTTTTGAGAAATTGTAGAAGCCTTTCATTCGCATACAAAGTAAATCGCACAATACGAATGATTGAGGGCGCTATGCCTTAGGCTCGTTAGGGGGCTGGCGTGTCAGTTGTATGTATGTATGTATTTATTTATATTTGTTTGTTTTTTACTTATATTTGTTTGTTTTATTTGAAACATAAACTTTGTGTTTCAGATTTTAGAAATGGAAAGTTGTAAAAGTTTCTGGATTGTGGACTTAAACTTAAGATTTCAAATTCAAGGATTCAGTGAGTTCCCAAAAGCGATATTTCAATGTTTTTAGTTGCTGAGTGAGATTCAATCGACGATGTAGAAAATTGTTGAATTCATAGAAAACATTTTGAATTGACTGATAAATAATTAAGGGAAGTTTTACGGGTAAAAGTAGCTAAGCGCGGTTGTGGAATGGTCTCCCTGCGGATATTTTCCCCAGCACTTATGATCTCGATGGGTTCAAGTCAAGAGTCCACAACCACTTCTCTCAAAACCCTATCTCCTAACCTTTATATCCTTCCTGAACCAACGCAATGCCTCGCATTAATAGGGGTCATCCCCTGCGCGTTTGTTCGAGTCTTACAAAAAAAAAAAAAAAAAGAAAAGCTAGAAGTGACGACTGAGTTTTAAAAAACAAATTATGTAAAATTACATAATTATTAAAATAAGATAAAATAAAATAAAATAATATAAAATAAAATGAAATAAAATAAATTGAAATGAAATTAAATAAAATAAAATAAACGAAACAAAATAAAATAAAATAAAATAAAATAAAATAAAATAAAATAAAATAAAATAAAATAAAATAAAATAAAATAAAAAAAAATAAAATAAAATAAATCACAATAAAATAAAATAAAATCAAATAAAATAAAATAAAATAAAATAAAATAAAATAAATCACAATAAAATAAAATAAAATCAAATAAAATAAAATAAAATAAAATCAAATAAAATAAAATAAAATAAAAAAAAGAAAATAAAATAAAATCATATAAAATACTCCTTCATAAGTTCGTGTAGCTTAAAGTATAGTAAATTTTTTTGTCGCTCAAGCAGAAAAGTTCAAAGCACTTTCAGTAAATTCTTTTCAAATAAGATTAAATTACAGTTCTGACAATGTACACAAATCATTATAATAGATAATAAAATCATGAGTTCAGCTTAAACTAATCAAATATGTATACGAATACATATGACCTTTTTTTACAAAAATCTAATATTCATCAAATTATATAGTCGCTCGAATTTGGCAGCAAAAACATGCACAATTGGGCTGCAATTACGAAAAAACCCCACAAAAAGCAACAAAACAACGACATGTAATTAAACTGTCACATGACATTAAAATAAAAAAAATTAAAAATTAAAAATAAAACCAAATAACACCGACATTGAATGAGTTCATGAAAAACGGGTGCGCGAAGTTTGAAAAAGACAAACAAAAGCAACATAAAGAGCGATCGAAAACCGGCTGTTGGCGCAAAGAACACAAGAACACGTTTATAGGGAACACAAAAAAACGTGTATAGAATGATTAGCCATTGAGAACAATAGTGCAGCACGCAGCGCAAAACCAGTTAGAATGGATCTAGACGAACTTGACCAACTTCTTGGACAAAGAAACGTTGCACTTTGAGCGCGCCAAGTCGACGCGCGTACACGAGTTGCGATTAGTGGAGTTGAGTGTGACGACTAACAAGCGAAGACACCGAATTTGCCATAAATGCCAAGTTAGTATATAATACAAGTTATATGAAGAATCGAATACGACATCGTAAGAATGAGCAATCTTAATTTTTTAAGTATGAATAAAATGCTTGTAAAGCTGGTTATTGTTTATTTTTAAAACAGTTCACTCAACCCGGAGCTAATGGAAGAGCAGAATGTGACAAATATGCATTTAATAAAATTTGTTCGTTTGCTCTCAAAGCAGAACACAGTTGTTACAAATGGCGAAACCCCCCACAAAAAGTCAATAATTCATCAGAGTTCAATTGTTTCTCAGAAGTTGGATGATTCGGGTGCGTATTGAAATGCAAAATTGAAGAATCATTGTAACATTGTAATTAACCCATTAAGCCCTGAGCGTTGCGTTTGCGCAACGTTTGGGAATTTCGCTATATTAAGTAATTCATAAAGACATAAGACTTGAAAATGGGTAGAACTGGATTAGAATTGATCGTTTTAGATTCTGCCATACTCAAATTTCAAAATTATTTAAATATTCATACGTTTTTTTCGATCCAAAGTCAAAGGTTTTTTTTGGGGAATTTTTGAAATTCAATCAAAAATACTTATTCTTCAAACCTATCAAAATCCCTTAGTGGGCTGCATTTTGCAATGCTAAACTATTTAAAAATAAGTTTTGAAAATTTTTTTTTTAATTTTTTAAACAAAAAATATGCTTTAAGTTTTGTGTTGCGCGAATGCAACGTTGGGCCTAAACACTGCCAATTTTCATACAACGCAACGCGTGAAAATGTCAAAATCCAAGCAGCTGATATTTTATTGGCACATTTTATTTTCCGCAAATGTTTGATTTTGTTTATTTGTGTAATGTTTGCGAAAAACATGACAAAAAAAAAAACATGGTATGAACTTTTTGCTTGATTTTTTTTCTTGATTAGGTCAATTAATAAGATTGTGTAAAATTTTATGGAAATCGCACAAGCCTTTCTGGGGTCAGGTTTTAATGGGTTAAGAGTGAGGCACCTTTGTGCAAAATATACGGCAACACAATTGAAACAGTCAACAAGAAACAACAGAAAAGGAAGAACAAATAAATGCACAACAACAAAAGCGTAAAATCAGAAAAAGTCCGGGCCGGGGAAAAACTTTTAAGACATCAAAACAACAACACAACAATGATAATAATGATTAATTAAACAAGAAATAAATATACATAAAGGCCGAGAAGCCAAAGACAAAACAACACAAGAGAAGAAAACACCAAAAATAACAACAATAATAAAAAATGCCAGAAATCTCGGAGCAGTTGTATAACACCGTGCGACAGCATTTTTCACACCGGGAAAAATCCATATGTGAATGAAACTAGAGACCAAATATAGTAATACTGCGTACTCAGTTTTTCATTTCTACATCCTTTGTCCTTTTAAAAGGACTTCAAAATTTTGAAGGGGATAACAAATTTAAAAAAATATAAAAAATACTTAACCTCGTTAGAATATGGCGATATGTATATCAAATGAAAGAGGAAAGGCTCAAGAATTTAAATAAAATTAATTTGTTATCTATTTGTTAAAAAAGGAGATGAAAAAGGTCCTTTGAAAATTTTAATCCTTTATATCCTTGAAAATTTATATAGAATTTTCTTGAAAAGTAACTATGTTAAAACCCAAAATCTCTTTGATCACGTGTCAAAATTTCATTACTCTAACTTTATTAGTTCGAAAGTTATTAAAAAAATGGCGGAAGCTGCAATTCTAACGAAGTACAAAAATTCTAATTTATTGTATCAGTATTTTAAATAATAAAAAGATAAAAAATCAATGAAGCGAGAATAATGAAATTTTGACACTTGATCAAGGAGATTTTGGGTTTTAACATACTTACTTTTCAAGAAAATTCTATATAAATTTTCAAGGATATAAAGGATTAAAATTTCCAAAGCACCTTTTTCATATCCTTTTCTTCCAAATAGATAAAAAGTCAATTTTATTTAAATTCTTGAGCCTTTCCTCTTTCATTTGATATACATATGGCCTTATTCTAACGAGGTTAAGTATTTTTTATATTTTTTTCATTTTTCATTTGAAGTCCTTTTAAAAGGACAAAGGATGTATTAATGAAAAACTGAGTACGCAGCATTACTATGTTTGGTCTCTAGTTTCACGCCCATATAGATTTTTTCCAGTGTGAAATTTTTTTTTTATTTTTGTCACACGGTGTAATAATAAAAATAAAGCAACAAATACAAAAACAAAAACAAATAGCAGCGTTAAGGTAAATGGCCAAATGATTTTCAATAAAATTACAAACAGCAGTCAACAACAACAATGAAAGCGGAAAATATTAACGGCACTCAAGTGAGTACAGAAGAAAGTAGACAAGTACCAGCAAAGACCAAACAAACAAACAAGCAGCAACAACGACAACAACACCAGAAGCGCAAACAAAAAAATAAAGTAATACAGAATCCAATAAAGAGAACAAATCTCAAACGAAACGGAAAACGCGAGAAAAACACAATTTTTATTTAATTTTTGTTTTTTCTGCTCGCGTTGTATTTATGTGACTGTTGTTGTTGTTGTTGATTTTTGTTGTTGCTTATTTTTGCACAATTTCAATAATGTTCGTTAAGGCAATCACAAAAGTCGAAGTGCAGCACAACGCAAGGAGACCAAATGTATTTATTGGAGCAATAGGAGTCGAGTGGGAGGCGTAGAAGGAAGAGAGAGAGAGAGGAAGAAAAGTGAGCACTGGAACATTGGAAGCAAAAAATTTGACTGCGAAGCTGCGAATTGCTTGGCAACGTTGTTGTTGTTGTTGTTCTTGATGCTACATATTATTACTGTTATTTTTATTGCCGTTGTTGTTGTTGTCGTTGTTGTTATAGCTGGTGCCACTGATGCTGGTGATGGCAATGGCGATGGTAGGGGAATGCCAAGTTCGTTGCCTGTGGTCGATGTGTAACGAATGTTTCCATATTTGCACATAAAGACATACCTACATATTTACAGAGAATACACACACATACACACTCACTTACATACATATGTATGTCCGTATATATTTCCACACATTACATAGTCGCATGCATAGCCGATTTAAGCACAGCAACGTTCCACATGAAGACGTTGTAATGGTAGAAAAAATATATCAAACCAAATCTGTTATATCAGCCGATAAATGAAAATAAATAATTAAGCAGCTTAATTGCAGCTCGAAACTCTGGCAGGAGTCGGACAGCCGGAAGGTTTCATAGCAGCCACGGCAAGTTATCGATGTGTGGTGTTGGTATGAAAACATGTGATTTACTGTTAGCATTGAAGACAGTTGCAGCTGACTGAATTTATATTCATACCAACAACAATAACAAATATTAAAAACAAATACCAAAAAAATATTCAACATTTCTAGGCAACATTACACAAGCAGCTTCAGAGCTTCTCAGGTGCTCACAAAATAAGTAAAAAAAAATTGATTGTATCTACGATATGAATATTGGGAAATAAGTTATCTTGTTATCAGTTGCGGTATTCATCATTTGAGCAAATTCGCTCTAATATTTAAAAGCAAATTGGTAGCAAATTTGTCACGTTTTAGTCTTCAGCGCTTCTTAAATTCTTGTAAAGATTTTTAAACTACTCGATTTGTGTGAGGCGTTTCAAAAATAAACCAAAATCATTTGATTCAGTGTGTTGCCTTAACCCTTTCCGGTCAATTTCCACATTTCTTGAGATAAAAATTTGTCCTTCAAAATATTGACTTTTATTGAACATTTTAGCAATAAAATACAAAAAAATAAAAAAATAATAATTTTGGTTGAGAATTACAGCTTCATCAATTTTGTACGATGTATTGTATGTACAATGGTCCGCAAAGGAGTAAAAATTCATGAATTTTTGGTTTCGGTTTTTTAAGTTTTATGAACAATTCATTGATTTTTTTATAGAAAACATACATTATAACAACAAAAAATCAAAACGTGATTTCAATTCATTTCAAAGTTATATAAATTATATAAATAAACAATTGATTCACATTTAGTCGGCCTTATATAACCGTTGTTGTTGTTGCAAAGCCCTTTTTCTCTCAATAAAACACAGAATCAATTAAAATTCGTAGTTTTACAGAAAGATACTGAATATAGCCGATTTCTTTTATCGTAGTGGGAGTGGCAAGTACGCATATCTAACCCGTGTCTGCCCAGTAAAACACAAAATCGTCTAGTAATTATTATTTTTAATCGAAAATTTCCGAATATTCGAATTTTTTTAGCCACGTGGTTTACAGATAGGCGTGGCAGGCATACAAATGCAAAAAATCTGTTACCAAACCTATAACTTAAAAAAAATGCAAACATAACTTGCAACCTCTGCTTTCCATTTGTACGATATATCGGACAAAGCTTTGCAACCTTTGCCGTCATTTGTACGATATATCGTACAATTTTTTTAAAGACTCGGGAAAAATATTTCAACGCAAAAAATGTTAAATTTTGTAAGTTCTATAAATCAACTGAGCTTCAAACTTTGAAATTGTTTCGTTTTTTGGTACCAAAAAGTATTACATATTTAAAAATTCCTACGCAGAAGTACCGTCATTTGCTGGTTTTTCAAATTCTTGCAAAAAGCTGCTTACAAAACGCACTCATACTGTGTAGCCACGGCTAATATGATTTAAATTTTTAAACAGAATGATACAACACAGCCTACTTAATAAAAAATTAAAAGCTGTTGCATAAAAAGTGCGTTCGCTGTCAAATAAAAAATCGTCGAAAAAATTGTACGATATATCGTACAAATTTCCGGAAAGGGTTAATGTTAAAAAGTTGTAAGGTAGTTGCCACCTGTCATACAGTTGTAGCTGGTTGTTCCTGAGCTTAATACTAAATAATAAATAAATAATAAATAAAATAATAAACCAATACTAAATAAAACTACAAGAAAAACTTCAGCTGACATATTCCAAGAACCTGCCAAGACTCTGGATCAACTTTGAAACAAATAACCCGATGTTATTTGTTTCAATCTTTTTTTTCATTGAAGCTTCACTCCAGCAATTTCGCTGTTGTGGGCCAACTTTATATTTCTCGCTTTCAATTACTCGAAATGGATTGAGAGAATGCTTCAAATTTCACACCTACAGCTCAACTCATACTTCAGCCGGAGGGTATACGAACAGACGGTTTAACACAGTTGAATCGATTCTCCTCGTCACATCTTTCTGAACGTTACAAACTGCAGACTGTCCGCTTAGCCATTCTGTCATTTCACTAACCATCTGGCAGTTTGAGAATTTGCACTTTCAGCACAAAACAAGCACAGAGTCAAGAAGCTGTGAATTAATCCCATTGTGATGTGGTTTTTATGAAACTTAATCCTATGGTTTTTAATTGAGAAAACTAAATTGCTTCAGTTGTCAGAGTTGCTACACTTTTTTTAACTCCCGAAAGGGTTTCATGCTTCACTTCAAACAATTTTCTATTTACAAATTTATTTAGACATCCGAAGCGAAACTTATTTCATTAAAACACCACAACACATTCGCATTACACTTTATTGGAATAACTCAACGAACTGCATTCAATTATGCTCGCCAAATGTTCATTCGTCCAACAGTACTTAAGTGCTGACTGCATTCGTTCAGCGACGGACGAAGAGATAAGCAGTTGAATGCTGCCGAGTTCGCACTAAGCCCACGCATACACACACACACACACACACACACACATCACACATCACATATTGATAGTAATTTTTTTCTTAATGTTGTTGACATTCTTTTTTTACCGCCACAGAGCACATCAGTCAGAAGATAGCAGAGCACAGCAGCGCAGATTGGAAAAAATATGCATAAAAAAACAAAAAAAAACGTCACAACAAGAAGACGACGACGACGACGCAGACAACACAGAATTACGCAAAGATCAGCGCAAAGAGCCAGATCCACTTGAACAGAGCAGCTGTCCAAATGCCCGATTCCGATACAAACTTCAACTGAATTAACCGCCACAACAACAACTAACCGCAGACCGCAACTGAAGCTGACAAGACAACTTCAAACAGCTGTTATGGGCACTGTGGGCAATGATTGTTCGGGGAGTAATTCAAGTGCAGCAAATGTATACATAAATAGTCGTTAGTAGGGAAGATGGAGATGGAAAGTAAAGAAAGTAAATTATAGTCTACAAGTAATTGAACCATAATCGAAGCGACATATGGCATAAGGTGCGTCAGACTTGTGTCTTGAAGTTGGGTTATGCAATGAAGAAATGTTGGACAACAAAGACGTGCAAGATGTGATATTTAGTTTATAAGTAAATCTAAGTAGTTGATGAAAGTATATAATGGAAAATAACCATGGGATAGTTAGGCAGCTGAAGATCGGTTGACAATTTGTAATAATATAGCCTAGATTTACGGATATTAGTGAGATTCCGTAATGCATCGAGCCGTAGACTTGGTATCAGTCTTTGAAAGAGAAGGAAAAATTCGAGAAACTATGGTGTTCAGGTGAGAAAAAGTCTTCAATGTGCCATGGAAAGATTTTGGGTGAGTTCCTCATTTGACAATATTGCCAATCTAGCCGATTAGTCTATTCGTAGTCTACTTGGCTTCAGCAGAAGCTCCAACTGGTTTCATTAGCAGAGCACATAAGTGTGGTATCAAAATGGATCTCTTTGCCCTATGTGTGCACCTTTTGAAGCAATCACCTTGCGGAAATTTAGCTTATCATTCATGCCCTCATGGTTCAACAATTCCTTCCACTGGGGGAGAGATTGCCAACTTTTACCGCTCTGAGAAGGAGGCCAGGATCGTCACTCACCCAATGTTTTTAGGTCTTTTGTCAAAAGAAGGCAACTGACAACAAATAAGGCTCCTTATTTCTCACTAATTTGACGGAGTTATTACTACTTAATATCAAGAAGTAAGCCAAGACGCAAACTTGATGGCTGTCAGTGCCGGAATTTGTGGAACTCGAATGTGATATGACAATGCACAGCTATTGTGAGCTTAAATGATCTTCCATACTGAAGTCTACCACTAAAGCATAAACTAATCTTTAAATATTCGATTAAATGAAGAATATAAGATGCATTAGATGCGATATATATGGACGTCAGATCCAAAAAAATTTACAATCTACAAAAAAATAGGGCAAATAAAGTCGACAAAATTATGGAGTTACTTTTAAGATTGAAGATTGAAGCTGCTTTCAAGATTGATTACAGTTGCAGCTGCAAGAATGAGAATGAAAATCTGATACTATTCCAGTCCTATCCAGTTTTCGTGCGAACCAGATTTCATATGTTTGAACTGTTATGAGCATCGAACTTTCGAGAATAGAACTTCTCCAGAAAAACTAAATGGATATTTATATTTATCGGTAAATATAAGTTAAGTTATGCCAAGTTTCACTATTTTTTATTGGTCAAACTTATAGATTATGGAGTCCTTGAGTACAAATACAGAGTCTTTATTCGTTTAAGTTGACCGCAGAATTGTTCGAAGGATCTTCATTGATACATTGAAATATTTAAGGTCACTTTAAAAATTAGTCAAATTAATCACTTTGTTCTCACATAAATGAAAAGAAGAAATAAAAGAAATAAATAAATAAGAAATATAAAAATAAGAAAGAATAATATTATGAAATGTGTATAAAAATTTCATTTTTGTATTTCTACTAAGATTTAACAGTCGTATTCTGCAAACAAATTTTTAATTTTTTTTTAATTTTAATTTTTTAAAAATGTTAATAAGCTGACGCTAAGCAGATTTCAGGAATCAACTCACTTCAATCATTAAAAATTGTGATCTCTTGTTATAAAAAGTGTTCTTCTTTTAAGGTTCGTAAAGTTTTTGTTGAATAAAGTTGAAATAAAAAACAAATGAGCCAAAAGTCTTTGATGCTGGTGCTCACATTTTTTGTAGAATTATTTATTATTGCACAATTCTTAATAATAATAATATTAAAAAATCAAATTCTTTTGCTACTTTGAAATTTTTAAGGGAAATTTCCATATGAAGAGTTCTTTGATCTTTGCTTCACTTTGAGCAAAATCAGCCCAGGTCGATGACTGAAAATTTATGACAACCATACATACATTGTATGTATGTATGTACAGCGAGAGCGACAAGTCATCAAAAGATTAATAAAAATAGCAGTAAAAATATATAAAAAACACATAATGAGCCGAGTGGACTCTTAACGTTTATATGAAAAATTGTCTCAAAAGCAAAAGCACTGCCCAATTCTCACAATTCAACGACAGCAACTGGGGAAAGGCCTCCAAACACGCCCGCAACTATTACGCCAACATTTTTTATTTTTTTTTAATACCTAACAGCTCATTGTTGCTCACACCTGGCCACTAATTTTAATGCCAAAACAATAAAAAATGTTTGCTGCATTTGCATGTGTGTGTGTGTGTTCCCCTTCCAACACATTTTGCCATTATATATTTATGACGACAAGAAATGAAAGTGTGGCGCTGCATAACTTGGCTCAAGCGTCGAGCCGTTGCTCCCTCGCTCGCGTTAAAAGCAACAGTCCGCGTTGTAGTGGGAACACAACAAATTGGCAAGCAAACATTTTGACTGCCGCAAAAAAAAAACTCCAAAACTTGATATGAATTTTTAGCAAAGTTGATTTTTTCAATTGAATTTGGTTTGGTTCAGTTTTGAAATGCGTGTTGCAGTGTTAAAACAAAAAGCTACACATAAACACACATACACACACGCATACAAAAACACAAACAGGTACATGAGTGAAAGAAGAAATAGCGGAAAAGTGAACAAATTGCATAAGTAAAAACACTGAATTGTGTGTCTGTAATAATTTGTTGGGTATTTTGTCATAAATGTTAAAGCGATTTGAATTTTGATTAAATTTTTTTAGGGTTTTTGTAATTTTATTTTTATGAAATTTTTTTACTGTTTCTGGAATTTGTTGTTGCTTTTTATTAATTTTTTGCTGAACATTCGTGATTTGATTTTTGTTTTTAATTTTTCTTTATTTTCTAAAATGTGTTTTCGTTTTAAGTAGTTCTCTGAATTAATTGTTCGATTTTTTAATGAATTTTTTCAGATATTTCTGAGTGTTTTCCTATTTTTTTAATGGGTTTTAATGTTCCTGATTTTTTAATAAATTTTTAAGAATTTTATTTATTTTTTTAAATTTATTTCTCTGCATTAATTATTTGATTTTTTAATTATTTGTTCTTATATTTCTGAGTATTTTCTTATTTTTTTAATGGGATCTAAAGTTCCTGATTTTTTAATAAATTTTTAGGAATTTTATTTATTTTTTCAATTTTATTTCTCTGGATTAATTGTTTGATTTTTTAATGATTTTTTCATATATTTCTGAGTATTTTCTTATTTTTTTTAATGGGAGTTAATGCTCCTGATTTTTTAATAAATTTTTAGGAATTTTATTTCATTCTTGTATTTTTTTTTAAATTATATTACTATTTATAGTTTTTTTAATTTTCTTTAATTGTTTTTTTGATGTTTCTGATATTTTGATTAATTTTAAAGAATTTTGTTTTATTTTCCTGAGTATTTTACTATTTATTAATCTTCCCGCTTTTTTTAATGTTGTTTCCGATTTTGTAATGAAAAATAAAAATATATATTTTATGTATTGAATTTTTATAAATTGAATAAAAAAATAAATTGTATATACTTATTTATTTTGTTATTCTTTATATCAATTCAGATATCATTTTCCCGCTTTTCTTAATGTTGTTTCCGATTTTGTTATGAAAAATAAAAATATATAATTCATTTATTGAATTTTTATATATTGAATAAAAATATATATTTTATATACTTATTTATTTTTTTATTTATTATATCAATTTAGATATAATTTTCCCGCTTTTTTAATATTGTTTCAGACTTTGTTATAAAAAATAAAAAAGAATATTTTATATATTGAAATTGTTATATATTGAATAAAAATATATATTTTATTTATTAATTTTTTATTTTTTGATATCAATTCCGATAATTGCCTGAAATTTGTTAAATTTTTGTTGTCCGAATTTGTAGTTAAATTTTTCTGCATTTTTCTGATTATTTTTCAACTCTTCTACCGTAATTTATGTTTGTTATTGGCTTTTGTGCACATTGTTGTCGTTGTTGTTATTGTTGACCTTTGTGAATCAGCTTTAAAACATAGCAATTTATATTTATAGCTTTTTATATATATTTGCTTTAGTTAATTGTTGTTTGTGTTTTTTGATACCACTTGGCTAATTTCTTGACATGTTGTTGTTGTTGTTATAGTTGTTTTTGTTGACAGCCGCTAGTCTCAATTGCGAACTGGCGCACTTATGCGCTGATATTTTGTTACTTATTCTTTTGCTTTGCCATGCCTCGTCGCTTTTATTTTTCCACAATACAAGTATGTATATATTTTTTCAAATTACTTTAGTTGTTGTAGCTGTTTTTTGTGGTTTTGTTTTTGTTGCTAGAATATAGCTTTCACGTGTCTTCTATGCAGACATTTGCCCCACCAAGTATTCTACTATACGCGCTGACACTTTTGCTTTCGATGTGCTGCGCCCTCACTTTTATTCGAATCTCGCTTTTGTGCAAGAGAGCTGAAACAAGCAACAACAAAAACACTGATAATTTGGTACATTTTTTTAATCGGCTCTTACACTTTATTGGCTCTGGAGTGGCGCAAGCGGCAGCGGCCAAAGATGCTTCTTAAATTTTTCCGCAGAACTGGCACACACTAAAGCACAAACAAACACTGACTGACACACACACACACACACGCGCGCGCGTACGCACAACGGTAACGGCAGCGAGATAGCGTCGACGTAACGACGATAGTGACAACAACGATGCCAGAGCAACGAAGATGTCGTTCCGATTTGCCAGTGGGCTGTTGGCTCGTTAGGGGCGTGGCGGCCAATTTGCAGCACTTGATGCTGTTTTCTTTTATCTGCACAAACAAATTTCCGCAATGACTTTTGTAATTTTTGCGTGTTTTGGTGTTTGTGCTTTTCTTTTGCTATGTAATAGAAAACCAAAGTTGAGACGCGCCACAGTGGCTGTGCGAAAAGCAGCGACTACGCCAACGACAACGACAGTGAGACGAGCGCGTTATCGCTCTGGGGACGAACCGTTCGTGAACACGCTCCAACTTTAACTGCTTCAGCGGCGCGACGGCTGAGCGCTTCAATGCTCCAAGCACCAAAGCAGCGCTGGAACTTTCAATCGCCAGCGAAATCGTCGTGAAACGAAACAGCTATAACAATTACAACAACAACAGCGCCAACGAAAATAACAGCGACAGAAAAGCTAAAAAATCTTCTCATATACAGCTTTGCTTGTTGTTGTTGTGCAGCTATTTCACGATGTCGCCAACGACGACGGCGACAACGACGACCACGACAACGATGGCAACAAAAGGCTGACGATGTTGTTGCCTTCAACTACCAACGACGGCAGCAACATCGGCCGTGCCATCATCAACATTAGCAGCAGCAGCTGCAACGCCTTCGACGACGACAGCGGCCGCAACATCAGCCGTCACAGCGAAAATAGCTGCCATAATAACAAAAACAACACCAACAACACCAACAGCCAGTAATTGCAACAATAACGAGCGCTCACTGCTCGTTTACGAACCGCGCTGTGCAGACACGACACGACAGCAGCAACATGGGCCATAACTGCCGACAACAACAACAAACGACAGCAACACAACGACAACTTTGACAGCCAACTAAAATGTTGTGCTACTCGCAGCATAAAAGTTAACGTAAATTATTGTCGCATGTGCCAATGACAGCTCAGCCAAACATACAACAACACTTGAGCGCGTTAACCGTTAGCCATTCTCTGGGCCGTTTCTCCCAACACAACAGTTGTTGTAGCCATTATGGCAAAGCAGCTTTTACAAAGTCGGAGCGACAACTTCAGCAACGCTCTCTCCCTCTCTCACCACATCTTGGCCCGAACGTTTGTGTGGAACACCGTCCAGCGTTAACTTTTCCAACGCATACCGAAAACCCGTTCCGAAGCCGGAAGAGACCGCTTGGCACTTCCGGATTTTGTGTGCTTTCAAAGCGGAGTTGCCATAATTTCCACTGCTATCGGCGTTGCTCAGGCCTGAACGCTCTCTTCTTCGAAGAGCGTTGTTTGCTTTGGCGCCAATTAAAGAGCGTTTCGGTGAATCGAGAGCGGTGCTTTACAACCGGTCCCAATAGATGCAACAAGCGTTTCGAACATTTACTATTTGTTTGTTGTTGGTTCGGAGGTTTTTTCCTACCATGACGGCAGTGTGTTAAGTAAGGTTAAGTAACGCGATAAGTAAGGTTGGGCTATTGATTTCAAATGCCAAATGTTGACAACATTCGAGTATGAAAAATGCGGCTGACTTGAAATCTTTGCAATTATTTCCTATAGTTTTGTGCAGACTATACCAAATTTATATGTTGGTGAGTTGGTACCTCGAAGACTCATAAATCTATATACATCCATATAATTGTTTGTCCTGACAAATCGGCTGTCTAAATGAATGATTCATCATTGCCAAACTTATACAAATATAAAATTTGAACTGTAGGTCCATCTAAAAAAATTAATCTCCGCTAAGACGGAATTTTTCTTTTTGGGTCTAAAGGGGCAAAACATGATTTAAGGTGTTTTATGAAGAAGTGTGATTTAATGGGCCTATTGCTTTCAGACTTGGTGAAAATACTCCAAATCAAAAATAATTCAATACATTCTTTTCAATTTTTCGAAAATCAAACTTTACAAAATTACTTACAAACTTTATAAACGTTTTTAACGGAGTCAGCAATGGGTTAATGCTTCTATACGGGAAGACTTCGAGAAAACATGAACCGATAGGCCTATTGACTTCAAAATTGGTGAAACTACTCCAAATCAAAAATAATTCGATACGTTTTTTCAATTTTTCGAAAATCAAACTTAAACGGGGTCAACAATTAGTTAAGGTTTATATACGGGAAGACTTCAAAAAACATGAACCGATGGGCCTATTGACTTTAAAATTGGTGAACACACTTGAAATAAAAAATAATTCGACATTTTTTTTTTTAATTGAAATCTAACAGAATAAACCAACAGTTAAAAGTTTATATGGAGAAATATGGTTTGGGTTGGGTTTTTGATTTCAAACAGAAGCACTTCAAACGAAAAATAATTAGGCACGTGTTTTCCCATTTTTCGGAAAATCAAAATCTGACTGGGTCAATTCAATTCCAAGCACCGCCACGAATTTTTATGATGTCCTACGAGTTTCATTCTAGCGCCACTTTTATACATTTAATTGGCTGTTTATGCAGCGTGTAGCTAATCCAAACCCATTTCCTTTCTTTTTTGACAGTGTTAAGGGTCACAGTTAGTTGGATTTCACAGATGTAAATTTTCACATGCCAATATTAGATCAAAAGGTACTAATACAACGAGCATTTTCGTCATATTTTACTCATTTATTATTGCAAAGGCAAAAAAACGACTGAGGTTCACAAAGAGACATGGAAAATTCATGGTTTGTATGTCTAATAGAAGGCACATGCCAGAATTGATTTTCAATCTTCCGTGGTAGAGGTTTTTCACTCCAAGTTGACCAACGTTCTGGTCGAAGTACCGAAGCCATAATTGAGTCGGTTTGTCATACAACTGTGACAGAAATTGCAGAGATGTTTAACTTGTCTCACAAAGAATTTAAAATCACTTAAAGCGGTTTGAACTCGCAAAGAAACTCAATATTTCTGTTCCCAGATTCTCTGGAGACAACGAATCAATGTTTGTGATATGCTTCTCAAAAGCAATCAAATCGATCCTTTCTTGAAACAAATCATCACTGGTAATAAAAATGAGTCTTTTACATTAATTTTGAACGAAAGAGATCACGGCGAAAGCGGGATGACGCTTCTTTTTAAACAAACTATCACTGGTGATGAAAAATGGGTCGATTTAATAATAATAATTTAATAATAATTTTGAACGAAAGAGATGATGATGCATGCGTAATGAAAACTACAAGCCACATCGAAAACTGAATTGCATCAAACAAGGATCATGCTGTCAATTTGGTGGAATTACAAATTACAAAATTACAAAGAACCGAATGATCAATTTAGATGTTAACTGTCAACAAATAATGAAACTGGACGAACCAAACAAAGATAAATGGCCAAAGCTGGTAAATCGCGAAAGGAATCGTATTCCACATTTATAATTCAATTCAATTCATTTAATTTCAATTCCATTGAATTGAATTGAATTGAATTCAATTCAATTCAATTCAATTCAATTCAATTCAATTCAATTCAATTCAATTAAATTCAATTCAATGCAATTCAATTCAATTCAATTCAATTCAATTCAATTCAATTCAATTCAATTCAATTACATTCAATTCAATTCAATGCAATTCAATTCAATTCCATTCAATTCAATTCAATTCAGTTCAATGCAATTCAATGCAATTCAATTCAATTCAATTCAATTCAATTCAATTCAATTAAATTCAATTCAATGCAATTCAATGCAATTCAATGCAATTCAATTCAATTCAATTCAATTCAATTCAATTCAATTCAATTCAATGCAATTCAATGCAATTCAATTCAATTCAATTCAATTCAATTCAATTCAATTCAATTCAATTCAATTCAATTCAATTCAATGCAATTCAATTCAATTCAATTCAATTCAATTCAATTCAATTCAATTCAATTCAATTCAATTCAATTCAATTCAATTCAATGCAATTCAATTCAATTCAATTCAATTCAATTCAATTCAATTCAATTCAATTCAATTCAATTCAATGCAATTCAATTCAATTCAATTCAATTCAATTCAATTCAATTCAATTCAATTACATTCAATTCAATTCAATGCAATTCAATTCAATTCCATTCCATTCAATTCAATTCAATTCAGTTCAATGCAATTCAATTCAATGCAATTCAATTTAATTCAATTCAATTCAATTCAATTCAATTCAATTCAATTCAATTCAATTCAATTCAATTCAATTCAATTCAATTCAATTCAATTCAATTCAATTCAATTCAATTCAATTCAATTCAATTCAATTCAATTCAATTCAATTCAATTCAATTCAATTCAATTCAATTCAATGCAATTCAATTCAATTCAATTCAATTCAATTCAATTCAATTCAATTCAATTCAATTCAATTCAATTCAATTCAATTCAATTCAATTCAATTCAATTCAATTCAATTCAATTCAATTCAATTCAATTCAATTCAATTCAATGCAATGCAATTCAATTCAATTCAATTCAATTCAATTAAATTCAATTCGTTCTACAGGTCATTTTTGATGAATTGTAGAAATTTATTGGAGCTTGTTTGGGAATTGATTTCACATCCACCACATAGCTCTGACCTTGCACCGTCAGAGTACCATTTATTTCGAAGTGTACAAAACTCTTTTATTGGCAAAACTTTCACTAATGATAAGGACCTGAAATCGGACTTGCTTCAGTGCTTTATCGAGAAGAATCAGAAGTTCTTTGAACGCGGAATCATGGAGTTGCCAGAAAGATGGCAAAAAGTCATTTCTCAAAAGGGAAATCAGATCATTGATGAAAGTTCATTTGTTGTATAAAATAATTGAGTTTTATTTATTTCGCCCCACAAAACCAAAAGAACCCTCTTGCCAGCCAAATAAATTAGAAAGTTAATTTCATAAATTACACCGTGCGACAAAAATTTAAAAAAAATTTCACACCGCAAAAAATCCACATGGGCGTGAAACTAGAGACCAAACATAGTAATACTGCGTACTCAGTTTTTTATTTCTATATCCTTTGTCCTTTTAAAAGGACTTCAAAATTTTGAAGGGGATACAAAATAAAAAAAATATAAAAAATACTTAACTTAGTCGGAATATGGCGATATGTCTATCAAATGAAAGAGGAAAGGCTCAAGAATTTAAATAAAATTAAGTTTTTATCAATTTGTAAAAAGAGGATATGAAAAAGGTCCTTTGACAATTTTAATCCTTTATATCCTTGAAAATTTATATAGAATTTTCTTGAAAAGTAAGTATTCCCATAACCCCATATCTCCTTGATCACGTGTCAAAATTTCATTATTCTCGCTTCATTGATTTTGTATCTTTTTATTATTTAAAATACTGAGAAATAAATTAGAATTCTTGTACTTCATTACAATTGCAGCTTCCGGTTTTTTTTAATAACTTTCGAACTAATAAAGTTAGAGTCATTAAATTTTTACACGTAATCAGAGAGATTTCGGGTTTTGCTATACTTACTTTTCAAGAAAATTCTATGTAAAGTTTCAAGGATATAAAGGATTAAAATTTTCAAAGAACCTTTTTCATATCCTTTTTCTACAAATAGATAAAAAATCAATTCCTCTTTCATTTGATATACATATCGCCATACTCTAACGAGGTTAAGTATTTTTTATATTTTTTTTATTTTGTATCCCCTTCAAAATTTTGAAGTCCTTTTAAAAGGACAACGGATGCAGAAATGAAAAACTGAGTACGCAGTATTACTATATTTGGTCTCTAGTTTCACGCATATATGGATTTTTTCCGGTGTGAAAAATGCTGTCGCACGGTGTTACTAATAAATAATTTTCTTGTTAATAAAATTCTTGCATGAGTGTCACTTGAAGTGTTGGAGACAGAGTTTGAATATGTTTGGAAAATGTCTCTAAAATTAAAAAAATTAGTTGAATCTCACATTATGTCCTCCTAAGCGCAACCTGGGTGCACTAGGAAGCTGATTTCATTGAAATGATTTCATTTACAATGTGTAAATAGCCAATTCGAGGACACATTTTCATTCATACGCCATCACCATCATCATCGTCGTTGTTGTAACCAACATCAGCGTCAACAATATCTCAATATTTGTGATTTGCCCGAGTAATCCCGCATAATCCGCGCAATTGCGTACAAATGCCAAAACTGCGAATGCCAACGACCCGAATTTCTAGTGATGAACATTTGTGAAAAATGTCTCTGTCAATGCAAACAGTTTGTGTGCGCGAGTAAAAAATTGAAAAAAAAGTGATAGCAACAGCGGTGTAACAACAGTTTGTGCGCGTCAGCAACACCCCAAAATTGCAACACGCTGCACGAAAGACAGACAGACAGACAGACAAACGATGGCGGGATGGCAACACAAATTCAAGAACGTAAGCGGCAACTTTGACGCACTGGAATGGCCAGCAGCAGCAGCAGTATCCAGCAACAAGCATTAGGCGAGAGCAGCAGCAGCTGTTGGCTGCCTTGCCCAGCCAACTCGTTGCATTTCGTGCGAGTTTAGCGGACAGGACACGGTCTGCTAGACTTCAAGGATAATAATGAGCAGCGCACAGTGAACGATGGCTGGTTGGAGTTTCGGCGATTGTGCTGATCAGTGTGATGGGCGAGTGAGTGATGTGCAAGGCGCCGAGTGCAAGCGACTGTCGTCAGACAGACAGCCAGTCAGCCAGTCGGTCAGTGGGTCAGTTAGGATAATGGAATTTGGCGTAGAAAAGCAGCAAAGCTGCACTTTTCAGCATTTTCTTTCCAGCATGCATGGCTGCAACGCACAACACAAATACACACATACACAGACACACACACACACACATTGGTACTTATTGTGCATTCGGGCGCATTACTTTTCACACCAAAAGTGATGCAAATTTGACCCAATTTTGCATTATTTGCAAATGTGAGTGAAATTCGCTCGCGTTTTTTTTTCATTTGTGTGCTTGCCTTACAATTTGTGGTTGCTGTGATTGTTGTTGTTGTTTTTGCTATATGTATTCTTTGCATTTTGTATGCGAGCGCAGCGCGAGTGTTGGTTTTGTTGTTGGCCTTACGCTGTAACACTTTGCCGCACATGCCAGCCGGCAGCAGGATTTGGCTTTGCTGGCAGCAATGGCAGCAAATGTTGGCCGGCAAATGGCTGCAAGCGCCGCTGCCGTTGGACAACGACGGGCGGTGTTGGGCGCGTTTTCAATTTTCATAAACGTTAAAGTGTGTAAACATTCATTATTTAGCGGCAAGTGAGCGCGCACAGCTTTCAGCTGCAGCTGCAGTCGTCGCTGTTGCTGTTGTTGCTGTCGCTGCAATAATGACAATGTGTGTGTAGTTGTGTGCAGTGTTATGTGTCATGTGTGGCCGTTGTTGCTAAAATGAAGGTTCACCGCCAGTTTAGTTGCCGCACTGGACGTCATTAGAGTCAAATCTGTTTTCTATGAAAAAAATCAATGAATTATTCATAAAACTTAAAAAAACGAAACGAAAATTTCATGCATTTTTACTCCTTTGCGGACCATTGTACGATATATCGTACAAAATTTATTGAGCTGTAATTCTCAACCTAAATGATGTTTTTGATATTTTGTTGTATTTTATTGCTCAAATATTCAATGAGAGCCAATATTTTGAAGGAAAAATTTTTATCTCAAGAAATGCGGAAATTGACCGGAAAGGGTTAATCAAAATTGTTTGATACATTTTCGTTACTGAGAGCTTTTCATATCTGAGTATATTTTCATTTTGACCTTCGATGCTGACTGCTTTCTAATACAAAATACAGATATTGATTCGATTCTGGGTACTTTCCATATTGAGTACTTTTCTAATCTGTGTACTTTTTCATATTGACTACTTCCGATGCTGACTACTTTCTTAAACAACCTATAGGTATTGATTCGATATTGAGTGCTTTTAGATTCTGACACCTTTTCAAAATTGAGTACTTTTACACATTGAATACTTTTCAGTACTTGAGTACTCTTTCATACAGAGTATAGGTATCGATTCGGTACTGAATACTTTTCATACCAAGTATTTTAGAAACTGAGTAATTTTTTATTTTGAGTACTTTTGATGTTGAATAGTTTCAATATTGAGTACTTTTCAAATCTATGTACTTTTTCATTTTAACTACTTCCGATGCTGACTACTTTCTAAAACAATTGATTCGATATTGAGTGCCTTTAGATTCTGACACCTTTTCAAAATTTAGTACTTTTGTACATTGAATACTTTTCAGTACTTGAGTACTTTTTCATACAGAGTATAGGTATCGATTCGGTACTGAATACTTTTCATACCAAGTATTTTAGAAATTAAGCAATTTTTTATTTTGAGTACTTTTGATGTTGAATAGTTTCAATATTAAGTACTTTTCAAATCTATGTACTTTTTCATTTAACTACTTCCGATGCTGACTACTTTCTAAAACAATTAATTCGATATTGAGTGCCTTTAGATTCTGGCACCTTTTCAAAATTTAGTACTTTTGTACATTGAATACTTTTCAGTACTTGAGTACTTTTTCATACAGAGTATAGGAATCGATTCGGTACTGAATACTTT
Organism: Melieria picta; assembly: GCA_964056695.1. Lineage (NCBI taxonomy): Eukaryota > Metazoa > Arthropoda > Insecta > Diptera > Ulidiidae > Melieria > Melieria picta. Next base: position 19,936,674 of record OZ057398.1, on the reverse strand, counting down.
TCATACTAAGTACCTTTCAAAGTTAGTAATTTTTTATTTTGAGTACTTTTGATGTTGAGTAGTTTCAATATTGAGAACTTTTCGATATGGAGTATAGATGTCGATTCGATAACGAATTCTTTTATATACTAAGTATTTTTTACTACTTGTACTTTTTGAAAATTACGTTGTTTGATATAGAGTACTTTTTAAAACTAACCAGAGCACAGATAAATCAATTCAATAAAAAGTACTTTTCTAAAATGATGATAACTTTTTGATGCTAATTACTTTTCTAAATTGAGTTCTTTTTATTTTGAGTACTTTTTCATACCGTGTACTATGTGATACAGAGTATAGGTATCGATTCGGTACTGAATACTTTTCATACTAAGTACTTTAAAAACTAAGTATTTTTTTATTTTGAGTACTTTCGATGTTGAGTAGTTTCAACATTGTTGCTGTTGTTGCTGCAATCATGACAATGTGTGTGTAGTTGTTTTTGTTGCTGATATTGCAAATTTCACAAGTGTAATGTGTTCATGTGTGGCCGTTGTTGCTAAAATGAAGGTTGGCCGCCAGTTTAGCTGCTGCACTGGACGTCATCAGAGTTCAACTCAATCTGAGTATAGAACGGAAACGCAGTGGTTTTTTGGCCAAAAATGTCATAATGAACTTTGAGTTAACATATGGTGACCAGATGACATACTCAATGTCCTTTTTTCTCCTTTGAATGCTTTGGGAGTTTATTTGTTTTTCACTGTCTGTTTTTTTTTGTCACAAGACACACATAGAACCTTGACATATTCGCTTTTCTTCTGATTAGAAAAAGCATTGATGTATTCCTGCGATTGCTAGTAATAACTGATGGCTCCCAGGCAAAAACTAAATATCAGTTGAACACCACAAATGATTATGGCCGTTGCAGTTGTCTGACATGCAGCCGCAACACTCACACAGCCAACTGCAATGATTTGATTTTCGCTGTTGGCTTTTACTTTCGCTGCAGCTGCTGCTTCTCGAGCGAGTGTTGGTAATCTATTGGCGTTTGGGATTTGCTGCTACACGCTGGTCGTGGCATCGCTGCTGATTTGGGTCATTGCCGACTGTGCATAAATGTGCACAAATGTCTGCATTTGTGTGCGTAGCGGCGGCAAACATTCAACAATCGACATTGCTTTCTCAAAGGCTGACAAAGCGCTTAAAGTTACGCAGAATCACAAAACATTACGTAAAGTAGCAAAATTTACATTTTGCAGGATTTATTATGGAGAAAGACTGCATTGTGTGATAACAGCGGGAGATTTTATAACTAAATTTATAACTTAATTTATTCAAGTAGGTGTACAACAATTTGAGTAGAAAATTTCACAATGACTGTAGTTGGCCATCTTCAAGCAATTCAAACTATGCCAACAAATAAATACTTTTGTCTACCAATTTTCTACGGTGACTTATTGTCAACACACACACACAAACCACCCATTAACGACCTCTCACAGCATTTGTTCGAATGCAAACCGCCTCCACGAAATGCCCGAAATGTTGCACATTTCTTGCATCATTTACGTCATCGCAGCACAACATTTTTCCGTCTCACCGCAACATTTTGTCATGCAAAATTTTGTGTATTTTCACAATGCGCTTCTATGTGTGTGTGTGTGTGTGTGTGTATCCTTGACAGCGAACCTGCCTTTGTTTGTTTTCGTTTGGACAATATTTCATTTGAATTTCACCTTAGCATGAATTTGTATATATGTATCTCACATTGTGTGTAGATATGTACGGGGCACTTTTTGGCCAACACACTGTTACGAGCTGTCAAAGCTACTCTGCTGATTTGTGTTGGTGCTGTCACGGGTGAGGACGCATTGTGTTGGGTGTTGTTAATCCTCTGGCAGGGCGCATGCGTGGTTCGAAGAGCAAATTTCTCTTTGTATTGACAAATCTTTGTTTGTTTGCGTGTTTGTTTGGTGCAGTTGCTGGAAATTTCTCAAAGAGTATAAAGTGTTTGAAATTAGACAGTTGAGCTCTTTGCAGTTGGTTTTTTGCTGTCTCTAATATTTTGGGGATATTAAAAGCTTTGAACATGTATGTGATTTGGTCAATATTTTTTGTTTCTTTTGGTTATAATTAAATTTAAAAAATAATTTAAAAAAATATTTTTGTACGAGTATTTAATAGAATATTCCGATAGCGATGAGAACAGTGTCACACACAGGATTTAATTTTAATTAATTTTAATTTACGTACAACTTTTGAGCTCGACTCCATTTGAAACTATATTTTGTACCAGCAATTTTTGTACTTTGAGGGGTTTGACCCTCTTGCCCTATCCCCCTGCGTGCGCCACTGGATGGGAATATATTATTAGTATTGATACTTTTAGGTATTGGGTTTACTTTACTAACAGAACGGAACAGAATTCGATATGAGTTCTATTTCATATTAAGTTGAATTATGAGCATTAAGTGCTTTATTATTATTTGTTATCGATTCGTTAACGAGTACTTTTTAATTCAAACGAGTACTTTTTTAATAGTACTTTTAGATGAAGATTACTTTTTGAAGCTAAGTCTTCGATACTGAGTTCTATTTCATTTTAAGTAGAATTATGAGCACTGAGTGCTTTGTTATTATTTGTTATCGATTTGTTAACGAGTACTTTTTAATTCAAACGAGTACTTTTTAATAGTACTTTTAGATGGAGATTACTTTTTGAAACAGAGTCTGCGATACTGAGTTCTATTTCATTTTAAGATGAATTTTGAGCACTGAGTGCTTTTGTTATTGTTTGCTATCGATTCGTTAACGAGTACTTTTTAATTCAAACGAGTACTTTTTTAATAGTACTTTTAGATGGAGATTACTTTTTGAAACAGAGTCTTCGATACTGAGTTCTATTTCATTTTAAGTTGAATTATGAGCACTGAATGCTTTGTTGTTGTTTGTTATCGATTCGTTAACGAGTACTTTTTAATTCTCCTTTTTTATAGTACTTTTAGATGGAGATTACTTTTTGAAACTGAGTCTTTTTTAAAACTTTTCGAAATTGAGTACTCTTCGATACTGAATGCTTTGTGTAACAAAGTAGCAGGCATCGATTTCATAATGAATACTTTCCGATAGTGAGTACTCCTCGATAGTTAATACGTTTCTATACTGAGTACTTAGATTAAATACTGAATGCCTTATACTTTCCAATATTAAAATCTTTCCGATATAGAGCACTGGTATCGATTCGATAATAAGAACTTTTTGATACTTACTTTACTTACTACGTACTTTTCCAACTATTCTTCCCATTTCGGAACTTACAACTGTAAACTGGCAAATAATCAAAATTGTTTGATATATTTTTGGTACTGACTACTTTTCGGATCTGAGTACATTTTCTGTTTTCTACTCTTTGATGAGTAGGATTACTGATTACTTTCTGACACAAAATACAGATATTGATTCTGGGTATCCATATTGAGTACTTTTCTAATCTATGTGCTTTTTCATTTTGACTACGTCCGATGCTGACTACTTTCTAAAACATTGATTCGATATTGAGTGCTTTTAGATTCTGACACCTTTCCAAAGTTGAGTACTTTTGTACGTTGAATACTTTACAGTACTTGAGTATTTTTTCATAGAGAGTATAGGTATCGATTCGGTACTGAATACTTTTCATACCAAGTATTTTAGAAACTGAGCAATTTTGATGTTGAATAGTTTCAATATTGAGTACTTTTCAAATCTATGTACTTTTTCATTTTATCTACTTCCGATGCTGACTACTTTCTAAAACAACCTATAGGTATTGATTCGATATTGAGTGCTTTTAGATTCTGACACCTTTCCAAAATTGAGTACTTTTGTACATTGAATACTTTTCAGTACTTGAGTACTTTTTCATACAGAGTATAGGTATCGATACGGTACTGAATACTTATCATACTAAGTACCTTTCAAACTAAGTAATTTTTTATTTTGAGTACTTTTGATGTTAAGTAGTTTCAATATTGAGAACTTTTCGATATTGAGTACAGGTGTCGATTCGATAACGAATTCTTTTAAATACTACGTATTTTTTACTATTTGTACTTTTTGAAAATTACGTTTTTTTGATATTGAGTACTTTTTAAAACTAAACAGAGCACAGATAAATCAATTCAATAAAAAGTACTTTTCTAAAATGATGATAACTTTTTGATGCTACTTACTTTTCTAAATTGAGTTCTGTTTATTTGGAGTACTTTTTCATACCGTGTACTATGTGATACAGAGTATAGATATCTATTCGGTACTGAATACTTTTCATACTAAGTACCTTAAAACTAAGTATTTTTTTATTTTGAGTACTTTCGATGCTGAGTAGTTTCAATATTGAGAACTTTTCGATATGAAGTACAGGTATTGATTCGATAACTAATTCTTTTAGATACAATGTATTTTTTAATACTGAGTACTGTTCGAAAATTATACCTCTTTGATACTGAGTACTTTTTAAAACTGAGAATATTTCCCTTTGAGTACTTTTAGGTACTGAATACTCTTCAATAATGGGTACTCTTTGATACAGAGTAAGTAATAAAGTCATTTTCGAAAATGATTATAACTTTTTGATACAAATTATTTTTTCAAATTGGGTACTTTTTATTTTGAGTACTTTTTCATATTGAGTGCTTTGTGATGCAGAGTACAGATATTGATTTGATATCGAATTAATTTTCAATAATGAATTCCTTTCGTTACAAAGTACTTTCTGCTGATTCTGTACTTCTGCTAATTACTGATTTTCCATACTGATTACTCTTCAAAACAGAATACTTTTGAATACAGTTAAGAGACTTGCCGATTATTTCGAAAATCGAGTATTTATAGTATCGATCTGTTCAACACGAATAGATATATCAAATTTATCAAATGATTCAACAAATCAAAGTGTTCTGGGTTCTAATCCCCACTCAACTATAATAACATAGAATAAATACAACTTTTCTTTTGGTTACTGCTTTCGCACCAGTAAAGCAAACATTGCCAGAAAAATAAAATGTTTGCCTATGAAAAGCCACCAATTCATCGTTCAGACTCGACAGTTATTATTCGTGAAACTAAAAGTGAACGCAGTTTTCTAGGTTAAAATTTGTCAAGAAGATTTAAACTTTTCTGTTTTTTATATCCAATATTTGTAGTTGAATATTTCATAGTCTTTCAATTTTAATTTCATGCGTTGATCAAATTTTCAACTACATTTTTTTCAACTAAATTCAATGCTTTGCTGTGTGCTCTCTGTTTTGTGCTAAAATTACAAGCGACACATGTCACAAAAATTTACAACACTGCAAAAAGCTACAATTTCTGCAGTGACCTACAATTAAATTCAATTAGTCGCTTTCACAATCGCGCCAAATACGTAAATGTGCCGTCATTTTCACATCAACACTTGACACGTGCGTTCAAATCGGCTACAGGAGACACGAGCAGAAAAAGCTTTCAAAAGCAAATGCGCAATTTTGAGCACCGGAACAGCGGCATCAGACAAACAATCTAAACAAAATACAGAACTAATAGGAAATATAACCCTTTTGGCTGTTTATTTGCGCTAATCACAACACTGTGCAACAAATTTGTACAAAAACAAAAAAACCATTACGTGACAAAATACTAAAAATTAATTTTATTTAATTGAGGACGCCATTTGAATACAAAATATTGAAAGCCTTTTAGAATTTTTTTTAGAAAGTTGGCTTTCTAGTGTTCTTAGTGATAGATAAAAACTATTGATCAAACTATGAAAAATATTTTGGTATACTGACGTTTAACCCATTGCTGCCGGGTACCAGTTCCGCCCATACGATTTTGATAAAATTTCATACACGACCTAGAAGTGACCCAAAATGATCAGAAACAATTTCAGCTTTATATCTCTGCACGTTGCTGAGATATTCATTAGGTATTTTGTACCCATTACGAAGCAATGGTAGCTTTTTTCATACTTTGTGAAGTGATCAGCTAAACACGTGAACAAAAGTTGTATTTTTTACAGGTGAGTTAGGAGGCAGATTTTTGTGAAGTTCTAAGGCCACTACGTTTCGCCACATTTTCCACCTCCGGAAAATTCACGATTTTTGGAGTCTGGTAACTCTGGCTAGATGGCGAAATTTTAGGGTAACCTTCGCTAGGTTAAGGTAGTTCCATCTTTACCCCAACCATCCCTATCAATGATTTTGAGATATACCACGAACTCTTCTGTGACTTTTTCAAAAAGATGAGTTTTCATGGGTAAAATTTTACCCATTAGGCAGCAATAGGTTAAAGTAATTTCATTGAATGCATTATGATTTTTTCTAGTTTAATAATTTGTTTATGTTTCACAGTGCAATGAAATGAGGTGAGAACCAGCGACATGTCGAACGATTTGCGCTAATTAACCTCGAAAGTCTCCGCACACATTCAAGCGTTGGGTCGCTTTGCTGTTGTGTTCCGGTGTGAAATGCCAAAATGTCGTTGTGCAAAAACAAAAAAATTTTAAAAATGAAAAGTAGACTTTTTTAAATATTTAATAAAACAAATGAAATTATCGCACTTGGCTTCTGGCCCACATCGCACAAACTGTGAGGGCGGGGGCGCGCAGCGGTGACGCCAATTCTGTCGCGAAATCAACACAACACTGCACGCCTCCCCTCGCCATTAATCAAAACATGTGCGTACGCACACACACACACACCCACACAAACGTACACTCACATTTGCATATGTGGACTGTGAGTTGCGGCATGGCGCGTAATTTCCGATGAAGTGCCACTGTGCGGCGACGCTTATCAGTTTCTTAATTACTTTGACATCGAGTAACTCCCGGTAATATATTTTTATTAGTGTTGCTGTTGCTGTTGGTGTTATTGCTGTTGCTCTTGTTGTTGTTGTTGTTGTAGCCGCGATTGCTGTGTTGCTCGTATTTGTGTTACGTTTGTTATTATACGAACGTCCGAACGCTCTCCGCCACCCTCCGTTGGTGGGTTAACGAATTTGCATACAACTTGGTCGGAGGGCTGTTGTCGGTCTTGGTGCGTGTATGCGGGCGGATGAATCAATTTTCATTACCCTTTTCGGAATATCCGACCCCATCGCACGGCGCGCACTCCGCTCCTTAATGCCGCCCACTCGCCAGTCAGCCGGCGTGTTATGGACGCCGCACAGTTTACTTTTACTGTTTCACATCTAATTTGCATAGACGCAAACTGTAATTGGATTATAAAAGATATCGATGATACTCTCGTGCGTTGTTGTTGTTGTTGCTGTTGTTGCCGTCATGTTGATGCTGTTGATTACACAACAGATATGAGCGGCAAAGATAATATATGGGCGCTGGAGACTGAATGCGGACAGTGGATGATGGCTGCGTGCGGCAGATTTGTCTGCAGGGATTTATGGTGAATGTTCCAAGCATGGGAAATAAATATTACGAAAAGCGAACATTAACTATCACATCACCCAAAGCTTAGGTAAACTTAGGTGAATGTGTGTTAGTGCGGTAATAAGATTTAATCAACTTTGTGGGCATACAATGTTGAAAATGGGAAAAAGTATGGAATTTATTAAAAATAGTTTAGGACAAAATATCGAATTTTGTTCCAATTTTAATAGATATTTGTTCTACGAGGCGATACCTGGGCCAGTACTGGCTTGCAAGACAGAACACTAAACACCTAAATTTCCATAAGTTACATGAGTTAAACTTCATTAGGTCGGTGGGGATGATCTCTAAAACTTTTAGGGGATACAATAGATCATCTTTTGTCTCACCTCTATTAAAACTATCAATTTACATTTTTATGTTTCATGATTACATTCATCAAATTGATATTCCACTGGTACGGGCCTTCCTTTTCATTTTCCTTGTCATCAATCAGTAGCATCGAAGACAATTTGTTAGAGTATGCAAGATATTTCTTTGTTCTAAAATGATGCAGGCTCGAAGTGTACTATTCGAAAGCAGCTGTTATGATCTAAATATAACAAGTTGTCACGTCATAAAAAATCAATTTATTTAACCCTGCAATACTAAAGTTGAACAGTTGCAAAAAGATTAGTGTACGAAAAAACTAGAAACTCCTCAATCAGATCAATCAATTCATGCTCTCGCAATCGAAGAAAGAAAGGAAAGGCATTTCGAGTGAAAAAAATAAATAAAAATAATTAAAAATAAATAATAACATACATAAAATAAATGATAAAAATAAAAATAACAAAATAATAAATAAATAAAATAAATAATAAAATAAATAAAAATAATCAATCTCGCGTCCAACACTGTGAACAAGAATTGAGACACTGGGAGTGGAGCTATTGAGTTCAAGTTTTTTAGTGTGGGATCTCAAGACTTTGAAAATGTATACCTATTAGGGAGAAAGTAGTAATGCAGTCTGAGTCAGGTTTTGTAAGGTTATGTTAGGTCAAGAATACGAGTAGTACACTCGACGGCCTTTAAGACCCATCGTGAAGACCGAAAAGACTTTGACAAGCTGTGTCTTAAATCAGTTGAAGTTTGTTTACTTAATTGTTAAGAGTTATTAACATTGACACTAGGAAGTAAATTTTAAGTATAGGAAGAACTGAAACAAATATATAGATTTTGAGTATACCTGCTAATTTTAAGAAAACACCAGCTTCAAGTATTCATCATCTTTCCATGGCCATCCATGAAGATTGTCGGCATCATCGAGTCGGACGATTGCAGAAAATGAAATTGGTGTCAAGAATCGATTGAGCACATTCCTTCTCAAGAGTGCGCCTTACTAGGTTAGGGGCACGGTTCATCTCTGGGTTAGATGGGTTCCCAAACATGATAATAAATCGCTACTGAGCTTCGTAGCGAACATTCACATTCTCATCGATCACTTTTACGCCGACCCACAATACTCAGAAGCTCTAACTGGTACCGCTACGAACCCAACAGGAGCTGTGCGTGGCCCACCTGACCAGCCAGCTTACCTGACCTAACCCAACTTAGTTGCAGATATAGATTTGTACAAATTTATTGTTACAACAGGACGGCGGGTTGATCCCACGTTCAACCAGAGCGGATCCACAAAATTGATCCAACTGCACTAACACTTTATAGATTTTTTGGGTGATTATTGGGATCATTACTGGAGACTACTTTATTGGTCAACAAGCCAACAGATGGAGTTTTTTAGAGTTCGATTTATTAATTGGCTTCGGCCATATTCGGCCAAACACGCACGTTTAGCTCAGTCCAAATTCAGGCCGAAGGTCGGAGCCGAAGGTGACAAGTTTTTGAGTACATATGGCCAGGCCAAAGTAGCATTGTCGAAGGGGCTAGTTACCAAAATGATTGTGCTTAGTTTACTTATGTTATGTTAGTTAATTATGTTTACTTTCATATTTTTTTAAGTTAATCACCTTCGACTTCGGCTTTAGTCGAATGTCAGCCAAAAAACTGTCACCATTGGTCTGGCTCTGAGTTTATTCTTTGATGATTTCTGCCGAGGCTGCAGAGCTCAACTCTGCGATGAATGCTTGCCCAGTGTTAGACAGGACATGCTTCGGTTTTATGGAATAACACTTTCTAAGCTGTCTAAAGAATCAGAAAAAAGTGGCTAAAACGCCCATCACCATTTCTAAGAGCCACCAACTGGTTCTGGAATGTTGAAAGTGAAAAAGAGGCCAACAAAGCGTGATAACATAGTAGACTAATGTACTTAAATGATGTCCTTGAGAGGACCACTTAATCTTCCTATACATGTACCCCTAACAAGATGAAGTCAGCAGTCACATAGCATGGCCTATTTTAGCTGTTTTGTAAGAGTGAATTGGAGGAGACATTATTCAAGATTTGGCCATGGCAACTGGCTTTCAAAATCATGCAATTCTATGCAAAAGATTGTCTTTAACATATTTGTACAATTCTCTTAATCTTGAACAATTATCGAACCATAATGGCTTAATGAACCATGGCCGAAATGTGTCAAAAAGACATTCATCATTGTCTAAAAAACATGTTTCCATGCTTCAAGAGTTTCTCTTTACAATGATGTTTCATACATAATGACAAGCTCCACTAAACATATTGATTGCACAATTTAAACAAAAACTGAACTTATTGAACATTTGTTTTGGAACGATAAAATACATGGCTCTATATACTGTTCGAAGTAGGCGAGGAGTAGATTCTTTACACAACCACCCACAATTAATGTAACAAAAAGATATTTGATGTAGTTTTGAGCCCCAAAACCCCCCTCGCGACTGCACATAAAAATTGTATACACCTAATTCTGTTTTTACACGGTAGATTGGATCCAGGAAAAACCGTGTAAAAAAACCGTGTAAAAAAGACATTGATCGCATGCAAATATAGGTGATTGGTTCCTTATCTCTAAAACCTATTAAAATTAGTGAAAAACAAGGATACATCAAATATTTAACAAAACTAAAAAAATATAAATAACTGAATGAATATAAAATATATTTTGGCTTACCTTTTATCTAAATGCGTTAAAATTAAAATAAATGTAACGTTGGAAAAACTAATTTGCCTATAAAAAATTTCTTTACCAAACACGTCTGATTGCATTGATAGTTCACAAAATATTAACACATTTCAATTGTTCTGACAAGTAAATTTGCTTGTATCCACAAAAAGGGGATTTCCCTAAATTTGTGAAATGAACATATTTCGCAAAAATTAAATTTGACAAAAAAAATTTAAGCCCAAAAGATTTTGAATCGTGCTAAATGAAATAAATTCGTGTAAAAAATTTAATTAATTTAATTTAATTTTTTTTTAATTTTCAAACCGTGTTAAATCAAAACCGTGTAAAAACAGAATTAGGTGTATATATATTTATTTTCAGTATATAATGTAATGACATGTAATGTGACACTGTAACACCTCTGCAAAGTCCTCAAATATTGTGTTGCATTCGAAAAGTGCCTCACACTTCCTTGCAATGACACACACGATCTCACCACATGGTGAGTTGCGCTTTCACAGCAAAACAACAAAACAAAACTTACCGACCGGCTGCTGCTGACATTACGACTGCAACTTGCTGCGGCGCCCCTCAACGCCCGCTCGCCGACTGACGGCCGCTGACTTTGCGCGTATTTTGAATCGATTCGAATGTAAATTTCCGCAACACTTTAAACGTGTTTGGCAATTTTGCCGCATCGCCAAGCAATCAATAACGATTTCAATTTTAATGAGAAACAAAATCACTTTTTTCATTTCTTTGTAGGAAAAAAAATTAAAAATATATTCGAATGCGTTGCGAAGTCCATAACTCAGCTTGATTTAGTTAAAAAAAATCGACAGCCAACGGCCAGACAACAAAAACCAAGCAGACCAGTTCAAGTAGGAAGCGATGCAGCACGTTGGTTGCCAAACTGGCAGCGGAAAACGCTTTCGGATTTGCACTAAAAGCCTGAACCTGCACTGAATGTCACGCAGGCACACCAAACACTTAACGGCTCCAAGTCGCTGTAGCACAAATCTTGACAATCGCCGATTCGACACCGACCTCACGAGTTGCTGACTTTTTTACTAAATCACAAAAACCACTAATCACTTCGGGTTTAAAACTATTTAATATTTCTTGATTATTTACAAAAGTTTTCGGTTTGTTGATTTCGCTGCCCACGCACACGCTCAGCTGTTTTCGCTGGAACTGTCATGTGCATTTTGACATTTGGCTGCTTTGGGCGGCGGCGACGGAGGTGCGGAGTTCGCCTGCGCCACTGCAGTCATGCGCAGTGGGCCACAACGGAACGCCGAACACGAGTGCAGCAACGACAACGACAACGAAACACTGCGAGAGCGCACCTGAGCCGCTGGAAGGCATGAAGAGCGCCTCGCTCTGGCAACTCTTCACTCGGAGCTTTGAACGTGACTCTTTGTGTTTGTCAGCCATAATTGTGGCTCCACTGCGCGCGGCAACATTGTGTAGCAACACGTTGGCAACTTTGTAGGCCAACAGTCAATGCGGCTGGCATTCCCTCGCCTTGAACGTGTCTACGTATACCTAATCGTTAGTAATTGAAGAAAATTCAATTATTTGTTTTCTCCCCCTCTGCTGTTCTCACTCAATGAACTAAATATAAGTGTTGCCTTATTTTGTGTCTTTATTTCATAATTAATTGAATATTTGACAAAGGTTAAAGACTTGTTTACGCACATCACACAAAAAGGTCAGCATTAAAAATTCATGAAAAGCACAACAACACAAATGCGTAACGCTTGAAATGATTGATGAATGTGCGCCTAATTAATTATTAGTTAATTAAGAATTGGCAACGAAGAAAAATTTGAAACAACATTTAGATTAAATTTTCGAACGAAATTTTTTTATTTGTGATGAAAGAGAGATAATGTAAATTCTTCATCTGAAGCAATTATTTTGAATTTTCTTTTATAGAAAAATTAAGACATTTATTTTTGATTTTCTTTGCTTTTTTTCATAATTACTATTCAATAATAACACTGTACAACAGCATTTCTGCAACAGAATAAAGACCGTATATTTCTGAAAGAGGACATCCTACAGATAATTTTTGCCCAACAAAGTAATAGTCCAGCACGTCTGAGTTTTTTGTAATTTACACATAAAGGCAGGGACTTAACTATTATAAGTTTTTTAAGAAATTAATTGCAATGTAACTATTACAATGCAACATAAACTTTATTTGTTGATTATAATTATTATTTACGACAATTAATTTTTACGTTGCATAATAATTGTTATGAGAAATAAATATTTTTTCATTCTGGATAATTATTATTTTGGGATTTTTTTGTTTACGTTGCATCATAACTTTTATTTATGACTTTTTTTATTTACGTTACCGATAACTATTATTTTTAGAAAAATTTTTTTTTGGGATTTTTTTTGTTTACGTTGCTTCATAACTTTTATTTATGACTTTTTTATTTACATTACCGATAACTATTATTTTGAGAAAATCTTTTTTACGTTGCTTCATAACTTTTATTTATAATTTTTTTATTTAAGTTGCCGATAACTATTATTTGAAAGAAAATTTTCTTTACGTTGCCTCATAACTTTTATGAAAGAAATTTTTTTTATTTACGTTGCCTTTCCACATGTTGAGTATGAATTAATTTTTAATTGTTTAGTTGTTGGTAGAAATAAGGTTTCTGCAGTTAATTTGCGTTTGTCAATTTAAAACAATTAAAAATTAATTCATATCCAAAATGTAGTAATTAGAGCTTCGTTGTCTAGGACAAAGTTGTTTGCATTAAAAATGTGAATATTTTTTGTATGCACATGAACCCCCCTCCCCTCCCCCTTTCCTTACCACCCTTTTTATGTTTTTCGGAAAATTTTTTCATAAAAAGCTTGTATTGAGTAAAATATTGCAAAAAATACTATACTGTCTTTTTGGAAAATATTCCTCATTAAAAGTTAAGGGGAGTTTTCAAACAAAAAACCTTTCTCAAAATTTCCCCCAAAAAAATAAAAAGTCTTAAACACGAAACCTTCATTTAATACTTTTTTCATAAATTGCTAGCTCTACTTGAGATGTTGAGAAAAATACGGTCGTTACTCTGTTGCACAGAGAAAGTTCGAAATTGTTGTACTGTGTAATTAATATTCAATTTAAATTAGTGTTTTCTAAAATAATCACTGCTGTAGTTTGCCAACGATTTCACTCCAGCACAATTTTAATTTAAAGCATAGCATACTTTCAGGCAAAGATTTGCTTACAAAATATGCACCAATTCCACCTGTGCATTGATGGCTGCATATTTTAGACGCTTCAAACAGACATACATACAGAGCTACACAGTCTTGGGTGGCATGTAAATCGATGATGTGTTATCCTGACCCAAATATTTGCAGCCAGCGCTGAAATTTCGCATCGAATTCGCCTCAACTCAAAACCAGAGTTTTCCATAGCCCAAACACTCAACTGTCTTCTTGGCCCCGCACCCCCTTCTGCATAGTCATCTGATAAACTTTGACTACAAATCTCACAGCGTAAAAGTCCTGATGACAGAGCAGGGGCGTAGCCAGAACTTGGTCATGGGGGGGGTTTTAAAAAAATTTTTTTGCCAGTTTCGTATTACATGTTTTTTAAAGTAAAGTGCACTTTCCAAATAGGGCATTTTGTTGTAGTTTATGTGACTTAATGCATTAAAAACTAAATTTTTTCCCGATTTTTAGTAAAAATTTCACGAAATTTGGTGGACTGAAAGCGAAGTTATTGCATCTAAAGTGGAAGTATGTTTGTGTCATCGTACAAAAATGTGCATCGAACAAAGATCCAATATTAACTATTGTTTTAAAAATGTTTAAACTTTAACCGAAGCATTTAAATTGATGGACCAAGTGATTTTTGTTTATACCGTGGTGGAGTTCATAAGTGGTAAAAGCGATTTAAAAACGATTGTAAGAACATAAATGATGACCAAAGTGTTAGCCAACTGAATCCGCGATCAGCGTAGATCAAAACTGGGCGGTAATTCATAAAAGATAAGCCAAAATCTTCATTGAAATTCTTGAAATTGGATTTAACCTTCGCTTTACTTATACCCACCCGGGTGATTTTTTTAATATTCATGTTTAATATCTGCATAAATTTTAAGGTAATTTTCAATAACATGAAAAAATATTTTTTTGAAATTTTGTTTGAAACTTGAATTTTGCCATTTTTTATACAAATGTATCTGGGTGATCCCAGGCGCTTTCGCTACCATTTTGATTAAAACTCACGATACATTTTTTTTGCGTACCTCATTATGTGTTCAATAAACCCTCTGGAAAGAAATCTAATATTTTCCATAGTCTCAAAATAAATCATTAAAGTTAGGCCTTTTTTCGAAATACGAACTATCGCCAGAGGAAGATACTAAATACTGAAGTATGAAAAAAATTTATAAATTATTATATATTTATTGTGAGTTTTACTCAAAATAGCGGCGGAAGTGCCTGGGATCATCTTTAGTAAGGCGAAGGTTAAGCATCTCAATAGCATAAATTTATTGCATTTTAACTGAACATTTGGCTATCGAAGGATGCCATCCCATCTATGTATTGACACTTGTTTTGACTGTTTTTTTGTTTTCACATGATGTGGCACCGTGCGAATTTCACCTTTTCAAAGAATGCATTTGCCGATAAAAAAACGCGTTTTGAGAACGTAGAAACCATCCAAAAGGCTTGTACCGACATCCTGAAGGACATTCCGGTCGACGAACTAAACTACTCTTTAGACATGTTTTTAGAACATGGAAATCGCTGCATTAAGACTAAACGTGACTATTAAAAAAACAAATTAGTTTCGGTAAAAAAAAAGGGTTTTGTTAATATTCTTTTAAATATTTAAAGATGAAAAGACCTTTTTGCTAATGTGGGAACGCACATACGATGCATAGTGATTGAAAATGTTGACAAATTATAGGCTATGGGGGGGGTTCTGACACCCTAAACCCCCCCCTTGGCTACGCCCCTGTGACAGAGTGCGAGGCAATCGCAAAAAAAGTCAGCTGACTCAACGCATACAGCGACAATATTCGGCGCTGATGTGCGAGCGTCGCTGGCAGATGCAAATCAAAAACGGTACCGACTAATGACTGACGACACACACACACACACACACTGATGCAGCTGCACTGCAAATACAAACAATCAAACAAGCACTATTTGTCGCGTCCGACAACCACTTACAACCGACCAACAACACCAACACTACACACACGTCGCGTTTGCCGTGACCGACAAACACGCCAGCAGCGAAAAGGTGAGCATTTCCAAAAGATAAAATAGCGCCGGAAAACAATTGGAATTAGAATAGAATGGTGTGCGCGCATTGTTGAAATTTGCATATAGATGGAAGTTTCCACTATATAGTTTTTTATACGCTTTTGCCATTTCCATGTGGAGTGCAAAATTCGCACCGAAAGCAACGTTGGTGCGTTTGTTGAAGTGTCAGTGTCGCTGACAGTCTCAAAGGTGTCGCCATCTGCTGATGCCGCGCAAAGCGAAATGCAATGCGAAACGTCGTGTGTGTGTGTGTTGGTTTCCATATGCTGCAGGCCAAATTTTAAATATTGCACACGGCACACATGAGACTGCACATTGCATTTTTGGCCACCGCTGACGGCGTTGAAAGCAATTTTCTTTTGCTATTGAACAGAAATTTATTTGTTTAGTAGAAATTGATATCCATAGGAGATATGGCTTGGAACATGGTGTTGTTGATATTTTGTTGTATAAAAATATACAATATGAGAAATAAAAGTCTTCAAGAAAAATACAGCGTCTTAGGGGGAAAAACTTGGGAGCGGAGGCGCAGACACACAGACCTCTCTTCCTCAGATTTTTCTTCTATAGAGTATTGCAAGAATTATATAAAACTATAAAATTCGAGCCTTCGAAAACTCTGAACCCTGCTTGAAACCGCATGATCTACTTCCCTTAGCCAGAGCTGACCTAAGCAAATATCTTTCGAGTGGATCTGATGGGCCTCAAGGCCTAAGTTTCGCTCCAACTACGCATCAGTGCATCAAATTTAATTATAATTTGACGTCTCTCTCTCTTTACGCTTTGAAGAGAACATCAATTACACTGCACAACAAAATCAAGTTCATCAAAATGTGGCACTGGGAGCTTTTGTACTTTTGTACGGCTTTGTACACAAAATTCTTTCGCCTATACCTAAAAATTACATTACCTTTCGACCACTACCTGTTCGACATTAAACTGTTATAACAATTGCGACAGCAATGCTTTGGAGTCCACAGCTCATCAGGAAACTGAAAATAACTTCTATAGTTGAAAATAACTTCTATAGATGTCTTCTACTTTGCTCTTGAAAAACGTAACTCTATGTTCGGGAATAATTTTTCAATATATGTATATATATTACATCTAGAGCTTTCTTTTGTAAAGTGACTTATAGTGAAATTTTGCGTTCAATATTTTTCCCATACACACTAACCCTCAAAAATTAAGTTTTGTAGGATTTTTTAGTACCAACTTTGAATAAGTACGAAATAAACACATTTTCAGTTTTGGCTTAATTCTGGCGTTCAAGTTAATTTCTGAGCTTTGATATATTTAGAGACCTATAGTAGAATTCTATGGCAAATATTTTCGTGGCACATTTTGTCCTTAAAAAGTCCTGTTTTACAGGACATTTTTGGCTTTTAAGAAAAAAAAAGGTCACATTGACCCATACAAATAGGAGCTACAGGGTTAAAATGCTTCACAAAAATGTTCTTCGTAGTATTTTACATCAAATTGCTGAACACATCATATACCTCAAATGTGAGGTTACATTGTTTTCGTACGCCGATTCATCAAAAGAATGTGCAAACAGGAGAAAACTTTGGCCCCCTAAAAAAAATGCAGACGTAAACTTTCAAAACGCCGATACACATATACAGTCCATTTCATAACTATATCACCATCTTATTTTTATAACTCCTTTGCAAAAGGAAACACTTGCAAAAAATTTGCCAATTGTTTTTTGTTTGTTATTAAAAGTAATGTATATTTGTAATTTTTTAAATAAAAAAACTACTATTGTTTCACATAAATGCCAAAAAAATATTTTTTTTACTGTTTCATAACTATATCACCACTAATCAAATACTAATTTTTCTTGCTGTCAAAACAATTTTTTTCGACATTGTAATGCTGTAAATTATACTTATTCATTCGTTACACGAAATGCCGCGCGGAAAATATTTAACGGTAGAGGAAATTGGCAAAATTAAGGCATTTCGTGAAGTTGGGTTATCCTTACGCGAAATTGGACGCAAATTGGGGCGTAATCACGTGACAATCGCAAATTTTTTGAAAAATACCGATAGTTATGGCAAAAATAAAACGGGCGGCCCCAAAAAAAAATTATTACCACGAGACGAGCGTCGAATTGCCAGAGCTGTAAGCAATTCTACCAAAAGCTTAAGACAGTTGCGGAATGAATTAAAGTTAAATGTGTCACTGCCCACGGTTTTTCGCGCACTTCAAAGGTGCCCACACCTTCAAAATCAAAAAATGAAGAGCACGCCAAGACTCACCAAACATCATATCGACGCTCGTCTAGGATTTGCACGAAGAAACTTGACCCGCAACTGGACCAAGGTACGTAATCGAGAAACATGTTTTTAATTTCGTGTAATTTTATCACCGCTTTCTTCTCAGGTAATTTTTTCAGATGAAAAAAAATTGTATTTGGATGGTCGAGATGGTTTCCAGTTCTACTGGCGAGATCTTCGCAAGGATCCACTATACTTCTCGAAACGGAATTTTGGCGGAGGAAGTCTAATGGTGTGGGGTAGGTTTTCATCGTGTGCAACACTGCCATAAGCCTTTCCGTCAACTAGGATGAACAGTGAAGAGTACGTCGGAGTCCTTGCGAATAATATCCTGCCCTTTTTAGAGAGCCACAGTGAGGGGGAATGGGTTTTCCAGCAGGATAACGCCGCTATTCACGTGAGCAGAGTATCAAGGGAGTGGGTGGAATTTCTGACCGCGAAATTGATGTTTTTGACTGGCCTGCATGTTCACCAGATCAAAACCCAATGGAAAACCTCTGGGGAATATTAATACGGAAGGTTTATGCTAATAACCGGCAGTTTAGTAACGTGCAAGATCTAGAAGCTGCAATAGAAATTGCTTGGGTTGATATTCCACAGGAAACGCTCCAGAAGCTGGTCGACAGCATGCCAAATAGACTGGCCGCGTTGCTGGAAAACAGCGGTGGCCCAACCAGCTACTGAGTTAACAACTTTGCAGTTCGTTAATTGTTTACTCTTAATTAAAATCAAATATTGCAAGTGGTGATATAGTTATGAAATAGTAGAAAAATAAACTTGTCAATAATTATCTATGTAACAGCCTTGTTTTTTTTTTTTTTATTTTACATATACGTAATTTCAGATAACTAATAAAACACAATAGGCAATTTTACTGGAAATGATTTCTTTTACTAAACACTTGCAAAAATAAGACGGTGATATAGTTATGAAATGGACTGTATTTTTTTTTGCCCTATCTACCAAAATCCGTTGCCAAACCTTGTTATTTTTTTTGTGTTGTACAGTGTTATAGCTATTACGATTTTTAGAAAATATTTTAAAATGAATAAAATAAATAAAAAATTAAATTATATTAAATAAAACGCAAACAATAAAATAAAATAAAATAAAACAAAATAAAATAAAATAAAATAAAATAAAATAAAATAAAATAAAATAAAATAAAATAAAATAAAATAAAATAAAAGAAATTAAAATGAAATAAAATAAAATAAAATAAAATGAAATAAAATAATAAAATAAAATAAAATAAAATAAAATAAAATAAAATAAAATAAAATAAAATAAAATAAAATAAATAAAATAAATTAAATTAAAATAAAATAATGCATTTAGAAACTTTTCTAAGAAAATTTTAAAAAGGGAATTGGAAGGTCAAAAGATTCATATTTCACTTTTCACTTTAAAACTCTCTAACTTGTGTATCAAGTTCAGGTTGCCTTCAACCACAGAACAAACTGTTTATTCTGTGCTTCAACAGAGGTCTGCGAGTTTTTAAATCAATAGCCCCGAAAATTCGTATGCGGCTAGAATCACATATTTTCATTAAAATCGACAACAAAACGTGAGTAAGCGTATTTTGCAAAATAATGCAGTAGGAAAACCAAAAGGACCTTCTTGACAACCCAATGTGTCATAGGTTATGTAAAACAAAACTGCGCTACTTCCGCATTAACAAATCGCAGCTTCCCCCCCAGAGCTCAACACATGTCCTTCGATTCGTAAACATGTCTCGTTTAAGTGAATTTCTTCGCTACTGCAAACACCTGCAGCCAAATTGGCAAGTTTGATTTCATTGCCCATACACTAACATACTTCCACACACACACACACACACAAACTGCTACGCGATTTGACCAAAAATCTGCCTTGCTGCTTTCCTTTGGGGAACACATCGGCAACGTGCAGTCTTTCCGGAAATAATGTGTACTTTTTGCATTTCCCTTGCGGCTGATACGCCACTTCCTGGCTCGCTTCCGCCGATGACTGCACAATGCATTGGCGGCGACCGGCTTTCCGCTTCTGCTTCGGCCCATAAATCATATTTTCATATTATGTACAATTATTATTATTAGGATAATGCAGAAGGTGTCCTTTTATGCGTGGCGCGCGCTCAACACAAAGTGTACCAAAACAAGCCCGCTGTCCTCTCTATTCTCTCTCTTTGCGTATTATTAACCATTTTTATTTTTTTGTCTTGCTATTTTACAATGTTTTTCCCTGACCGGCGGCGGCCAGAACGCATAAATACCCACGGCACAATAAAAAGGAGTTAAAGAAAAGGCGGAAGGCAGCCAACAATGTTTGAAAGCGGCAGCTAAATTGCTGGCTGCAAGTGGTTGGCGTTTGAGTCTATGTATGTGTGTGTGTGTGTGTGTGTGCCGAAAAATGGGTCAGCATTGTTTGTAGGAAGTGAATCTGCGCATAAAATGCCAGCTGCTGTTTGTTGTCTTTGCTCCTTTGGGGAAACTGCACGCACTGGCGGCGACGGTCGCCTAAGTAGGCCAGTTACGTTACCCAGCTCAAAAAAAGCCATGCCAATGAGAGGAAATTTATGAGATTTTAAAGGCATTGCCGCTGGCATAAAGGCCACTTGCAGGACAACGAAGAAAAAAAATGCCACAAGCAAAAAGTAGGCAACACTGAATGCTCGCAAATTTACAAAATTTCCACAGTACCCATTCCACAGTGAAGCGGCAGAATTTCCCTGAACACAAACGAACAAAAAAAAATTGCATACCAATAATGCTGGGCTATTTTTATTTCAGATTGGGTGAGTGTGCAGAGCGGCAAAAGTCTACGGCTGTCAAGGTTAACACAGTGCGAACACGTGTATTCTGAAAAACAGGACAAAGGCCACCCAGCTGGCGCACAGCGTCGGCCAGACAAGGCCGCGTCCTGAAGATGGACTCCCACCTCGCCTTCAACTTGCGGTTGACTTTTTTGATAAACTGTTGCGCAGTTATTCTATTGTTTGCTTTATTTATTTTTTTGTCATTGTTGGCATAATTTCATTCAATGTTTGGTGATTGCTAAGTGTTGTCAACGTGATTCAATGCTACTTTTTAGTATGCGGCGTATTTATTGACGAAGAATTGGCAAAAAACAAATTTACTTATGAAAGTTTGACTCAGACGAAATATGTACAAAACGATTTCTTAAGATTACAGAAGATTGGCCATGCCCATTATAGTAACAAAATCGTCAAAAGTATATATCTCCAAGGCGATATGGGGTATCCAATGATTCTGTGTTGCATTGAGGTAAACATAAAGTTTGGTATATTTCTATTATGCGATTTTGGTATCAAACGATGCTGCATTTCATAGAGGAAAACAGCCAAGCAAGGCCGCTTGTCTCTATTTCCTCTGCACTGCTCTGGTCTGACAGTATCTACCACATAAAATATTACAGCCGATCAACGCTAACGATTCTCGCCATAGTCTGCCGCCGCACAGTGGGGTAATATATAAATAAAGTGCCGATTAATTCAAAAACGAAAAATAAATATGCAAATATGTTTTTGGTACCGGGTTAAAGTGGATAAAATTCTGCATCACTATGTGAAAATGTTGTTGCAAAA
This sequence comes from Melieria picta, assembly GCA_964056695.1. NCBI lineage: Eukaryota > Metazoa > Arthropoda > Insecta > Diptera > Ulidiidae > Melieria > Melieria picta. The sequence continues at coordinate 19,915,030 of OZ057398.1, read as the reverse complement.
TAGTTAATCGTCTTCCCGCAAAGCACTCTGAAAGTTGACATTTAAAAAACGCGTTTTTCCTTTACTTCAAAACGATTTCTTTTTGTGAATTTCAAAAAGTATTTAAAAATTAATTACGCAACCTCCATGTTCAGGTATTTTAGTAATGCAGTGTGTATTTTGTTTTGTTAAAAAATGTTTATAAATATTTTATTTGATTTTTTGTTTAAAAGCTTAATAATTAATAAATTTTGAACCTTTTCATAGACATATAGTTGTGAGTCTTGTGAGATCGAGCAAAACTTTTTTCATTAGCATATAGCTTAGATATTTCAGTAACATTTTATGAAAAAAAAGTTGCGCAAATGTTGCGCACTTTTCCAGCATTTCGATTTTCGTGTGCGAACTCATGGGCCAAATGGGCCATGTATGAGAACAAATAGAAATGTGCAAAATAAATTTTTTTTAAATTATTTATTTTTTAGATGAAAACAAATAAGCAAAAGGTTTTATTGTTGTTTTTATTGTTTTTTCAAAATGCAGAAATATCTGCATCAATAATAGAAATCGATGTAGAATTGAATAAAAACATTCTCGCCATTTTATGATTGTTTCTAGTAAACATCAAATCGAAATAGAAACATTTCGCAGCTATGGATTAAAAACTGTAAAATATTTTTTAAAATGCTATTCCTGGTAAAATATGCCCACAATTTTCCACAAATAGTTTTTGTATCGACCGCAATTCATATCGCATGCTTTATTGCCAATCGGCCAACCTTCGGAAGAAGCTCAAGAAGCACGGAATAAAGATTTCAAGTGTTGCATGGAGAATTTTTTACGAAAGTGGACTGAAAAAATACAATTGAAAACATTTTTGATAGATTTTTTTTTAATTCTGACCCCATTGTATCAAGTATGAAAAAATTTCCACAAAATTGATGAAAAAGATTATAATAATGATAATCATCATCATAATGATGATATTGAATTGGCTGCAAGAGGTGGCGATGAAATGTTTTAATTAAACTGTTCAACTTAACTTTCATTAGAATAGTGCAAGATTTATCTTTTGTAACTATTTTAGTTTTTTTAACGTTTTTTAAAAAAATTTCCACTGAATACTGTATACCCAAAAACATTTGTTATTTACTTTCTAATGTTCGATTAACTAAACCTAATAGTTATTTCATATCTAAATAGCCTGGGTGAATTAATCGGCATTTTCGGCATCAATTACCCCACTGTGCGCCGGCTCGTTAGCAACAACACCTTCCCAATCTCAATCTCAATCCCGCCCTCCAACGCGCCGCTCTTCACAGCCTCGCCGTCTGCTTGTGTTGCTTTCATCATTAATTTCATTCATTTGTGTTTGTTTTCAATTTAAACGCCTTCTTGCCAAAGTCTGCAAAGAATGTCGCGCAAATTTGTCAATTTCACTTTTGGCGTTCGTTCGCACGCCAAACACTCGAATTCCACTAAACGCGCCCGCATCCTGGCCACGTAACGCAACACCGCCGCTGTCCTTGGAGACTTGCCTCGACGAGCGTGTATGCAAAACAAGCGAAGGAACGGAATGGCCGCGCAGTGTTACCGCTAACCACAACACAACGTGGGCTGCCCCCACTCACAAAAGTGCCCGGCCGCGTGCAGCAGTGTTGGCCGTCGGCAGCAAGGAGGCTTTTAAAAATGTTTACTTTGTGCGCGGCGACCACGCCTCGACTGCCCCGTTTACCGGTTTAAGCAGGCTGCTTTGTGTTCTTCTTCTTGCAGTTGCGAGCTGATTTACAGTGACAGCAAAATTAATGTTTCCCCTTCGCCAGCAATGCAAGAACACTTAGGCGCTGCGTCACACACACACACACACACACAGACACAGAGCGGCACACAGACCCACATATCGCCCAACACGGCGAGCCAAAATCTTCAGCCACCTTAACAAGCATTCCTGACGCGTCTCCTTTTACTGCCAGCTCTCCTTTTGCTTGAACCAAAGCAAAGCTCGAGCACCTTCGGCGGTTATTTGCGTTGCGCCTTTCGGCTAACGAAGCCGCCTAAGGCAGCGGCCATGCCGCCAAACGGCGCCCGCCCCCCAGCGGATGAAATGAAAATAATATTATTTATTACAACATTCCTATATTTAGTTGTTGTTCTTGTTGTTGTTGTTGTTGCAAGCATTTTTGCTGCCGCGCTCTTGTTAGGCGGTCATCATAAATTGTTATTGGAGGCATTGTTGTCGCAAATAAGGCAAACAATCATTTATCATATTGTAAAATACACACCTACGCGCTTCCATATATATGCACGTCCTATTAATAAATATTATTGTTGCTGTGTATATTTATTTAATATTCATGTGTTTGTGTGAGTGCCTCTGACGATGTGAGATTAGCCATTGAACGTTGTCAATAGATGTTGTGGGCGATTTAACGGTGAGACTTGGCAAAGATGTCCCTTCGAAACTGTCTTTGATTCTTGCGATCTTAGAGTTATAGAACATTGAAGATAGTTTGTAAGACTTGAGAGCAGCTATTTGAGTTGGGATTAGTTCAATTCTGATTTGATTTGATTGATTTTTTGTTTCGGATTTTGATTTTTTCTGAGACTCTCTCAGCTCAAACTCTAATAACGTTGTATATGTACGTGGCTGTGATATTATGTGTCCATTTTAGACTTATGGTCTAATAAAAACCGTCTAAGTTATATAAGAAAACTGAGAAAAAATTAACAACCAGTTAGGCAAAAGTCTTGCCTTACCAAAGCTCTAAATAATTTTTTTCATTGGATCCATTAGGTTCATTGGATTAAACAAATAACAGTAATCAGGGCATTGCGGCTTAGAGTGGAACGCTTCACAGGAAGTCAGGAAATCTACTTATATCCATGTACATATTTTACACAACAACACAACCTGCTACCGAACTAAGCAAAACCTGCCTTCAGACGCCTCTGCCGTAGTTGCATTAAGATTTAATTGGACTATTCTATTTTATTTTAAGTAGACACGAAATTTCTATTCATTCCTATGACATAACTTTCTTCGGAGCTTTGTTCTCCATCCGGGAGACGTGTTCAAGTTCCTGAAACCAATGGATTCAAACGGCAAACATCTTCGAATTCACGAAATTCCTACTAGTCCTTCAAACATAACTTTCTTCGAAGCTTTGTTCTCCATACGGGAGACGTGTTCAAGTTCCTGAAACCAATGGATTCAAACGGCAAACATCTATTTCTTCGGATCTTTGTTCTCCATACGGGAGACGTGTTCAAGTCTCTGAAACCAGTGGATTCAAACAGCAAACATATCCTTCGAATTTACGAAATTCCTATTTGTCCCTCAATTCAAACATCAACCATCTCTTCCTTCGGTGCTTTTTTCTTCATACGGGAGACGTGGTCAAGTCTCTGGAACCAGTGGATTCAAACAGCTTCACAGGAAGCTTTAAATTCACGAAATTCCTACTAGTCCTTCAAACATAACTTTCTTCGGAGCTTTGTTCTCCATACGGGAGACATGTTCAAACCCCTGCAACCAGTGGATTCAAACAGCAAACATCTATTTCTTCGCATCTTTGTTTTCCATACGGGAGACGTGTTCAAGTCTCTGGAACCAGTGGATTCAAACAGCAAACATCTCCTTCGAATTCACGAAATTCCTACTAGTCCTTCAAACATAACTTTCTTCGGAGTCTTGTTCTCCATACGGGAGACGTGTTCAAAACCCTGCAACCAGTGGATTCAAACAGCAAACATCTATTTCTTCGAACCTTTGTTCTCCATACGGGAGACGTGTTCAAGTCTCCGAAACCAGTGGATTCAAATAACACACATCTCCTTCGAATTCACGAAACTCCTAGTAGTCCTTCAAACATAACTTTCTTCGGTGCTTTGTTTTTCGGGAGATATGTTCAAGTCCTGAAATCAGTGGATGATAAACGTTGGCTATATTCATGTCATTGATCAACTCACATAATACATTTTAAATTCGTATTCGAAGGTTGTTGTCAATGCAAATAGGACCAAAAATCTTGTGAAGCATCTTTTTTGCAAACAAATATACACAAATATATATACACAAATATATACAAATACAAAATGCTTTTACATATGTATGACATTTATTAAAATTTAATTGAAGTGAAACTTTGTGCGATAACTCTTTATATATCAAATAGATTACTATTTCATTATATTATTTTTCAATTCAAAAACAAGATATTACTGAAGTCAATTGTGTTATTTTCACTGCCAAAAACAATTAGCTCGGTGTCATTTATAGATGACAAGGTTTTGGCAATCTTCACCTGTTGTCCTGCCATATTGAATTGTATGAGAATAATCAGATAACTGGTGATGGCACCGCAAACCTGTGAAATTAAAACCATATTTAACATATTTCATAAATCGGTTCCCGAGGCCCGAGGCACTCACAGCAAATAAAGTTTCCATATCCAGCTTGAAGAAGCCACAAGCGGAGAAATTCACAGCATGATTTAACAGTTTCAGCGACAAATGATTAACCTGAAAATGTACGCTAAAGTCAATAAAAACATTGACAGTGTTATTATGCCCGATTTGCACCAAGTCATATTCGATGCCAAACTAGTTTACTGGGCCAACAGTTAACACTGTCTGGCGTTTCAGATCGTTTTGGGCGAGACTTGCAAATTGACCTAAACCATCTATGAAATTGATTTCAATGAACTCCCTTCCGTTCGCACTGAATATGACATAGTGTAAACCCAGCTTTATGGCAACAATTGACAATTTCATAAATCTCATTGGTATCGGCTGCCACTCCACACTTGTGCAGACAGACGCCGGTGCGTTTCGACTCGAGCGACGTCTTCCAGCTGAAGTACATCAACGAGATGCATTTGCCTGATATGTAGGTCAGGTAGACCACTGTGATGGCGGCCTCCCTGGCCAAACGAAATATGGCCGGTATCGACTGCAATAACAACAACACCAATTAACAAAGACGCCAACCAGTGAACATGGCGCGCATTCACCTGAGACGCGGCAGCGCAATAGAAAAAGTACAGTTGTGCCGTGAAGATAGCAAAGCCGTAGGCCATCAGTATCAGAAGTGGATAGCGCCACAGTTCGTTGAGTATCTTGGCGGCGGTGCAGAGGCCGTCGTGCAGCTGACACAGTTGCACAAACTTCTGCTCTATGCTTGCGACATCGCTCAGTTCACTCTCGTAGAGCAAATGCAGCTCGGTGAGCTTTCGCTTCTTCAGCGGCGGCGGCGGCGGCACTTTTGGGGCGTGAACATACTCGCCGAAAACATCGGACACCATGCTTCCTAACCGCAAAGTCGACATTACAAGGATAATTAAAAATATGTGTTTTGGATTTACAACTCATTTTTGAGGATATTTTTTAGTACATACTTGTACTTGTATAAAAATGTCATGTCTGTATAGACACTCACCTATATAGCATTTACGATCCATTGGCCCACGAATTGGCAACGAATCCTCCAGCAGTACGTCGCCCGCACACTGCTGCACACCCAGCATTCTTGCACGCTCGCTCAAATGCTGCGCGTGCTCCTCGGCAATGGCTTCCAAAGCGACATTCATGGCACGGAAACGTTCCTTCAAGCTCAGCAACAAACCGAGAAACCAAATTTTATCGAAACTATTGTAAAGTGTTGGCACACTGGTGAACACCCACAGCCACGACGCCGAAACAAGGGGCCCCGAAGAAGACCAATTGTAGTACAAGTAGGACCACACCTCGACGCCGGTCGCCAAAGCGATCAGCAGCAGCATCCGCTGCGTCACACAGCGATTGTTCACCATGACGCCCTGCTGGCGCAGACCCTCGTCGATGCGGTCGATGCGCTCGAAGAGCTGTGCCAACGCCTGCTGGTTGTGTATGGCGCTCAGTTGATCGGTGATCATCATGCCCGGACCAATGTAGGTGAACACAAAAATGACCGCCAAGGTTAACTTGTCTAAAAGAAAATAAATGATAAATGATACAAATACATTAGCCAAAAGGACAACACAACGTACTCAGATCAGATTGAAATTCGTCATTCGGAATAGTGAGGATCGTCAAGTTGTAACATACAAAGATGACAATCATCACCGCAATCACTATGTAAGTGCCCAGTGTAGACTTTCGCAGCACTTTTTCTTGTTTGAATTTTAGAAAATCATGCGGATAGACGCCGAGCACTTTGCAAATATAGAAAATAGTTGAGAAACTCTCCAGTAAAACCGGCGTCCGTTCCGCTTTCGACATTTTCGCTAATGATCCACGCACGTTCTGATGTCTCAATGGCCGCTCGTCCACTAAACGACAGTGAGTGTCGTCGGAGCACTCGAATCAATTAATTGCCGCACTCGGCATTCGTTGTGGGTTAAATTGCTGTCATTTTTATCTGTTTTCATTGTTAAAGCCATCGGCAAATATTTCACAGTTGTAACATAAATTAGTGCGTTGGCTGATAATCAAACGCTGACCATTTGGCAATTAGTAAATGGCACATTAGGGGTATTCACAACGTCTTGGTTTTTTATTGATTGGTAATTCAGTAAAGTTTCAAACTTTTAAATACTTGGTATACTTTTTCTCTACAGACTTATTAGTCGGTTTTCCACAGCCGATTTTTGAACCCGCTACAGATTTCAGATTGGATTTCGAACGCGAATGCAAGCATGCCATGTCTGCGTAAAAAATCTCATCGGTAGGCATGTTGACGACCAGACTTCAGGTATGACGAATGAATCTATTTCGTTATTTCTTTATTTATTTATTTTTATTTTTTTTATACATTTATTTATTTATTTATTTCAGGGACCGTACCGGTTATGGTTTTTATCAAAAAAGTCAGATTTCAACTGTTATCTTTTAACTTTTATTTTTACCGGCAAAAATAAAAGTTATTTTGTGCCTTCTATCATATCAGGCAAAAATAACTGTTACTTTTGAATTTTATTTTATCGGTCAAAAATAACAGTTATTTTGTGACTTTTATTTTTTCGGTCAAATATATCAGGCAATTTGAATTTTTTCAAAAGCTGTTTGACCGACTAAAAAACTATTCATACCATTTTTTTCGTCTCAGCAGACCGCACATTCTGAGCTATAAGACTTATTTATTTATTTATTCATTTATTTATTTATTTATTTGTTTATTTATTCATTTATTTATTTATTTATTTATTTATTTATTTATTTATTTATTTATTTATTTATTTATTTATTTATTTATTTATTTATTTATTTATTTATTTATTTATTTATTTATTTATTTATTTATTTATTTATTTATTTATTTATTTATTTATTTATTTATTTATTTATTTATTTATTTATTTATTTATTTAGTTATTTATTTATTGATTCATTTATTTCTTTATTTATTTATTTATTGATTTATTTATTTATTTATTTATTAATTTTTTATTTATTTATTTATTTATTCATTTATTTATTATCTATTTATTTATTTATTATTTATTTATTTTATTTATTTATTTATTTATTTATTAATTTATTAATTTTTTTTAATTAAGTATTTATTTATTCATTTATTTATATATTTATATATTTATTTATTTGTTTCTTTTTTTATTTATTTATTAATTTATTTATTTAATTATTTATTTATTTATTTATTTATATATTTATTTATTTATTTATTTTTGTATTCATTTATTTATTATTATTATTTATTTATTTATTTATTTGTTTATTTATTTATTTATTTATTCATTTATTTATTTATTTACAAAGTCTTATGTCCATTAAAGTAACTTACAGACTTAAAAATGATTTTTAAGATATTATTTAAAGAAGGTAATGAAGGATTTTGAAGGTTTCAGACCAACCAATCAGAAAAAAGAGGTAATTATTAAAATGACAGTTGATTTTATAGATAAAAAAAATATTTCAACTGAAGGTAGAGATGTTACATAAATGACATAACAACAACTTTCCTCCTAGGAAGCTTGGAATTAAAATTAAGGATCATTCCTATAGTTGGCTGATTTACTTCGAATTGAAATATTGATTTTTACTTGTAACTTAGTAAGTAACTTCAGTTCGAAATCAAATCTGACGTCTACATATTTGTTGCAAAAAACCGAAAACAAACACCCCAAAAATGTTAGTTCCAAGAGAAAAAGATATAAGTTCCTAGGAAACTATGAAAAATATACATAAGTAAAATTGTTATTGAATTGTTGGGTCTGTTGACTTGTAAGCTTGATACTTGTTCGGTTCGATAGTTCAGTACTTCAATTCTTTCACATTGACATTCGTTCCATTGACAAAATTCAAAAAATTTATAGTCTTTATAGAATTTAACGATTTTGATGTCATTTGAAATGTATAACTCCAACTAAGAAAACCCCAAAAAAATCTGTGCGAAAAAATAATTAGTGCAAGTGCAAGAGCTGTTCAAAGTCGGAACTTTTTTCACAAAAAATTGTAAACACATATTTTCTGTTTTTTAGTCTATTGAGTAAAAAAAATTGTTAAAATACATGGTTATCAAGAAGTTGCTAAAACTATCAACATAGATTAAGAAATGATGTGGCTATTTTCGCTTTTAATGTTTTCTCAAAATTTGCAAAGCTGAAGCTTGTACTTCACGTTTAATTTAAAATATTTTTCAAAATTAAAAATCTGAAAATTAGCAAAACTTAGAGAAAAATATCTAAAAAGTATGTGAAAGTATGTTCCTGGATTTTTTTTATTTTAAGAAGCATTCTTTCTTTGTCGGATAATGTAATTACATCTTCCGATATCTTCCGAAAGTGGCGAAATCTAAGAAAGGAATGGAGGTATGGCCATCGCCTGCCAAGAGCGATTTTTGTAATTCTCATCTGCTTTATGGAGTAGACGAGTGTTTCAGCTAGGAATCGAACCTAGGGCCTCTGGTATGTGATGCCAGCGCGTTACCCGCTGGACTATCGAGGCCGGCAAGTTCATAGATAACGAAGGAGGCATGTGCGATTGTCCTTTCACTGTTCCGCTTTTAAATGATGAATGTAGTCAGTTAGTCTTTGTTATGGTAGTAGGAATAACGGGTATAAAAAGGTATATAAGTATGTACATATAAATATATTTGCGATCGAGATCATCTTGAGCATTGGTTTTTGATGTTTGATTCTTCATCTGTTGGTACGTCTTCTAATCATTTGTTTTGCACAATGCATTCAAAAGATTTCTTTAGTTCAGGAAAGTTTGTACTAAATGACATTCTTCAAACGCCTGAAAGTAAAAGCTGTTTTAAAAATGGGCAAAAACGGAAAAAATCCATATGTACGTGAAACTAAAGACCAAATATAGTAATACTGCGTACTCAGTTTTTCATTTCTACATCCTTTGTCCTTTTAAAAAGACTTCAAAATTTTGAAGGGGATAAAAAATAAAAAAATATAAAAAATACTTAACCTCGTTAGAATATGGCGATATGTATATCAAATGAAAGAGGAAAGGCTCAAGAATTTAAATAAAATTGATTTTGTATCCATTTGTAAAAAAGGATATAAAAAGGTCCTTTGAAAATTTTAATCCTTTATATCCTTGAAAATATATAACTAAAGTTAAAACCCAAAATCTCCTTGATCACGTGCGTGTTCGAAAGTTATTAAAAAAAAGGCGGAAGCTGCAAGTCTAATGAAGTACAAAAATTCTAATTTATTTGAGTATAAGTATTTTAAATAATAAATAGATACAAAATCAATGAAGCGAGAATAATTAAATTTTGCCACGTGATCAGGAGATTTGGGGTTTTAACATACTTACTTTTCAAGAAAATTCTGTCTAAATTTTCAAGGATATAAAGGATTAAAATTTTTAAAGAACCTTTTTCATATCCTTTTTTTACAAATATATAAAACATCAATTTTATTTAAATTCTTGAGCCTTTCCTCTTTCATTTGATATACATATCGCCATATTCCAACTAAGTTAAGTATTTTTTATATTTTTTATATTTTTTATCCCCTTCAAAATTTTGAAGTCCTTTTAAAAGGACAAAGGATGCAGAAAAGAAAAACTGAGTACGCAGTATTACTATGTTTGGTCTCTAGTTTCACGCCCATATCGATTTTTTCCAGTGTGAAAATTTTTTTAATTTTTGTCGCACGGTGTAATATATAACCAAAACAATCTGACATTCCCGGACACATACAACAAAAACAAACCTATCTGATCTTAGATAAGCTGAAAGATACAAATTGCAATTGGTTCATAGCAGCTTTTATGGCCCAAAAAATTTTCTGATGATGTTCCAAGACAAATCGTACAATGAAATCCATAAGCAGACATTAATGTTTTAAAATCTGCTCATACTTCTCTGTTAATTTCAGAAGCACAACATTTTAGCTGCACCTAAGTAAACATTAACTGAATAATCACAAACGATCTGTAAACATGCACCCCGGAACTTATGGTGAACCCAATAATTTGGAGTAAAACCAAAAAAGTTTCCCGAGCCGCTGACCGTATTTTTACTTTTAGAATAAATGCCACGTTGACATTTTTTTTTTGCAAATACAACACACGGCCGCATACAACACATACAACTGTTGACCATGGCTGCCGCTGCGTTCGCTCAACCGTCGCGCTTTTCAAGAGCGCAACATCCCGAAGTGCGGCCACCGCAGCGCGTAATTTGCATTTCGCTCACGAGCATTTTTGTGTGCTTGATTTTTTGTTGTACTCTGCTTGTACTTCACCGGCATTGGGATTAGACAAAAGGAAAATTATATTTGCCAGTGCACAATATCCGTGCAAGTTTGCGCGCTGTAATGGCGCCCGCAGCGGCCAGAAACAAAGCAGCCAACAGGCGGCAGTCAAACGGCCAACAGCCGCAACCAATGCCAGAGTCTGCAATTGGCGCACGTAGCCCTTCCAACCCACACACCAACTTCCCCAACGCTGTTGACGACGCGCTGCGGCAAAATGGCGGCTGCTGCTGCTGCTGTTGCACGCCGATGATTGCTGCTGTAATTAGCATTTTTTGATTTTGTGCTCCCTCACACTTGCAATTTGCATTCGTTCACTTGGCTTGCATTCTTTTTTACTGCTGCTCTTTGCCGTTGTTGTTATTCTTGTTGTTGTTTTGTGCTGTGTGCGCGCGCTTTGAATATTAAAAAATTTTTAATTGGCATTTTAATTAAATAAATAATATTCATGTCGTTTCTGGCGGCACTCGGCCCCATTTCGGTAATTAGTTGCGAGTCGGCAGCACTGGCAAGGCGACACTTGACAAGCGCCCAACAACGCGTCATGCCAAATTGTCAACTGCGGCACGAGCGTTGACAAGTTGCCGCAAATCACCACTTGAGTGCTCCTATGCGACCCCACCCCCCGCCCATCCCATGCTCGACAAGATGCTCCGCTGCTGGCACTCCGCATTGGCAGTTTGCTGTCGCTACTTGCATGCGTGCCGCATAAATTAACCGCTAATGACAACAACATGGCATGGGGTGCTGCAGTCCGCGCGGTCGCGGGTGTGTATAATTAATATTTGATTTTCGTATTTAAGCCTATTTAAGGACTCGAATGGGATAACTGGCAATTTGAAGTGAAGAGGATGACGTTTGTTAAAGTTGATTGCTTATGCGAAGACAGTTTGAATGTTTAGGCCATCAATTCTTGGCTTAGTATCTACTCTGATAGGGGTACTCTGATGATTGAGGGACTGGACGGGAGCGTTCAAAATATAGGTCAGTGCCCTACAAAGATTCCCTATGAGGGTTCGTATATTTATAGATCTTTACAATGAAGGACGTCCATCTGATTACGCTTCGGTTTCAATCGTAGACTATGCGAGGCCTTAAGAACACCAAAGACCTTTTACCAAAATTCGATTCGATTGAAAATTCTACGCAGAGCTAAAAAAAAGTTTTTCAACTATCCAATTCCTCTTTTTAACCCTTTCCGGAAATTTTTACGATAAATCGTAAAATTTTTTCTACGATTTTTTATATGACAGCAAACGGACTTTTTATGGAACGGCTTTTTAATTTTTATTAAGTAGGCTGTGTTGTATCATTCTGTATAAAAATATAAATCATTATAGCCATAGTTGCACAATATGAGTTACTTTTGTAAGCTTCTCTTTGCAAGAATTTGAAAAACCAGCAAGTGACGGTGCTTCTGCGTAGAAATTTTTAAATATCTAATAATTTTTGGTAACAAAAAGCTGAAGAATTTCAAAGCTTGAATCTCAGTTGATTTATAAAACTTAACAAACTAAGCATTTTTTGCTTTTAAATATTTTTTCCGAGAAAAATTGTACGATATATCGTACAAATGACGGCAAAGGATGCAAAGCTTTGTACGATATATCGTACAAATGGAAAGCAAAGGTTGCAAGTTATGTTTGCATTTTCTTAAAGTTATAGGTTTGGTAACAGATTTTTTTCATTTGCTTGAATGCCACGCCCATCTGTAAACCACGTGACTATATTAATAAAATTATATTTATATAATTTATTATTATTATTATTTATGTTTTCTATCAACAAAATCAATGAATAGCTCATAAAACTTAAAAAAACGAAACAAAAATTTCTTGTATTTTTACTCCTTTGCGGACCATTGTACGATATATCGTACAAAATTGATTGAGCTGTAATTTTCAACCTAAATGATTGTTTTTATATTTTGCTGTATTTTATTGATAAAATGTGCAATGGGAGTCAATATTTTTAAGGAAAAATTTGTATCTCAAGAAATGTGGAAATTGACCGGAAAGGGTTAAATGGTGTTGATTGATGGTTAATGTGGAAATCAGAAGCTCTTGATTTTCTGTTCATGTCTCTACGAAGTGATCTTCATTCGTACGATCACCTCCTTAGTGTGTTGAAAGAAACAACAAAAAGCGTCGTTTTCCTAAAGCAATGTAAGATATACTTTACTACATCCGATCTCCAGCTTATCAAAATCACCAACTTGCATATCCGATCACATCTTTAATGAGTCGAAAAAAGCAACCAAGTGACTGGTTTTTGTAAAGCGGTCTTATCTGATCTAATTACTTCACCTACTTGTAAAAGTAGGAAGTAACTAGTAAGTAATCTACCTTAGAAAGTACCTTCCACCTCTTGATGTTCTGTTCATGTCTGTAAGAAGTGATCTTTGTTGAAACGATCACATCTGTATTGAGTTTAAGGAAGCAACCAAGTGTCCCAACTTCCTGAAGCGGATATCCGGCTTTTCTATATCACCTATATCAGCCCCGAAATAGATTTTTCTTCGCACCTGTTCACAAAATTATCTGAAGCTCCTGAGCCTCGTTCAGAACAGTGTAATGAAGCTTATAGGAGATATTAGGGTATCCAGATATATTGACTTCCTGCAACATTGCCATAATGTTGAATTTGTAACACACTTCCGTTGCTATTTTCAAAATCGATGCTTGGTGGAATAAGCAAACAAATGCATCAAGTTCAACACACATGTACCAAGTTGCCGCAATGATACAGCACCCAACGCACTACAGGAAAGGTAGGATGATCAGACATACTGGGCGGTCATGGAAGAGGCTCCCTTTCCATGATAGTTTGGTATTATTTTGAAAAATTCAAGCGGCCTGCACAAAAGTTCCTGCTTCACTTTTCTATCCCCGTCTGTCAATGTAGAACCAAAGCAATAGATGCACCCTTGAACATTACTCACTTACTTAACCCTTTCGCTATTTTGTTGCCATATGGCTACATGCTATTTTGTGAATCTCTCAACACTCTATGGTTTCAAGAATAACATTTTTTGTTAATCTTTAGAATAGTTTGAAGTTTTAGGATTAATACAAAATTAATAAACTGAATATTTAAACTTAAGTAAAGGAGAAAAGTGTACAAATTTCTTCAATGTTATATCGTTACATACTAAAGAAAACGAAGCAAACAAAAATAGGGAAATTTCTAATTTGACTTTTTACTTCAATTTAGATAAATGTTTTACATATTTTTAGCTAAAGTAAATTAAGAAATTATAGATTTTTAGTTATGCGTAAAAAAATAAAATAACGATATGGTTGCTCTAATATTACAACACTCTAAAAAACAGGGTCTGGCAATAAAAATTAGAAAAATTATAATGGAATGTTGTTGATATAACCCAACAGAAGCTAAATCAATCAATTTAAAATTTTAACTTTCTCTATCAAAAACCTGTGGCAAAAGGGTTAACTGGCCATAACAACCCGTTACCGGATTACGGTGTCAGGCGCCTCTGCTTTGCGCAAGTTTTCACCAGTTGGTCACAACAAGAGATGATAGAGCATCCTCAGTTTGGTCCTTCCACCGGAAACACGATGGAAGGATCTCTTCATTGTTCACCCCCAACTACCGCTTCGAACACCCCTAGGTTGTGATATTGAAAAAACAACCCTTCGACGACTCTGAATACAAATTTGACAACCTATATTCGACCTTTGAGTGCAGAACGATTGCAACACTTTACAAGAGCCTAAAATTAAGCAATATCGATCGATCCTTTTTGTCTGTCCCTCGTAGGTTTGTCGCGCTGTCTGTAAAATGTAATAATACAAATATGCTCAGAGCCAAAAATACTTGTTCAAAGTGGAGATGTTAAGAATTGATTGAAGCTTTTTATACAAAAAACGCTCAGTTTCTACAATTTGCACTTCTTAAATGTCATTAAATGACACTAAAAAAATATCTAAAATTTCAACACAAACTCGCTGCAATAATTTTAATAAATAAAACCAAAAATAAAATAGTTTTAATTTTGTTTACAAGAAAACTAAAGCATAAAAAAAATTCACTTAAGGGGACAGTCCCCTCAAGAGGTCTCAAAAAATCTTTTTTTTTTTTGCTTAATCGATTGGGCATCTATTTAAGATTATGTATGTAAAGTTTTAGCTCCAACTTCGAAGTATTTCAGGAGTTGCACGAAAATTCAGTCGGTCGCGCACGGTGCCTGGCGGCCACGCACGGCGCCGTTGCGAAATTTAAAGTGCGTTTTCTCAAAACCATGTTTTCACAATTTGCGGGAAAGATAACTATAAAAGTTATCAGCAGATTTTCTTAAACTAAAATTTATTTTATTCAGTATGAAAAACTACTCTATGCGAACTACGAATTTTTTTTTTACGGAAAAAAGTCACTTTTTTTTTGAAATCATAATTTTTCGTCTAAATTTTGGATTTTTGGAATTTCCGTAGTTCACATAGAACAAATAAGTCTGACGAAGAAAACAAAAAAAAAATTTTTGATTTTAGTTGAAAACAACGGCTGCTATCGTTCCCGCAAATGGACTCCGACCGTGCCGAAACGCTGCCGGAAAACGTGAAAAACTCAGTCATTTAGAATTTCCCAGATGTAATTTTTTTTGTAAATAAAGTTGAAAGTATGACTAAAACATATCCCAAAGTTCTTATGTCTCCGATCTTTCTTTCTGTAAGAAAAAAAATCAGGAAAAAACGCTTTTTTCTCGGACGCTTGAGGGGACTGTCCCCTTAACAACCACAAAAATCAACTTGAGAAAATGTTCCATGGAAACGTGAGCGCTTTCGATGCAGGTAAATGAAAAATATCTGAGTACGAATTAAAGTTGTGAATAACTATAACCGAATTCATGGAAAGCAGCGGAAACAATCAACAATAGTTGCAATGCGTTGCAACAACAAATAGGAGCGAATCACCGCAGCGAGTCGGTCGTTCGGTCGAGCAGAAGCCGGTGTTGCAATAGTGCGAGCGACTGATTGTGACGGCCAGCTGGGAATGGAACTAAGTGAATGCCCAACGACAGCAGCTACGAGCAATGATAATAATAGCAAACAGCAACAAGAATAACAACGACAGCAACAAGCAATTCAAAAATTGCTATAAAAATATGTAACAGCAACTACGGTGGCGGCACTAAATTGCCGGTCAGCTGAATGCAGCACCAACATTTTTCCAACAATGGCATAACGTTGAAAACATTGTGGATATATTTAGGATAATATAAATGTGAAAAAAATAAATAAATAAATGTACCAAGAAGAAGGAGAAGTAAGGAGAAAGGTGAAAAAGGCCAAGTTGATGAATTGAAAGTGCGGTCTTGCATTGTTCGGCGTTGTGCATTCCGAAGACGCTGCAGCTGGAACTTCGTGCTGAAAGGCAATAGCGACGCTTCTGGTTACGGTGCAATAAATATGATAACAAATTTTGAAGAAGAATGATATAAAAAATAAGAAAATGTCTCTCACTATTGTTTGAAAAAGAAAGCAGTGCTTTAAGGTAAGAAATCCGTACATTATATATTTATTTTTCCTAACAGACTGATTCAATATTGTTGGGCCACCAGCTGCAGAAAGAAAGAGGATTTTTCAAAATCCAGCAATTAGACATTAGCCCTATTCGCAATCTTGTGTAAACGGTCTAGCAATGCAACATTGCGAAATGGTGTAGCATATTTTTACTCTACACTAACAAAATACACAGAGATACATTTGCTACACCCTGGTAAATATGCAACACTTAGAACCCATAGTTTATATTTACTATGCAAATGCAACACAGAATTGCAAAACTGACAGCTTTAGGAAAAATAAGCAAAAAACAAATTGGAAATTGAAAAGCAAATTGGAAGCAAAAATCAAAGGACCTCCCGAAATAGAGGTGAGGAAAGGCCGCTTCTTAGCAAAAAACTCTGCGAGTGCATTCACAGTAGTTTCAAGTTTCGTGTTTTGCAACACGTATTGCAAACTAAATAAACAAAAAAAAGACCGCTGACAATTGATGGCAAATGTTTGCTATTGCAAAGATTTGCAATACCAAATGCACCAAAAATTCATCCATCTTGTCTCAGTGGTTAAAGTTAAGTTATAAACCAATGAAAACCAAAAAAAATCAGGCAACACCAACTGATGTGTTTGAATCATTATTGAAAACGACAACGTTGAACGCCTTTAATGATGCATTTTGTTGCCGTAACTTTGTCACTCTTGCAGCGCGTTAGTCGGCACATTTTACAACCAACCCCCCTCCCCCTTCCCCTTCTTCCGTCAGTGGCTGGAGGCTCATATATGATGGCGTAGTGTCGGCGAGCAAAGTAAATTACAATCTCGTAAAATGGAACAGTTTCACGCTCGCGTCGCGCTTAAGTGCAATCTTTAGCAACTGTAGATGCCGTTTTACACAATTTCTTATTGCCACTTTGCTACTTAAAAAGTACGAAAAATGCACAGAATCGCATTTTAACGATGCGGCGCTGACACAACGCGACGCCGAAACGAGCCCAGTGGCGTCATTGTGCGCAATTCTGGAGCGCGTCTCGTAAACTATCTCACTTTTGCCTTCTTTCGTATTTTGGCTGTTGCCATTGTTGTTGTTATTGTTGTAAAATTGTACCATGGTGCAATTCATAGTCCGCGACAGGCGAAAAAAACCAGGAATGCACACGAAAAAGTTTTTAGGTTTTTGTAAAAATATACAAAAGTTTTCTTTATATAAAAGAAATATATATTTATAATTCTTATGTCATGATTTTTCTTATAATAATACATTTGTATACCCTTTACACAAGTGAACAATCTAAATACGAATTTGTAAGGTTTGAAGGACTTCAACTGATAAAAGAATTTAAGCCTTCTAAGCCAACTAAAAAATCCATAGAAGAAACGTTGATTGGGTGCTGAACCAAAGATTTTTCAACGAAATCTTTTCTTAGCAATGAGGCTCAGTTCTTGCTTGATGAATACTTATGTGAATAAGCAAAGTTGCCATATCGAAGAAAGTTCTAACCCACAAATGTCTCAAAAGAGGCCAATACAAACTGAAACAGTACGAACGAGGTGTGCAGTTTGATCCTGAAGTTTAATTATTCCCGTACGAGCAACAATCCTTGTTAATTCTCAGTGCCATAACCCTAAGAAAATTAGCTTTCTTTTGCCCTTAATTGCAGTTGTGGGTCTAGACCAGTGGCGCACTCAGGAGGGAGTTTTAGGGGTTCAACCTCCCAAATACAAAAATGTCTGGTGCAAAATATGGTTTCAAATGGCATTGAGCGCAAAAGTTGTACGCAAAACCCCCCAAAATAAAACCTTCTTTGCGCCACTGGTCTGGATATTGTGAACCCACATAACTCGACCCATTTTGGTCCTATAGGAAGTATATTGGTCGTGTTCGCAGAACCAGAGAAAGAAAATCTGGATTAGTGGGGGCCGCAACGCACGAGCATCTCCTTCTCCTCCTTCTTAGGGATTTCTCCTTTAAAGTAAAGTAACAAATTACACTACTCGACACGAAAAATGCTTCTAAAAATAAAAGTATTTTTTAGACTAATCTTCGGCTGCTGAACACGAAACTGAAAATCAAAAAATGTTATTAAAAAGCATTTTCGAAAAATCTTCGAAAATCTTCTTGGTTTACGAGATATGTGCTCATAACTGAAATAAGAAAATGCTTCTTAAGAAAATTTTTTGATTTTCAATTTCGTGTTCAGCAGCCGAAGATTAGTCTAAAAAATACTTTTGCTTTTAGGAGTACGCGATGAACCCATTTTTTTTCGAGTAGTGTTACATAAATCTAAGAAATCCAGGTGCCTAAAACCACATGCCTGGGAAAACACTCCGAAGTCTCCTTCCTGTAAGGACAAAGGCTATGGAAAAAATTATGTTTATCTGACGAATGCTCGCTTTTTTGAATATTTAAAGCACAAAATCCATAAAGTTGTTGTCCAAATACGTCAAGGAGCATTTACAACTTTCATCAAACCGATGGGATAGTATAGATTATATGATCCATGCATATGCCAGGATCCAAACAACATTTTGATTATAAATTTTGACCAAAATCATTAGATAGAATAGAATTGTTAAGGATAGGTATACTGCACTGAGATCAGGATTGATCTATTCTGCCCCAAAATCATTAGATAGTCTTTTTTTGAAACGACAAGATGAATGACTCTTGACTTGACTTGAATAACTTATGACGGATTGTATTAATTGATGAGTGCCTTTTGATGTGCTCCATACAGAATGACAGGGTCCAAGCAATATTTGTATGACAAAATTTGAACAAAATCGCTTAATAGTTTTTTTTTTTAAACGACAAGATGAAAAACTCTTGACCCTTGAGTTGGATAATTCTGGACCAATTATATTAATGGACCGATTGTATTAAAAATGATAAGTTCAAACAATATTTTTAAGATAAAATTTGATCAACTTTTACTTTGAAACAACAAATTAGATAATTCTTGACTTGACTTGGATAATTCTTAATCGATTGATTTGATGATGATTGATGACTTTACACATTACGACAGTCGGTCCAGTAATGAGTTCAATCAACATTTTGATGTTAAAATTTGATCAAAATCCGTTGGTAGTTTCTTTTGAAACGACAAGATGAATAACCCTTGATTTGGATAATCCTTGACCGATTGCATTAATAATGGTAGGTTCGAACAATATTTTGATGATAAAATTTTATCAAAAGTCTCTTTTGAAACAACAAATTGGATAACTCTTGACGAATTGTATTGATGATGACTTTATTCATAATGACAGTCCAGCAATGAGTTCAAACAACATTTTGATGTTAAAATTTGATCCTTTGATATTTTTTTTTTTTTGAAACAACAAGATGAATAATCCTTGGCTTGACTTGGATAATTTTGAACCGATTGTATTAATAATGGTAGTTTCCAACAATATTTTGATGATAAAATTTTATCAAAAGTTTCTTTTAAAACAAAGAGTTGGATGATTCTTGACTTGACTTGCATAATTCTTGACGGATTGTATTAACGATTGTCAATAACATTATGACAGTCCGTAATGAGTTCAAACAATATTTTGATGTCAAAATTTGATCATTTGATAGCAGGCGCGGATTCAGAAAAATATTTCGGGAAGGGGTTTCAAAAAGTAATTCTTTAATATTTATAAAATGCCTTTTAATTTGTATGTAGTTTTATAGTCGATCCAAATATTTCGGGGGGGTTTCAACCCCCAAAACACCCCCCTGAATCCGCCACTGTTTGATAGTGTTTTCTTGAAACAACAAAATTAATAACTCTTGACTTTGCCTTAAAATTTTTTTTTTATTTTTTTTGTGGTGATTGTTGAATGAACCTTAATTTTCTTAGATCTATGTAAAATGTAAAAGTTTTTTCGTGCTCACTCCTTAGTGGCGAGTGATGTGCGCACGCGTGGCAGTGCAGCAAATGGCATATTTCCTACCAAAGTAGCCGCGTTTTATGTGTGATTTTTATTTTTATACGCTGCTCGTTTTACTGCACACTTTTCGCAGCCGACTTGACGATGGCTGCGGTTTTTTTGACTTTATGACGCACACAGATTACCTTTTCGAGAACTTCGCTTCTGTCCATACAACGCACGAAATACGAGTTCAACTCATTTTCGTCGACACTTTGTTGGCGAATAATTTGCGCGCCTTACGAGTATTTGTGTGTAAAACACGTTAATGAATTACTTGGAGCTGCATAATTTTCAGTATGAGTTTTGTTTTTCGAAAAATTAAATTTACTATAGAAGTTGCTGTAGAAAATTTCAGGTCTGTAATTCATATTTGAGACTTACAATGGAAAGTTAAAAGTACAACCAGCAAATTCTAAATTCCAATTTTGTTCATCTAAGGCGGGGTTTTTGACATAAGAAGAAGCTGACATCAGTTAATGGATTCTGCAGATGTTACTGACTACTCATACTGGATTTCATTTCACAAACAGATGTTTTAGGTCGTTTGATTCCCCAAAACCCTCCTTGAGTGTAACACTGAATCAAGTCACCAACTTCTAAAGAGAGCTCCTGGATCATGCTTTGCCTTGTAGTACTACGGAATATATATCAAAATGAAGTGAATGTTAAGCTGCTCAAAAGATTGACGGCATCTGTTTCTTGTTTTTGCTGTCACAACTTGAGATCCCAGGGATCTGATAGCCACTTAGCAATCACACAGTACACTGATATCTAATACAGAGAAATTGCTTTCATTTATTTATTTTAGGACTAATTTGTGGCTAAAACTTGTGTTTGAGAATTCTATGTTGGTCTGGCAGTTTGAAAGAATTATTTATCTCAAATAAGTCTAAGAATACGATTCCACTTACTGCTCCACCTAAATAGTTCTGAGCCGCCTTTGAAAATCTGTGCCCACTAGTCCCATTCTATACAATCTGACTTGTTATTGGCTTAAATTTTCTACAGTAAAGATAACGGTATCATATATATTGGAGTTCCAATGGCTGTGTTTGGTCTTGTTATGAGGATCCTTGAGATGAGAATGATGGGTAGCAGGATTTCTGTGCATTTCACTGTACTAATGTTCCATAAGTTTAGATTGGACTACGAGTATTACCTGTCAATTCACTCATATTCGATTTGAGAACCCATTTCATGTGATTGCCATTTTTAGTTCTCTTGATGGTTCACACAGTTTTCATTATATTAAAAAAGATATGGGTGAGAACTTGCATAAAAATGTATTCAATTTTGAAAAATTGCCTTTGCCATATTAACATCAAAGTTTTAAGTAAGGACAGCTAACACTTCTCGACACAAAAAATGCATCCAACAATAAAAGTGTTTTCTAGACTAACTTTGGGCCGCTGAACACGAAACTGAAAATCAAAAAATTTTTCTAAGAAGCCTTTTCGAAAATTCTTCAAGAAACCAGGTTTTCCTCGTAGTTTCAGCTATGAGCACATATCTCGTAAACGAATCATCCAACTAACACAAGCGGTACGTCCTTCAAAAGATAATACCTTAGCCTTTCCAGAGATATATAGATTGATCAAATCAGATGAGATTTGGTGAAGGTACTTATGGTCAAAGTTTAAAAAAAGTGAATTTTCCAACCATTTTCAAAAATCATAAATTTTTGAACGATTTTTTTTAAAGATATAATTAAATTATCTACTCTGGTTTTAAAATCTAAGATGAAAGATATATTATTTGTGCAAATATTAAGCCTAATAACAATAGAATCGAAAAAAAATTACAAAGTTACGAAGCATTGAGTGAAAACACCAACTTTACATTTATTACACCGTGCAACAAAAATAAAATATTTTTGTCGAGACTCATCCACATGTTGATATAGGCGTGAAACTAGAGGTCATTTATATTAACCGGGCATAGTAAGTTTTTCATTTTCTGTTTCAAAGTCCTTTTTAAAAAACTTTAAAATTTTAAGGACATATGTACACATTTCAGATATTTTTTTTTAATATTTGCAATTATGCAATGATGAAGATATGGGTTTCAAATGAAAGAGAAACATGTTTTCCTTTTAACGAAATTTTCTATTTTGAACTTTCAGAACCAAAATAGAATAAAATTTCTTTATTTAAATTTTCTTTACTGACATATTATTCTTTTTTACTTTTTAATTTATCCATTCTGTTGATTTATAAATAATACCAAAATCATTGAAATATCTCTTAGTAGGTCCCAGTTCTTATTGGTTCATCAATCGAAAAAGGAGCCATTCGTTACAGATTCGTACTAAAATATTTTCTATTGGCTGCGTCAGAGTTTTATGAAAAATTGTGCATTGTTCAAATTTGCCATCAGATCAAGAACAACTACAAACACCAATACCGGATGTGCTGTGTTTAGCAGAAAGCCAGCAAATCAAGAAAGGAACTGCATAAATTTTTGTTTGGATGGATTTCATTTTTACAAGCGGATCTCAAAAAACAAGAAGTGCTAGCAAAGTGTACAAAGTAGATATGCAAAAAATTCCGCCAGAATCGAAGGCCAAGTGTGCGCAATATTGCTTGGAAAAAAGGGGTAGAGTGCTTCGAAGACATTTTCGGGGTCGACTGGCGCACAACAAATACAACACACACACACACTGCAAGTGCACTGCCAGCAAGGAAAGCAGGACGCAGGCGCGCGATGATCGGTGGGAAAACTCGACCTTGTCGCTGATTTCACTGTTGCACAGCCTTGTGGGCGTGGATGAATGGTGCAATTTGGGGCAACGTTTGCGAAAAAAGGGGAATGCACCAGCCAGTGCAATGCTGCGTTCAATGAAAAAAAAAAATAGTACAACAAAACATCAACAAGGAAAACTCTTAAAAATGCAACGAATTTTTCGGTGCTTAAGTGGCTCACATGGGAGGTGAAATGCGTTGGGCATGGAGCAAGAAAGAGACGAGAAGGGGAAGTACGTACAATGATAGCAACAATAAAAAAGTGCTTGTTTGGCAAAGATGGAAAGTTGAAGTGTTTACCTCTGCGCGCAATGAGTGCAAAAGAGATGCACAAACATGAGAAAATTGCGAATGAAACCAACTAAGTATATAACAATTTCATTATATCAGTATTCATGTGTGTGCGTGTGTGTGTGTGTGTGTGAGTGTTTGTATGAGTGTGCAGTTGGTGTTTGCAACAGCACATGAAACTTGTTGGTGTGTAAGTAGGCGAAGCGCATAAATCCTTCCAAAACAATTTCAATTGCAAATACTTACACACGCACCGACACGTTTACAGTCGCGCAACGATCCTGGCAACAAAGTTGTTCGTATGAGTTTTATGAGAAAAATGTTGGCAGTGTTTTCGGCGTGTGAATTATTAGAATTGGTGCGACCTCATCTACGTTTGGGATCCTCGCTATTTATGTTTAATGGGTTCGAAAATTTTGGGCCGTAAATAGGTCTATTAATATTTTAGTTGAAAATGCTAAAATAATCGGTTTTTTTGGTACCTGTTCAAAAAATGCAGCAAGGCGCTCAAAACTGCTTCATTGCTCCTGTGAGAGCCAAACATACGCACACTCACACACTGACATATGCATAGAATTTTGACAGCGCTTGGCGCCAAATCTCTTTCACAGATATGTACATATATGCATGTAATATATAAGCGAGTACGCTTTTCTATGCTTCTTATAACATAATAACTTGCCACATTTTGCTGCGGGCGCGCCTGCAAAAATCGTCGTTCATACCAAGGAAAATTGCAAAAATGTCTTAAATCCTAACAGGAAGCTGCAACTTTCCAAATTCTGCCACTGCGCATATCCCCACCAGGCCACAAAGCCATCTGTCAGTCTGTCCGTCTGTCTGTCGGTCGGTTTGGTGTGTCTGTGTTTTGTTGCATATGAGTGTGTCTGTCTGCAAAGTCGCTTAAAACAAAACAAATAATGCATTTGTCGAGGTGAACACGCAGTTACGTTTGCAAAAATACACGCACAGTGGCAGCAAAACACAAAAAATAACATTAACCCTTTCGAGCCCGAATTTGACCCAGTGTCTCGATATTACTTTTTGGTATTTAAATCATGAAACACTTTCCTCAGAAGTGTGCACACGACATTTGAAGTCGCCACGCCTCTTTGTTAGAGTTCTAGAGCTAGTTTACTTTTGAACAATTTTAGCTTAAAACGGGTTAAATAAATTTTGTATCAATATGTTTTAATTACAGAAAAATTATTTAATATTTATGGACAAATACAAAATTATCACTTTTTGATTTTACTTAAGCATTATTAAAGAAACAGGGTTTTGATCCAACGCGCCCAATTCGTAGACTTCAATTAGAACACAAACTTTGCCTGATAACTACCGCTGCAAATTATTGGAAATTATTTTGGGGATAACAGTAAAATTTTTGTAATTTGCTTTGAATTCACTTCTAAAAATATTAATTTGTTGGTGCCTACTTAAATTAAACCCATAAAGCAATCGTAGCTTTTACTATAAAATGACAAATGGGTGAAGTTGCTCTCAGGCAACTTTTGGGTCGAAAGGGTTAAGAAAAAGATTTGCTCAAAAATTGTGGCAAACGAAACGGTATAATTTTACCGAAAGCAATGCTATCACACACACACACACACACACACACACACAGACACACACATGAAGAGATGCAGTTTTCTTCGTACTGCAGCCAAAGGAAAGCTACAAAAATGCTGAGCACAACGCTCACACAAAACCAAAGCCAAACAATACCAACGGAATGCGTGCGCTTTTCTGTCGGAAATGCTAAAATAAAGCAACAGTAAGGAGTTCCGTTTCGCCGTCAACGTTGTCCTGGAGCGCCACACACGTTGCCGCTGCTGCAGTGTCGCGTCCAACTCCTTTGACGTTCTTAGTGCTGACTCGCTCGGCACATTTGAGCTAAGTGCATTTTTCCAAAATTGCCAAAAGGATTTTACTGTGTGCCTCGCGTTTGCATTGTGCCCGAAGGCGAATGCGGGGGAAATGGCAGCAGTCGCTGCAATCTCGAAAAAATCTCATTTTCCTAGCAAAATATAAATAATGTAGTTTTTCGATTTTGGACTCGTTCTTACTGAGTGCGGAATCCACTTCAGAGGTGCACAATAATCGTTGAATGTATAAAGTTGAAAGCATAAAGTTTGAACCTTGAATCGGTCATGAAATGGAACACTTTGGAAGAACTAAAGAAGAAATTTACTCAAAAAAGGACTTAAAAATTAAAAACAAAATCATTTACTGATTATTATTTGGTCAATCATCGATAACACTGTGCTTTTTCGAAAATAAATAAATAAAATATCAAACACTTTACTGTTTATAGCCTAAAAACCCAAACCAGTTATGTAAATTGTTTAACATTGACCTCCAAAATATCGGTTAGGTATAATTATTAGGCTATAGAATGCTCACAGGATTTGTTAGTCTAAACATTAGCTGCAAGCTTGCTGAAGACAACAAAAAAATATTGCCTATCTTAAGACTTATAAAGGAAAAATTTATATCGAAAACACACTAACACACACAAACTTTAGACGGCTGTAACTTTTAAAAGGAAACTAACTTCGTAAAATTCAGCTAAACTTTTGTTACTCTATACCAGTGCTAAAGATTAGTCCTGACCAATTCCAGGCCAGATTCCAGACTCTAACTTTATTGATTCGAAAGTTATTAAAAAAAGGCGGAAGCTGCAACTCGAATGAAGTAAAAAAATTCTAATTTATTTGAGTATCAGTATTTTAAATAATAAAAAGATACAAAATCAATGAAGCGAGAATAATGAAAATTTGACACGTGATCAAGGAGATTTTGGGTTTTAACATACTTACTTTTCAAGAAAATGCGATGTAAATTTTCAAGTATGTAAAGGATTAAAATTTTCAAAGGACCTTTTTCATATCCTCTTTTTACAAATAGATACAAAATCAATTTTATTTCAATTTTTGAGCCTTTCATTTGATATATGTACATATCGCCATATCCTAACGAGGCTAAGTATTTTTTATATTTTTTTTATTTTTTATTCAAAATTTTGAAGTCCTTTTAAACGGACAAAGGATGTAGAAATGAAAAACTGAGTACGCAGTATTAATATGTTTGGTCTCTAGTTTCACGCCCATACGGATTTTTTCCGGTGTAGAAAATGTTTTTCCTTTTCGTCGCACGGTGTCCTAGTTTTCTGTTCAAGGTCTCTACATAAATTCCGTCCACACTTTTTGAAGTTAAAAAAGGATGATTTAAAACATTGAAGCTATCGCTGCCATTTTAAGTAAAAATTATAATAAATTGTTTTCTCTTTCTTGCATTCCATTCCACTTATTCCATACTTAAATATGTCATAAATTAACCCTCTGAACAGTACCTTCAAAGATAGGCCTTTCTAGCCGCTAGAGTGGAGAATACTCGACCAATCCAGCCTCCGTTAAATGACCGTAATTTGTTTAAGAATATTTTAAGTTTTTGTATTTAACTAGGCTTCAAAAAACTGCCAAAGAGCCGGTTTTGATAGTCCAGTGGGTAGCGCGCTGGCTTCCCACACCAGATGGCCTATGTTCGATTCGTAGCTCGGGCTCAGTGTTGCCAGATACCTGAAATTACTTTCTCCTAAATTAAAAAAAAATACTGAAATTTCATCCCAAAAGT
Source organism: Melieria picta (assembly GCA_964056695.1). Taxonomy (NCBI): domain Eukaryota; kingdom Metazoa; phylum Arthropoda; class Insecta; order Diptera; family Ulidiidae; genus Melieria; species Melieria picta. The sequence goes on along the minus strand of OZ057398.1, from coordinate 19,888,222 downwards.
TTAAAGGAATTAAACATCTCATAAAAAAGAAAAATATATACATATATTATTTTTTAATGCACCCTTTTTTATTCATCTTCAGCTTAACAACATAAATTTAACAAAAACAAAACATTCAACAAATGAATTAAATAAAAATTGCCATTTTTGGCGGGATTTCATTGTGACAGCAATTAGTGAGAACGAGATAGAACGAGCTTACAAATTTTTAACACAATAGTTGCCAAAATATGTTTTGTTGCCAGTGTTCCCAATACATCATACTTCGTTATCCAAAAAACTCCCAAAAATCCACTAAGGATCCGAAAAATCGAGGGGATTTTAACATAAAATATAAATCTCCTAAACTTTCTACTAAACAATTATATCCACATGAAGCAGATGAGAGCTTCAAGAATCACACAAGTGCAGGTGATGGCAAAACCTCCAAGTGTGAATAGAAAATTGCCAAACCGCCGTTCAGATTCGGCGTTAAACTGTAACTGTAACTGTATGTAACGGGCCTATATAGAGGCCTATGTGCGAGAATGTCTCATACAGAGGCAGCCACTACAACCTAGGTTGGTTGTAGTGGCCTGCCTGCCTGGTTTCAAAAAAGTAAAAGTCACGGAAGATATTCTTCCAGAGAGCATAAAAAGACCTCAATACAGTTATTTTGACTTCTTTGGGCATTCGAGTGTAGAGCATTTCGTTTTTATTTTCAGTTTATTTCAAATACTCTTAAAACTACGACAATTCTTCAAACTATGCTCAATTTGAATTTTGAAACCAAAGAAAGTTCAGACGTCAAAGTTGAAGTTACATATTTTCCCAGCAACAAAACAGCGTAAGGGTTAAAGTAAGCTTTCTGTTTTTTCTGGATAGTTGCCACTGATCCTGAAAACGTCTTTTGGTATCTAAACGTCTCAGTGGCGCACACAAGATTTTATTTGCGGGGGGGTGCGTTTTACGTACAACTTTTGAGCCGAATACCATTGGAAACCATATTTTGTACCAGGAATTTTTGTGTTTGGAGGTTTAAACCCCCCCCCCCCCCCCGCTCCCACTAAATCTTCAATACAATTCCCATCTGTTAAAAGAAATAACTTTTTTGAAGATAATTCTTGTTCAACATTAACCCTTTCGACCCCAAAGTTGCCTGAGAGCAACTTCACCTCTTTGTCATCTTATAGCAAAAGCTACGATTGATTTATTGGTTTAATTTAAGTAGGCACCAACAAATTAATATATTTAGAAGTGAATTCAAAGCAAATTACAAAAATTTTACTGTTATCCCCAAAATAATTTCCAATAATTTGCAGCGATATCAGGGAAAGTTTGTGTTCTAATTGAAGTCTACGAATTGGGTGCGTTTGATCAAAACCCTTTTCCTTTAATAATGGTTAAATAAATTCAAAAAGTGATAATTTTGTATTTTCTCATAAATATTAAATGATTTTTCTGTAATTAAAACATATTGATACAAAATTTATTTAACCCGTTTTAAGCTAAAATTGTTCAAAAGTAAACTAGCTCTAGAACTCTAACAAAGAGGCATGGCGAGTGTTTCATGATTTAAATACCAAAAATTAATATCGAGACACAGGGTAAAATTCGGGTTCAAAAGGGTTAAACAAGCAACTCTTACTATACAATTTCTACTGTAAACTCCAGTTTCCAGACTACAGTATGTCCCACCATCTAATAAAAGTTTTACAACATAATAAAACAATTGCAAACAACTAAAACTCGATTTCATTCCGCCCCTCCTCCCCACACACACGCACACGTCCACTTGTGCTTCGTGCATGAATTAATCACATTTCGGCGCCTGCCCAGCCAACACTAACAAAAGACAGAACCTATGTTTATGAAATGGCCATTTCGGAGACTGTCAAAACATTTTATGTGTCCGCTGACATCTATCAACGCTTCACGACATCATCAGCGCGCACCACACGCTGAGCTATATTGATATGCGACTGTCAAGTGGATTTAAATAAATTGCGCCCAAGTAGGGAGCATCAGCGGAAACCATCGCCCACAGCGCAAATGACAAACAACACACAGCCGCAGTCAAAAATAGCGTCAACTGCGCAAAAAAGAACGAACCATTCTGGAAGTTTCGGCATAAACGCACATATGACATTTGTCATAAGCAATAATTTATCAAATCACACACACACCCACGCACCACTCATCCTGTGTGTGTGTGTGTGAGCTCCAGCTGTGCATTACAGCACAAATATGCGTGTCGGATCGCGCGGCAGGACACGGCCACGGCCATGGCCTCGCAGCGGCAACACAACACCGCTCAGCGCAACGCGACGCTTCTAGTCGTTTTTCCTCGATGCGACGGCGCTGATAAGTGCGCACACACGCCTGTCAGCCTGCGGTGCGCGGCGCACTTGACGGAAGAGCGCGTGTCCGTTGTCGAAATGTTGATAAGCAGCCAGAGCGCTGAGAATGTCAAAATGTTGTCAATGGTGTTGACACTTTGATTGTGTGGCAGCACTGCGCGCGTGTGCGTGTGCGTGTTTGTATGTATTTTGACTGTTGATGATGTGTGGGCGAGCGCAATCTGCATCGTTGCCGCCATAACAAATGAAATCGCTAAAGGGAAATTTAATTTGTCAACATTAGCGAGCACCACTACAGTTGCGCTCGAACGGAGTTTTAATTTTATGAAAATTTAGTTTTTTATTAAATTTGTTGCACAACAACGAATTATTGACAGAGTTCTAGCATATTGTATTCGTTACAACAATTTACACAAAAACCTTTGTAATGTGTAAATGTTATAAAATTAACTTGAACTGTGGGAAAACTACTTTCGACTTTTAACGAATTGTGTTGTAACTAAAAAATTTTGGTAAATTTTGTATGACGTATTTAATTATTTGGATGTTATTTTTTTACAGATGACATTTAACTTGTAAGGGTTTCTTTTTTTTGGTGAAGCCTGGGAAGAGGATACTAGAATTCACTCTCTAGAAAAAGGTGGCAAGTTCTCGGCTCACTTACATTCTCAGGTGACTCTAACGCCCTTCGGCAAAAGCTCTCTACAGGCGCCTCTGCTTTGCTTTCTCCAGTTAGTCACATCAAGAAATAACACCGTGCGACAAAAATTAAAAAAATATGTGCGTGAAACTAGAGACCAAACATAGTAATGCTGCGTACTCAGTTTTTCACATCTACATCCTTTGTCCGTTTAAAAGGACTTCCAAATTTTGAAGGGGATAAAAACTAAAAAAAATAAAAAAAATACTTAACCTCGTTAGAATATGGCGATATGTATATCAAATGAAAGGGGAAAGGCTCAAGAATTAAAATAAAATTGACTTTTTATCTATTTGTAGAAAAAGGATATGAAAAAGGTCCTTTGAAAATTGTAATCCTTTATATCCTTGAAAATTTATATAGCATTTTCTTTAAAAGTAAGTATGTTAAAACCCAAAATCTCCTTGATCGTGTGGCAAAATTTCATTATTCTCGCTTCATTGATTTTGTATCTTTTTATTATTTAAAATACTGATACTCAAATAAATTAGAATTTTTGTACTTCATTACTATTGCAACTTCCGCCTTTTTTTTAATAACTTTCGAACCAATAAAGTTAGAGTAATGAAATTTTGACACGTGATCAGGGAGATTTGAGGTTTTAACATACTTACTTTTCAAAAAAATTCTATGTAAATTTTCAAGGATGTAAAGGATTAAAATTTTTGAAGGACCTTTTTCATATAATTTTTTAACAAATAGTTAAAAAGTCAATTTTATTTAAATTCTTGAGCCCTTCCTCTTCCATTTGATATACATATCGCCATATTCTAACTAAGTTAAGTATTTTTTATATTTTTTTTATTTTTTATCCCCTTCAAAATTTTGAAGTCCTTTTAAAATGACAAAGGATGGAGAAATGAAAAACTGAGTACGCAGTATTACTATGTTTGGTCTCTAGTCTCACGCCCATATGGATTTTTTCGGTGTGAAAAATTTTTTTAAATTTTTGTCGCACGGTGTAATAGGGCGTCCTCAACTTGGTCTTTCCACCAGAGACACGGCCTTCTTCATCGTCGTCGACCTCCAACTACCGCATCGACCTCCTTTTTGGCAGAAGCTTCATCAACCAACCAACATTTAGTGAAACAAATACAGCTATTTTGGTCCATGCAGCCAGCTAATATTTTTGTATTACAGTGGACGTCCAATATAACGAATCTTATGTTTAATTAATTTAAATTGTTAAATCGGAAAATTCGTTACATCGATCGAATTTTTTTTGTTTTAAACCAACCTTCTTAAAGAAATAAGTCTCACATATTCAGTTTTTAACCCTCTGCCTGTCCCTAGGGGTCTATTTGACCCCAGGCGGAATTAAAAAAACGGTTGATCGGTTTTGTGCACTCGTCTACTTGTATTATTTAGTGTTAATCGCGCTTACAACCCAATAACAAATCGAGAAAAACACTTTTCGGGGCTTTCCCCTTTTCTTTTGTGATTTATGTTAGCATTTCTTCATGTTTTGTCAGTAAAATATATAACCGTTTGATTGGGGCCATCCTGACCCCAAAGGACAGCGAACGCAATTTTGAGCAAAGGACAGACAGAAGGTTAAACAAATATCTTGTTTCATGAAAAAGAAAGTGAAAAAGTCTTCGATGCGCGATTGCATCTTTACCGCAAGTAAACTTTTCTGTATGGCATATTCTCTTGATTGATTATCGAAATTTTAATTTTTTAAAGAAAAAAGCCGACGGAACGCAAAACAAATCCTGTGAAAATGATCAGCAATGCATACAAACAGAATTTGAAAATGTTGGTAACTTGACGTAAATTTGAAAGTTTTAACGTGACAAAAACAAAAACAATTGAGGTACCCTTCACTTGACGAAACCAAACATTCATTGTTATAGTAAAGAATGTGAATGCTCAAATAAAAACTATTCGAAAGGTGAAGATCAACAAAAATATTCGTTATATCGAATAGCAAATTTCACTTTTGTTCGTAATATAGAACCATCAATGGAAAAAATTTGGCCGTACGTTAAATCGAAAATTCGTTAAATGGAAAGTTCGTTATATAGGACGTCCACTGTACTTAAGGAAATTTGTACTTAAGGAAATTTGTTCTTAGGGAAATTTGAAATCTCAAAGAAAATATTGCGATGAAAAGAGTAAATAAATACTTAAAGGCAATGTATAAGACAGCTTGGGGTATAAGAAGAGAGAAGAGAATTGGTGAAACAAATACATAGTCAAAGCTAATTTGGTCCATACAGCCAACTAATATTTTTGTATTATTTCTTTATAATTTGTATAGTTCTTTTAATTGATCTGAGAGAGAACTGAAATGTTTTTCGGGTAAAAATATTAACCAACTCAACTTAAAGAACTTACGACAATAACTATGAAGTTGTCTGATTCAAAAAAGAATCCTCGATATGCAATTCATCAAAAACAAAACAAAACAAAAAAATATTTAAAAAATAATCCAAAATAAATACTTAAACTTTATCGCTCATGATAAACCATTCTTACTCTAATCACTTTTTTATAGCACCGCAATTAAAATGTGGAATCAAAGTTCAAAACCCAATGCAATTAAAAGCGCAAACCCATACTTGCATTCATTCATCCAACCATCCATTTGGCCATTCTGTCATTGCGTTGAAATCATGAATTTCCAGCGCGTACGTTGCCAAATATTTAAAAATCAAATCACAGCTCGGGCAATAAAACAAAGCGGCAATGAAAAATTACCCATCACGCACTCGAGTACTCCCAGTGCTCCGCCACTCCCACTCCCCAACGCTTTTTGTAAAAGCTCGCACAAAAAATATTTGGCATTTTCCCAGGCAGATTCGTTGTTTTTGTTGCTTTTTTATTTGCACATGTCAAATTTTTAGAGCGCGCTCGTCAAGCGCGCCGACATTTTTTGCCTTCTGCACGTACTGTGACGCAGCGACAGCGTCGAGTGCGATGAGTTATTGCATAATCTTTGCCCGAGCACACGTTGCGCAGCCAGCCGAGTGTCCTTTGCTCCTTTCGATTTTCTTTTTGCTGGCTGTTTGTTGCGCACGCAACGCACAATCGACGTTGATCAAACGCACAGCGCGTCAGTTGGCGACGGCGTTGGGAATTCACACAACATTTTGCATGGTAAACGTGGTTTTTTTGGTGTGATGAAGGCGGCGCCGAGTGGGAGACAGTGTGAACGCAGCGACAAGCATTGACAAGCGCTGATCGACTGATTGCATTGCAGTTCATCGTTTTTAATGTGATTTTGGCTGTTCGCCTTTCCATGGGGCTTTGATTTGCTTGCGAGAGGAGCATAGAAAAATCAGGAAAGAATAAATTCATTTGGATTGTTGTGAAAAGTTGAAATTCTGAAATTATGGGTGTTTATTGCTTAGAGGGTTTCGGCGCCGAAGACAAGGTTTCAAAAGCAATTACAAATGGCCGCCCAGCGCATCGAGTAGTCGTTACTTCGCGTCACCCTGTTGTTGTAATTAGCGTTGTTTACTTTATTGCGTGATGCCTAAAGGTATGCTATGAAAATTACAAAGTTCAATCATCTTAACACCAAAACAATAAAAACAAGCGTAATTGTGGTTTTTACAACCAACACTTAACCTCTTTCGGCATTTTATTGCACTCGAGCAACAACACTTCACCACACTTAGCCATTTCTCTTCCTCTTCCTTCACTCTCGAACACACTGAAGACAACACGTCGCACAGTGATCCGAAGTGGTACAAAAATAGAAAAATTTTATGTCACCGATTTCAAAGAAATTGGTGTCATTTAAAAGATAATACTTTCATTAAGCAAGATCTCAAATTATTTCTTAATCGGGTAAATTTTGAGAGAGTTATAGCTTTTACAAGTTGATCAAAATCTAGAAAAATTGTTTTATGATAAAATGCAGTTTTGAGCGTCAACAATTGAAAACGTTACCAAAACACTATTTTCGCTTCAATCGGGGAAAATGTTACTGCTATGCACTTATAAGAGTCCAAAAAATCATTTCATGAGCTATTTTGAAAAAAAGTTAAATAATAACGGGGTTGTACGTTATTTAAACAAAACATTTTTTTTTATTAAAAACTATAAAAACTATATATTTTTGTAGATCGCAAATGTCGAATCGCGCATTATCACACCTTTTTACGCAATCCTATTGAATGGACTTTCTTCTTTTGGATCAATAAAAAAAATTTTGCGATTTCTTGCGATCTTGGAAAATAATAGAATTTTTGTAAACTACTCTAACTAAAAAAATTGGATTTTTATACCCTACGTTGAGGTGCCCACCGGTACATTCACTTTGGTACGGAGCTTGTAACGCCCAGAAAGTGATGTAACTGGAAAGAAAAAGTATAGTAGCACTGTCGCTATTTAAAATGGGCATGGTCCGCCCACTAAAGGCAGAGTTGCCATACGGAAGTCTTTCATAAAATATGAAAACTTCTATATTAACAAAGCCAATGTCACAAATTATTAACGTGTTATAAAAAAATGGGTTTTGCTTACCCGTTTAACCCGTTAAGAGCCATATTATCCTACTTTCGTTTTCATTATTATGAAATTGTTTGTTAAAATGTGATTTAATGCTAATATTTTCTGAGAATAAGAAGGAAAGTTTAGGAAGGCAATTTTGTTAAAATTACGTTGCATTATTTACACTTGTTTACAATAAAGACGAAAACTATGGGAGAAAACTATTTGTAAAATAGTTGTATTTCAGTTGAACTGTTTGTGTGGGATTAAATTCTTCATCATTCTTGATGATAGTGAAACTGAATAAACTGAACTTTTTAAAAAATGGCAATTATTTTCTTTCATCCTGGAAATTTTATTAAAGCATTAATTCATTCATATCTGAGTCATCTCTATGTTAAGTTCTACGGAAATAAAAACAAAAAAGCTTTCTTTCAAGCAACTTCATCGCCCTCTTTCCACCCTTTAAAGGTCGAATATAGAAAAACGCTGAAATACGTATTTCGTTATTTTTCTTTAAGTATATTTATACAAAATTTTAAAACAATCCGACCAAAAAACAATATCCGTCTATATAAGCTTCACCACCCCGTTTCCGGCCTGTCAAGGTCTAATTTTTTAAAATCGCTCCTTTTTAAAGGTTGACTTTTTAAAATACAACTATTGACCAAATTTCATCATTATAGTTCCAGCGGTTTGGGCTCGATGGTGATGGCATACTTGGTTATATATTTTCGATTTTTTTTTTAAACTATATATTTTTTGGAAAACAAACATCATTTTTGAAGTCAGTAGCCCCAAATAAATCAGATTGCAAATTTTCAGCGAATTTAGAGCACTCTTTCTATTATTGTCCCAATTTTGTATGGTGTCGAAACACTGTGCGTCGCACACCTGGTTGCCTGCAACATGGCTGAGCCCCTCGCCGCCACGTGCCACGCGCAACGTCAACACAATTTTTATCTGCGATAATCTTCAGTAATTAACGCGCCGCAATAATAACACATTAGCACCGGAAATCTGTTTATTGCCGATGTAATGGCGCGCATTCTAATTCAATAATTACATTTGGCGCAAAACTTTTTAATCGACGCTGCTATTTTCGGCAAACGGCAGCGCGCCCCACTCGACCACTGTGTGCACTTCTTGGCAAATGCCAACAACTTGGAAGTTTTCGGAAGTATTTACATAGTGTGTACGCGTCCAGCTACCGGGCAGAGTGGCAGCAGGACTGCGACTGGCACCGGCGGAACTGTGCACGACAAACTCGCCGCGCGGAGCAGAACAGCAGAACAGCGCAAAGTCAACAATTACCATAATAAAAGTTTAAGCATGAGAAATGCCAGGAAGCGGAAGTAAATAACAGCGACTGGCAGTGGCTGGGCCGCCGTTTGGCTGACAGTCAGATATCAAAAATACCAAAACGCCACACAAAACACTCGAACCAAAGTTTTGCGCAAAATTGCGAGTGTGAGTGTTTGTAGGGCTGTGTGTTTGGCTGTGTTGTTGTTGAGTGTGTGTGCGTGTAGCTGATGGCAAACGGAAGCAACAACATCCTCGCACCTACAACCAGCCACTCGAGCCATGCCAGCGTTGCAACACCTGAGCGCACATTGAGCGGAGCGGGCGGGCGGCGACGCTTCATTGGCCAAACTTTGGCGACGCGTTTATTAGGCATAAATTTTACTGGCGTCACTCAACCGTTGGCCTCCGACTGCAGACACCGTCTTTCGAAAGTGGTGTATCTCTATTTGCGTGAAAATGTGTGTCTGCCACAAGGCAAAACTTGGTCACACTGCGCCATTAGTGAGGGAATTATTATCATTTCAATAGAGCTTTGAATTGAATTTTCGTGATTTCATATTTATGTGAGTGCTTCGATCTAAGACTACAGCAAAAATAACAATGCACTCACCGGAAACTTAATTAATTCAAGTCATTCAAATTTAAGCCTGTAAAAAGTAAGAATTTTCATTGCTTTCGTTCGCTCAGTAAACAGTTTTCAATTGTACATTTTTGTCTCAATTGCTGCATCTGCATTTGTCGTTGTATAGAAATTTATACTCGTCATTCCATTTGAAATGCTGCAAGCCTTTGCTTTTCCACTCACTTTTTTTTAGTTCCGTCAGGTATTCAGGCATTCATTGATTCATTTACTTTGCAAATTGTCAGACAATGAAATCCACCCGTCACGCAGGCAATTTTTTTTTATCAAACAGACCAACAACGACAACAACAAAAGCTCAATTGTTTACTTTTACAAAAGCTCGAATCGTTTCAATTGCATTGTTGTGCTAATTTGATTAATTATTTTGTGCACAGTGTCCTGCGAATTGCTGAAAGACTTAAACCAACGAAATTAGTCATTGTTGAATTGATTTTCAACTGGAAATAAACAAATAAATTGCAAATAAAGACGCTTTAAATTGTTCACACTCAATTCATTTCCAAATGCGTCCTTAAACGGAATGGAAATTTCGAATTTAACTAGAAACTGTATACTAGAGCTGTACAAATATCGATTGTACAGGGTGGCGTAAAAGTTGTCACCCAGTGTTCTTTGATTCTAATTTGTTTATGAATGAATGAATGAATGAACAAATAAGTGAATGAATGAACAAATAAGTGAATGAATGAATGTCAAAGTAAAATTTACTTTTGCCGCCATATGCCAAAGTTATAGCTGACTTTTGCGCCACCCTGTACTATCGATAGTATCGATGGTTTTTTTTTAACGCCACTATCGATTTTGGCAATATCGGTTGTTTGGCAATATCGATACTATTAGTTTTTTGAGATTTGACAGCAATGCCTTCAGAATATTCTATGCTGGCAGTGCTGCCATAGATTTTTCTCTGTGATATTTAAACATAAGTACAAACTACTTGACCGATTGATCTGAAATTTAAACATTTGACTTTGGGAGGGGAACATTTGACATCTATATTTGTGAAAGAAAATAAAATCACTTCTGATTAAAAATAGGCAAAATTTCGTTATATATTTATTAATATTTCATTTTACGCGAAGGAAAAAATTTATAAGTCTTTAGTTAACAAATTGAATACAAAAAATATAATAATTTGGATAAAAATAAACTTATTTTACAAAATATTTGGACAAGTTAATCTTAAAAATATATTTTGTACGACAACGTGAAGTTGAAGCCGGATTTTCTGGAATTGGCAGTTTTAACTCGATTTCGCTACGCATAATTACTGCCACATCTTCTTTGTCAAATGTACCCCATATGTTTTATTTTACTTGATTTAATTTTCTTACCTAAAATACTTTAATGACCTTTAATTAGCAACATTTTTCGAAAAAATAGAAAATAATGTAAGTAAAATTAGTTTACCACTTTGAGATATTTATTAAACTCACTTCACAAATTCCATACGTATCACTGTCACAAAATAACAGAAACTCCCGTAAAAAAAGCACGTGCTGCTTCGCCAAAATTTGCGCAAAAACTGTCAAACTTCATGACGCTTTATGAAATCACGTATTTTATTGTTCCCAATAGAGAAATTTCATTACTTGCACCGATTTCATTTCAAAACGGCCATAGACAAATGTGCCCCAAAGTCAAATGTACCCCAGTTTCCCCTACATAAATAAAATTTAATATGCAGCTATTGTATGAGTAAAGAACTTACTGCGCAAAATTTCAGTAAAATCGAACCAAAACTTCGACCACCTGCCATACAAACGGATTTGGAAAAACTTCCTAAGTTGCTCTTGGAGGGTTAAAATCTATAACAGACCCCACTAATTTTCCCATCTAAATATTTCTTAAACTAGTAATTTTCAATGGAACTGGCTCCACGCTTGTAAATGTAGTAAAGTAAGCGAGGAAACATCGTCTCTGGGGAACTACTGAACCGATATGAATGATTTATTCAGCAATCGTCAACAATCTTGAGTGCAAAAATACGAAATTAATTAAAGTTCAAAAATTCACCTCCCATACAAGTGAAGTAGTTAGGTTGTCAACTTTTGGGTTTGTTCGAAGAAATAGTCAAAGTGTATTATCGAAACTCTATTATCCTCTCTATTTCGAATATAATAGTAATTGTAATTGATTTTCCGAAGCTATCTTCAAAAAAATTTTCCATCAGCTGCAGAGCATTATTTGACCGATTGCTATTTGCATTCAACCAAACGGTGAAAATATCGCGATTTTGCATTCAAGTCTTCACCGAAAAATTCGAAATGCAGCTGAAAATTTTACAGCATAATTTACATATTTGCCAAACAAAATATCAAAAAACTTCGAAAGTGATATAAAGTGTTTTTTTTTGTTTTTGAACTCAGTTTTTATTCACTGATTTTCTTTGTTTCATTTTCTTCATAACGGTACTACTCAGAGGTGAGAAGAATTCTAAAATACAGGGTCCGAGTAGAAAAATTAAAAAATGTCTTATGGAATGTTGCTAACACAACCACATAGAAGCATAAAATGTAAAATTTAAAATTGTAACTTTCCCCAGTAAAAATCTGTAGTGAAAGGGTTAATATGCCGAACATACATCGAACACATATTGAAACATATATCGAACAACAGGCTTACGTATCAAAATAGAGGTCTTGGTAAAAGCTTTCAATATAAATATTTTCCCATACAATTTTGATTTATCCAATAGTATAGATATTTTTCACTTAAACGGTATCGAAAATATCGAATGGGCCAACTATCGATAGTTTCCCAGCTCTACTGTATACACATACATAGTTACGAATAAATCAATAAGTAGGTATGGGTGTGTTTGTTGATGAGAACAAATATGCAGACGTCAAAGCAAGTTCAAAGTTAAAAGCACTTCAAGCCATGTTTGCTGCGAGTAAGCGATACAGTAGAACCGTTGAAAGAGTGCATCAGAAGGACTGCATTGTTCTAACACCAAATGTCCTTAACACTTTCTCGGCAATTCACCAAACTGACAGAGAATGCTCTGACTCAGCTACTACAAGCAATCAACAGCTATCTAAGCAACAGACTTCATATGTCTGAAGCTCGAACAAGGTTCAGCAACATAACAAATTAAAATGTTTAAATTATAATATGCGGTTTCAAATCAACAACAACAACAAGCACACAAAAAACCGCCAAACAAACAAATCGCTGCGTCTGGCCCACAGTCACAGTGGCAGCCGAGTAATCGACGAACAAAACGCAAAAGCGAAAACAAATCACCAAATTAACTACAAACAACATAATGAGCGCTGAATGGCAGCGTGTAGGCAGCGCCCACGACAGTTTGCCTGTGTGGGTGGGTCGTTGGCTCGAGCGTCAAAGTTGAATGCGCAATCACGAATGCTGCAAGTTGTATGCTGTGCCCAGCGCAATCACCGGCCGGCGTTTACTAATGAGCGAAGCTGTCAGTTCGAGCAGGTGTTCAGTAAATTTTCGGGTAGTTTAAATTGGTGCGTGGCTTTGGCAGCGGCAATGGACTTCGTTTGAAGCATTCAAAGCGTCGAGTTTGTTCCGCTGCAGCTGATGAAGTGGGCCAGTACGCAGTTAATTGATAAAATAAGGCAAACAACCTACGCACACACACACACACACAACGCAACGTGATGGAAGTACCAAAAAATTATAAGACACATTAACCCAACAATGCCTGAGCGAATTGGTGACGCTGTACTAAGTATTTGTTTTGTAAGAAACAAGCTTTTTAGGTATAAAAGTTGCTATGCATAGTTTAAGACTTGTAAATTTCAAGATCTGTAATGGGTATTCAAATACCCAACCATCTGATACGATTTTAAAGACAAGTGAAATCAACTTAATTCCTATTTTTTCAATACCCAACCATCTCATTCTGTTTCATATACAAATAACATTTTATCAGCTGTAGATGTCTCTAGTTCTGAGTTTTCTATAAAGATATGTAAATTCATTTTAATAATTTTTTCAACTTCTCAAATCTTTAATCTTGAGATTTTCGAACTAGTAAAGACAGTAATTAATTCAATTTCTGCAAAACAAACATGACTGTGATATCTTTTATTAGTTTCAAAACATGGCTTTGCGCGTAAAGACCGTTCAATGGGTATTTAAGTACCCATATGGCAATAGAGAGTTAATAACTAGGCACGCCAAGTGCCACCTGCCACTACCGACAAGTATGCATTTTTTAATCAAAACTTTTAAATGGACCAATGGCAACAAACAAAATGTTTTAACAGGCGCGTGCCCAGAGGGAACCCACTGTTGAAGGCAGTGTCAAGGTTAAAGCTCAGTGTTTAATATCTGAGTCCACCAGTTACAAGATGTGAGGGATTATGAGTTCCAATTTGGATTTAATCAGTACTTACTAAAGATTTTTTTTAATTTAATCGTAGAGGACTTTATATGTAACTATTACAGTAGCAGTTATTGACCTGTAAGCTAATTTTGTGCTCTGTCAGGGGACAACTACTTGCATCATAAAAAGAGAGCAATGATTGGAAATTGGAAAAGAAAAATGGTGTCCAGCAGCTCGAGTTCTAGTAGCCCATCTTCTGTCAGAGTAACTTTCCCAAGGGTCGTTTGTGTCTGGGACCTTTGAGAGCAGGGCACACCAAAATACTGGGCATGAATAGAATTGTGACGGTCCCAACATGACCTACACATGTGCGTGACCGCCTTCGTGGTCCATTGTCCTTGCCAGTTGGAACTGTATCCGAAGGTCACAGACACTTAGAGCTCGACTATTGCCTGTCTCCTTGAGTAGCAACTGTTCACGACTATCTGAACTATTTAGATCTGGCGCGACAACCATTGAGTGATTTGCGGCCTTTAATCAGTCGACCCTTGTCATCAAGTTTCCCAAAGACTCTGAAACACTTTTAGCCGATCTGTTGCTCTTTGGAAACGAAGTATGTCCGTTAGCTCGAGTTCCAGTAACTCATCCTTCGTGAGAGTCACTTTACCAGTGCACATGTGTCTGGAGCGTCTGAAGGGTGATCACTCACCAGGATGCCAGTTGGAACTGTATCCGAAGGTCACAGACACTTAGAGCTCGACTATTGCCTGCCTCCTTGAGTAGCAACTGTTCACGACTATCTGAACTACTTAGATCTGGCGAGTCAAACCATTGAGTGATCTTGGGGCCTTCAATCAGGCGACCCTTCTCATCAAGTTTCCCAAAGACTCTGAAACACTTTTAGCCGATCCGTTGCTCTTTCGAAACGAAGTATGTCCGTTAGCTCGAGTTCCAGTAACTTATCCTTCGTGAGAGTCACTTTGCCAGGGCACATGGGTCTGGAGCGTACGAAGATCTCACCGCCCTTCAGATACATCTTACAAATGGCCCATGTACGAGTACCTTTCCAAATTAAGTGGCCATACTCATTAAGCAATTTCAATCCTGTAATGATATGTCACAGAGGTTTCACTGTGTTTTAGGCCTGTTTAGGTTGGTTTCTTGGCAGTTGGAACTTCTGTCAAAACTGTTTCAATGAGCTGTCATCGTCACTACCTACCGACAGTTCCGTCTCTCACGTAGAGAAGCCCTTGTGTACCCCTACTGCATTGATCTGGATGACCTCATTTCACTCAATATTTCAGACTTACGGCTCGGCCGTTCATATACTTACAAATTTGGATCGTTTAAAAAAGTTGGGCCTCGGACTGTCGAGTTAGTAATGCAAATGGGTACATATTTCAACTTCACTCATGTACAAAGTCATTGATGGTACCGAGTATCATGCTGCATATTGACAGGTTGAGCAAAACTTACATCGAGTCCTCATGGCGGAGCAGAACTGATTGCAGTACCTGCCGTGCAATATGGCCTTCCCTTTCCGTGAAGAAAACACGATTTGTACTGTCCCTGAGTCGAACCTCTATTAGCCAGCTTGTTGGAGTCATCACTGGACACTGCGCCATTGGATCCATGCTTGTCAAATGGTGATATGTGTGATGTCTGCAGAAGCTGTGGAGATGAAGAAGAAGTGGAAACGATCCAACACTACCTGTGCCACTGCACGGCTCTGCAGGAACGCCGTCTCAATACCCTGGGGTCAAGGTTCCTGGCAGACTTGGCTTGCGCGGCAATAGTCGAAATTTCGGGTCTACTCTCCTTCATCAGAGGTCGAATTGGTTTGCCCCGGACTAAGAGCCACTGGTTAGCTCCAGAACCTTCCAAGAAGGGATTCACAATGGGCCATTTTGGCCTCCGAGTGGAAGTGCGGCCTCTGGGTCACACACACCCTTCCCTACCTAACCTAACCTACCGACTACTATAGGCTTTCTGTGAAATACTCTTAAAATGGTTTTGTAGTTTAACACTTTTCTTGCATCCAAGCCTATTCGTCAACCTGTTTCGATGTGAGCAAGCTGGAACTGTCATCCGGTCGTAGAGGGAAGATGTTCGATGGTCCCTATCCATGAGGTAGTTGACTCAACTTGCCTCTGTGGAAACGAAATGGGGGGATGCATACTAAAATAAGATGATTTTCGGTTGTTTCCAAAAGGTAGCAATAAATGACAACAAGTATGCTCTGACAGCAAGCAATCAAACAGGGTGTCCTAAGGACTTTTGTTTCGCTCTTTAGTGACGTATATTAGACATACTTAATGTGCAAGAATGTAATCCAGCTCGGAGTTCCTTCAAAGCAAAACCTATTGGAGGACAAACTGGAAGACAACATTCACATTTCAACTGGCAGTAACAGATAAAAGCGGATACGAAAACACTTGACACCTTCACCCAGAGCCAAAACTGATGTCATTTTATCAACGCCATTTCCTTCAAACATATATCGCATGCTCGCCCCCGCCCCTCTTGACGACGGTGTTGTGTGCCGCTAATGAATATTTATTGCACGACTGCAATGTCGAAGGCAACAACGCAATGCGTCACACAAGCAGGGATTGACATGAGGGAAGGTGAAAATGAATGAAGTCGTCTAAGACGACAATTAGTTTTTGTTAGATTAAGGGGGCCGATACATGTAAATAGTGTATTTTTTGAGAATTTTTTTGGGGGATAAGGAATTTGGCAATTGATTTTTTTTGTTTTTTAATCTTTTATTAACTAATTAAAGGTTCTTTTTCCATTTTTTTTTTGACCCGAGAATCCAAGATGGCGGCGGCGCGTGGGATCAAAAAACCCCCTCCAATCTGATGCGCTGCGCGATTGCGCTGCTCGTATGGGGCTGAAATGAAAAATGAAAGGAAATCAATTAAAAAACAGTTGTGGCTTCGATGTGAACCTGGTTTAGTAAAGAAATTGGGATTTTTTTGGAAACGGCAGAAAATTGAATTTTTGGGGCAGCTGTTTTGATGAATTTGCAAGCACCAACATGAGATTTTTGCAGATTTGTAAAAACAAGTAGGTTCACATCGAAGGGATGAGTCTTCCGAAGGTGTGGTTAAAATTTCATCGCGATCGGTTGAGCGGTTCTCATGCAATCGCGCAGCGCATCAGATTGGAGGGGGTTTTTTTATCCCACGCGCCGCCGCCATCTTGGATTCTCGGGTCAAAAAAAAAATGGAAAAAGAACCTTTAATTAGTTAATAAAAGATTAAAAAACAAAAAAAATCAATTGCCAAATTCCTTATCCCCCAAAAAAATTCTCAAAAAATACACTATTTACATGTATCGGCCCCCTTAAGTATTTTCGTATTTTTGGTTTTTGCTTTGCCAGCTGATTAATTGTTTTACATTATGCTTTGGTAATTTATACGCGGAGTTTCTTTCGACTTGGAGGTGTTGAAATATCGATTAGCTGTAAATTGTATAATTTTGTAGCATTTTAAAAAAATCTTCAGCCAACGCACGCTAAGGTCAACATCATCCGGTCATTTACTTTGAAACAATGCTTATTATAGATTTTTTCGGGTTTTCATTTCAACACTTTTTATTAATTACTTTTTGCACGGTCTCAATGCTGCTGTCATTTGCGTGTCTTGTACCATAATTCGAATGCTGAGAGCGCATCAGCCAAGAATTGGCTTCAGTATAAAAGCAACAGACGCATCAAATGCAACATAACATATTCGATTTAAAGCTTCATCGGTGCAGACACCCACATACGATTTGAACAAATTAAATAAACAAAAAATGGTTAGTAAAAGGATGCAATTTTTAAGCTCAACTAATAATTTATTTGTTCTTTGCCTGCATAGAAGTTAGCTGTCGTTGTTTTGGCTTTGGTTGCCTGCGTGGCTGCCGACGTTTCCGAGTTGTCTAACAATTATTTGCCGCCCGCTGCTCCACGGCCACAGTACATACCGCCTCCACCGCCACCACCACCGCCACCGCAGCAGTCCTACTTGCCGCCACAGCAGCACTACGAGGCGCCCGCCCCACAGTACATTCCCCCCGCACCACCAGCACCTCAGTACATTCCCCCCGCACCACCAGCGCCCCAATACATTCCCCCTGCACCACCAGCTCCTCAGTACATTCCCCCCGCACCACCAGCCCCACAGTACATTCCCCCCGCACCACCAGCACCTCAGTACATTCCCCCCGCACCAGAATACTTGCCGCCTGCCCAGGACGGCTACCACTACAGGACGGTGCGCAAATATCGCCTTAGAAGCCACTAAACTTGTGCTTGAAACGCAAATTGTTGACATATCTTTTTGTTGTTCTTAAAGCAATTGCTGACTTGTTCAATTGGTTTTACTAAATAAATATTTAAAACTTTAGCAGAATTGAAAAAAAAAGTTTGGCATGTTTTGTATTTTCTGTTTGTAAAGATTTTGAGTCGTTAGAAAAGTTTAGAGATTACTAAAAATCTGGCTAAAAATTTATCAAAAAAGAATTAAACCATTTCTTGGTAATAGAAATTCAAGCAATACGCCAGAGACAAGAACGAAAAAAGGACGCCAACCTTATTTAAGTATTAACCTACTTTCCTTCATTCAGTCCTGCATTCAATTTTTTACCTGGTGTCTTATTTGGTGAAAAATTAAAGACACTCACCAAAGATTTGAACTCATCAGTGCAGCTTCAAACCTTTTAAGTATAGTTCTTTCAGTTCTGACATAGACATCAACCAAATCATAGCAATAACACTGCACAACAAAATCAATTTTTTTTTTTAATAACAAGGTTCTGACAACGGATTCTGGTAGAGGGGGCCAAAAAAAAATATACGTGTGTCGGCGTTTTGAAAGTTTACGTCTGAATTTTTTTAGGGGGGTCAAAGTTTTCCCCTTTTTGCACATTCTTATGGTGAATCGGCATACGAAAACCATGTAACCTCACATTTTAGGTATGTGATGTGTTCAGCAGTTTGATGTAAAATACTACGGAGAACATTTTTGTGGAGCATTTTAACCCTGTAGCTCCTATTTGTATGGGTCAATTTGACCCTTTTTTCTAAAATGCCAAAAATGTCCTGTAAAACAGGACTTTTTAAGGACAAAATGTACCACGAAAATATTCGCCATAAAATTCTACTATAGGTCTCAGAATACACCAAAGCTCAGAAATTAACTTGAACCCCAAGATTTAACACAAAATGAAAATGTGTTTAAGTGTTTACTTCGTACTTATTCAAAATTGGTACTAAAATGTCCTTGTTTTTTTTGTGTTGTACAGTGTAATTAATAATAATAAACAAAGTGATAGCGAGATTGACGTCTGCCCGTTTAAACGTAAAAATTTCACTAAGAAAATGGCTTACTTGGCAATTTTCAACGGCTAAGAAATCACAACCAGCCCTAAAAAACCGATGACATTGGCAAAGGCGACTCTTATGCCAGAAACGCCATGAATCAGGCATTCAATCATGGATCTTTCCCAATCCTGAAAAAGATCCATGAGAACCAAATCTCTTCACTCCAGAAGTGCTTTTACTAATATATTTTCGGGTCTTTTACTAATCTCTGAATTTTCGGGTTCTAACTATACACTCTAGAAGTGCATTTACTTATTTCTTTTTGAGACTTTAACTAATCTCTGGATTTTTGCAAACTGAAGAACAAAACTTTCTTCTGAATTTTGTGTAGATCTGATGAACTGAAATAAAATTTTACACCTCTTTAAAAATCCAGACACTAAGTTGCTGCTTCGAACACACCAAAAATGTGAACATTTCAGCGAAGATCATTCAAAAGACGTATATCCGAAATATCAATAACTATTAGTACTGCAATTCGTCTCAGTCTTTTCCTTCGCATTCCTCTATGTGCATCAACATAGCCAAACATTGCTTTTAACTATGATTTAACCATTCAACTTGTGGTCTTATTGAATTTCACCGATTATTGGGCATTCAAGTCTCTAAACAAAAACAAATTTTTCAGAATTGTGCATATGTGTTGATTGACTTAATGTACAAAGCAAAATTTAATACCACAAAGTCCATTGCGTGGGTGTGTGTTGGCAATAAAGAAACGGCACGACAGCACTTCAAATCCAAATCTGCTATACGAGCACATCTCCTATACACTCCAACATGTTCACAGTGCTGTATTCTTTGTGCTGTCTGCTACCATAAAATGGCTGCTTTAAAGAACGAATAAAGCACCGCATATAAATAACGCATGTCACGAAACATTTTCCAGTCCTGGCCGCAAACTAGCCAAGACACAGTGTCCAGTGGGCGGCAGAGCGGCGGCGGAAACGACAAGTATGCCGGCGACTCGCATTGCCAGCTAATAGCTGGACATGCTTCAAATATTCTTCAGGAACGCCGAAGCGTCGGCAGCTGCTAATAATGTGCGAAGGAACGCGAGCGTTGTTGAAAGTTTTTAAAAAAATTTTAAAGAAGAGTTATAAAAAAATTGTAAAAATTTAAAAATTAAAAACTTAATTAAAAAGATTTTTTTTGTTGTTTAACCCTTTCGACCCCAAAGTTGCCTGAGAGCATGATTGATTTATGGGTTTAATTTAAGTAGGCACCAACAAATTAATATTTTTAGAAGCGAATTCAAAGCAAATTACAAAAATTTTACTGTTATCCCCAAAATAATTTCCAATAATTTGCAGCGATATCAGGGAAAGTTTGTGTTCTAATTGAAGTCTACGAATTGGACGCATTTGATCATAACCCTGTTTCTTTAAAAATGGTTAAATAAAATCAAAAAGTGATAATTTTGTATTTTTCCATAAGTATTAAATAATTTTTCTGTAATAAAAAAAAAAATGATACAAAATTTATTTAACCCGTTTTAAGCTAAAATTGTTCAAAAGTAAACTAGCTCTAGAACACTAACAAAAAGGCGTGGCGACTTCAAATGTCGTGTGCACACTTCTTAAGTGTTTCATGATTTAAATACCAAAAAGTAATATCGAGGCACAGGGTAAAATTTGGGGTCGAAAAGGTAAAAAATATGCATAATTGTTGGATTTGAAACGAGATACAATAGCACCAAATCCATCTTGAAAATTTCTTACATCCTCCAAGTTAAAACCAACTACTAACTACAGATTAATGAAAAGCCACCTTTGTGGCCCAAACTGGCCTTGTTTATGAAATTTCTTATAAGCTAAAGTTGCGTCTATTTATTTTACAATATGAAAAATTTATCAGATATTTTAGAATTTAATGGAAAGCAATTATTTTCTGTACTAACATTTGTTGCGTTCCAACACTCAAATCTCCTTGGCTACGCTCCTGACAACCTAATGTGGTCACATAGCGAGCGCTGGAGAGTCGCGCCGAACGGTCAGTGACGTTGGTCAGCGTTGGTTATGAATAATCCGGGCGCTGCCATTGTAAACCGCAAAGCGCCGCGTACAAAGACACACATACATACATACATACATACATATTCAGCATGTGGCAGCGCCATATTTCATTATTTATACGCACGGAATAGAATTGTTTGCAGCATTGACAATGAGTTACTAGCGCACAAAAATACGACAATAACAACAACAACAACAATAAGAGCCAAAGCAGAAGTAAATGTGAGATTTTTTGATACGAATGAGTGTGTGTGTGTGTGTGTAATTTGTTTCAGAGTTGTGCTGCACGAAGGATGCGCAGCATTAAAAGCGAACAAAGCGACCACACAAAAGAAAGCAGCGACGGCGACGACAAAACGGGCAGCCCGAGCAGCGCACAATCCTCAAAATGATATCAAAATCAATTTGCATGCTCGAGAACGGGGTTGACAGGCACAAGTGCGGCCAGCGCGGAACGTTGCGAGTCGTTCAATTGAATAGCAACGAATTTGTACGCTTTTAGGGATAAGCGTCGGTTACACTGTGAATGATTAATGTTGCCGGCAAGGATAATTGCGCATTATGCATAAATCAGGAGCGGCAACATTTTGGGCGCCACGATCGCGTTTCGAGAAATTCAATTTTGCGCTAAAAAGATATTGAAAATGGATAACAAAAAAATACAAAAATAGAGCGGCTGACACTTTTTGGTAATGTCAGTGTATAAAAAGTAGTTGATGTGGCGCACACATGTCGTAGTTGCCGGCACTGGCAAATTAATCGCCGTCAGTCTGAGACTACAACAACAACAAATGGCCATATGAACTATGGAGAATACGTAAGTGCGCTCAGCAATTGTGAGCGTTGAGTAATTATTGACTGAAAGGGAGTTTTGAAGAGACAGTGACCATTGGTTGATTTATCAAGAATTGTTAGGTCTGAAGCAGAGTTGCCGCTTTTGGTCTTTTTGGACCAAAATTGGTCAGATTTTTTTTACTGTGGTCTGCTGGTCCGCTTGAACGAATTTCGGTCCGTTTTATGATGTGAATATCTTTTCATTTGTACAAAAAATTTATTAAAAAAAATATACAGTACTTTTCGTTTATAACGAACCCGTTTAAAACGATTTTCCGCCTAAAACGATCCAATTTCAAAAGTACGCGCTGTATGTTTTCGCTTATTACGGACCCCTTTTAAAGCGAACTTTCGGTTAAAACGAACTATTTTGCCCAGTCCCTCGAAGTTCGCTTTAAGGGGGTATTACGATTTTTTTGGGCGATTTTCAATGAATTTTCAACTTTTTTTTTTGAGAAACCGAAAAACTTTTTTTATTCAAATCTTTTTACACATCGTAGTATCAAACTTCAAGAGTACAAAAAATTTTTTTTTTTTACATTTTCATTTAAAGTGTAATTTATAGAGGGCGCTGAAGTGGACATCCCAGTCGGCAAATCAGTTGCGGTTCCAGCTAGATCAGCAATTCTGCATATCTGAAATCAAAAAATCAAAGTGTTTTTGAAAGATAAGTACAATATCTAGTGCCTGACGAGAGGAAATTTTTCTAACTTTAAATGTAACAAAATGGCAGCACTTTAAAAAAAACATACGAAAAATGGTCGTTTTTTTGGGACGAAAAGTCGTGTAGAAAAAAAAATACGAAGTAAAAAAAAAAAGCTCTCGTCAGGCACTAGATATTGTATTTAAAAATAAGTAGAAAAAAAAATTAGGCCGATTGCACTTTACAGTTTTTCTCCCGAGCTGGAACCGATTTCAAAAACATGATTTCGAGAAAAACGCGTTTAAATGAGCGCGCGCCCTGCGTTCGCTTCTTTTTCACGCATACATATAACAATATATATATCAATAACTTTTTTTCTAATGTACGGATCGATCTGATATTCGGGGGACGAATTCTAGACGCATATACGAATAGAATGAAACAATAACAAAAAAATCGAAAAAAAAAATTTCAAAAATCGTAATACCCCCTTAAGCGAAAAGTACTGTAATTGTAATTTAAAAATGAATTTAAAATTTTTCATTTGGTCGGTTGGGTTCGGATTTGGTCGGAAAAAAATTTTTAAGTGGCAACACTGCTCTGAAGCTGCTTTTGCTATATTTTCGCTGTGCTACTCGCAAATCGTATAATAGCTCATTGAGTTTTAGAAGAGTTCATAAATCGAGTCTAATTGACTCAAAAATAAAACACAAAAAATATTATTATTATTATTAATATTATGTAATAATATATAATATATTAGATTTTCATCATTGAACTCATCACGGCGACAGAAGCTTTCATCCACATCAGTAGAAAACAACGAGACAATTTGTTTAACTCCTTAAATAAAATCAAGTTTGGGTAATTTGGTTAGAAATGTGAACTTATTCCGCAGAATAACCATCTGAACAGATGCATAATCCATGCATCCATGCATATTGTGACAGTATATATCATTTTTATTATCTGCTCGTTTTGTATTTTTCCTCTACTCTTGTTTCATATTGTCAGCATTTATAAAGCAGCAACTTGCATACGTCCGCCCGAAGGGAATAATGCGGCTTAAGTTCTAACCAAGGCGCACTAATATATACATACACATTCACCAGTTTGTCAGCACATGTACTCAACAATCACACACACACACAAACAATGGTGTGATGCGACATGAGTGATTTGCCTGCCGTGGCGCATCATTTGTCACCGTGTCAAGCCAACAAAATGAAGGACATTCAAGCGGGTGGAGTATGGAAAAAATTCGCTGCTTTTTTGTTTATTTCATTGTTGTTGTTGTTGTGAATAGAGATACTTTTTTTTGTAATTTTTCTTAGCAGTTGCATTGCCATCGCCTTTGCACCACTTTTGCACTCCCTGCAACACATAATTGAACACAACTGTCCCAAAAGTAATTCGGTGTGCAAGAAGACGAACAAAAACAACAACAACAACAAGAACAACGAGTACTATGTGAAAATATCCAACAAAACTTTCACTCCTACTCGTACTTTTACTTGCATTCAGTCAGCAGTTTTAGTTGTGCGCACAATTCCCCCGATGCACTCCTGGATAATTGAGTAAAACTTTGTATGTACTTAAGTATAGTACATACTTTTTGTTGTCTGTATGTACATATGTATATAATAAATATATAAAAAAATATTCAGTGCATATAAGAAAGTTTCATGTAATGTACTATAATAAAAAAATTAGAAATATTATCATTGAAATAAAAGTAAACATTGCCAGTTAAATTTAATTCAGTTTAATTCAATTCAGTTCAATTCAGGTCAATATTGAGAAATGTTGAAATTAAAATATTGAAATGTTGAATTGAAATATGTGTTCACCAGATAATAAAAATCCTATAGTGATATAAAAAACGTATAAAAATTATTTAAGTTTATTCCACTTACTTCCAATTTCTGTAAAAACTTACTTAGGTCACTATGTCAAAAATAAAAAATTTAAAAAAAATATTTCTCATTAAACTTAAATTGCAGAATTGGAAGGGTGAGTTCGGAAAAGCCGTCAAAAATAACTTGATGTTGACGGATTCGAAATTTAAAGCCATTAGCCTCTGACTTCTACTTGACTTGCGGTATTCTTAGTGCCTCAAGTACACCCAGTGATCACTGTACATTGTTTTCATGCTTCTTGATAGACATAAATAATATACCAGTGATCCACCACATATGTATCTACTTATGTACATAGGTATGATCCATCACCTCAGTCGCAATCTCTGACCTTTAGGAACATGTCTGGTATATTCCAAACAGCAAAATTTAATACAAGTATTACTTCAAACACGTGTGATCCATAGCCAATGTTTGAAACGATTATTATGGACGTTGAAATTTGAACGCACAACTGACTGACTTTCATACTGTTCATAAAATTTCCACTAAATTCAATGTCCTTTTTTAGCAAATCATTTTTCTAAGCTTGCATTTTTATGATTTTTATTTATAACAAAAATCACTATGCAAAAAATAAAAAAAAATGTCTCAAAAATTAATTAATAAACTGAGATTCAGATCTTGAAGGGTGAGGACATAGAAGCCATCGAATAACTTTCGTTTATTTGGATTATTTGGTTAAAGGACTCGAGTATTAAAGTCTCTGCTGCCTCGAACACATTGAAGGCGGCAGACACAACCACAACCACTATCAAAATATAGAATCAGAATCACGCTCCTATGGAGGCGATTGTTTTAACGACTGCACATCTACACGACCATCGACCACAATTGCCGCTGTCGCCCATCTTAGAATTATTTTTATTACGAATACGACAAAATCAAATCAATTGACACCACTGCAGAGTAACAGAAATTGTCTTAGGACCCTTTAGTTTTGCAATAAAAACGATAATAATAGACGTATGTTTTGCTTATTCGCAGTTTTCTCAATTTTTCATGCTGATTGCCTACTTTTAGGGATGCAAATAATAAATTTTGTCGAAAAATAGGTGTTTAGACCACTATTCAAATATCATTATTTTCTGAGATCGGAAGATATCGGAGGATGTAATTACATTATCCGACAAAGAAAGAATGCTTCTTAAAATAAAAAAAATCCAGGACCATACTTTTACATACTTTTTAGATATTTTCCTCTAAGTTTTTTGCCAATTTTCAGATTTTCAATTTAGAAAAATATTTTGAATTAAAAGTCTCAGCTTTGCAAATTTTGAGAAAACATTAAAAGCGAAAATGGAGACATCATTTCTTAATCTATATTGATAGTTTTAGCAACTTCTTGGTAACCATGTAACTTTATAATTCTTTTTACTCAATGGACTAAAAAACAGAAAATATGTGTTTACATTTTTTTGTGAAAAAAGTTTCAACTTTGAGCCGCTTTTGCACACACACTAATTAATTTTTTGCACAGATTTTTTTGAGTTTTCTTAGTTGGAGTTTTACCTTTCAAATGACATAAAAATCGTTAAATTCTGAGACTACACATTTTTTTAATTTTGTCTATGGAACGAATCACTGTGCACTGCTTCGAAAACAAAAGTTCTTGTTAGCGTTCTTTTTACTTTTCTTGGGTACTTTGCACAACAATTTGATAGTATTTCGGTTAAAATTAATAATTATTAAATTAAATTATAATTTAATAGTTATTATACATAGCCAGTTGTTTTAAGTGGAATATAGAACAATGAAATTGATATAGATGAATGATTAACAGAGGAAGTGCTCAACTATCTTCCCACTTGTGATTAGGCTGAGGTGATGTTGCCACCGCTTTCATTGTAATCAAGTAGCTCACTACACGGCGACTATTGAAACCGACGCCATCTTGTAGTCGTGTGATCCTGTCGCTGTTGTCTTCAATGTGTCATGACTCATGAGCAGGGAAAGGATTTTGTGGAAATTGCCTTTTTTGTTTGCTGCTAGATACAGCAATTCTGATTGAAACTGAGCACGAATTAGGTCCTCTTGATTAGAAATATACCACTTTTATTTTGAATTTTTTTGCCTTAAAAAGGCAGTTTGCCTTTTTCACCCATAAATGCCTTTTTTTAGTGCCTTTTTTGCCTATAAATGCCACAAAATGCCTTTTTCAAGATTTGTCGAGCGCCTTTTTATTTTTCTTTCATTTTTAATATTTTCCACCTTTTTTCGCAAAAATACCTTGAAACTAAAAAAAAATTAAGTGGCAACATTACAATTTCGTTAACTTATCGATGTTTTTACATTGATTTGATCATTCCTAAGCCGTTATTTTTTGTTGTGCAGTGGAAAATTTAAAGAAAAAAACATGACAAAATCAAAAAGTTCGGTTAGCGCAAAAATTTCCGCGCTGATAGCAGAGTTTGGTGGTGCTGAGGGAGGTGCTGAAATCCTTTCTTTTATTTATTTTTTTGTGATACAAGTACGGCTTTTATGCTTTTATATGAGAAGTTAAAATATGAATTTAAAATATGTGCCTACATTTCAATTAAAATATCTTAGTTTTAGTTTTTAAACTATCTTTGAAAACCTTGATGTTCCTTTTCTTTTACAAAAAACGAGGTATAAATATTGTATGTTGCATACGTCAGATGAAATAAAATTATTAAAAAATACATACCGTTTCCCCTTTTTTTAGATTTTCTAGTATTTTTTCTTATTTTTAAATGCCTGTTTTTGCCTTTTTAACAGTTTTTAATGCCCTATTTTGCCTTTTTAGGCAGTTTTTAGTGCCTTTTTCTGCCTTTTTGGCAGTTTTTAGTGCCTTTCCGTGCCTTTTTTGTTATTTTATTTTGCCTTTTTTATAGGTTTTTAGGTCCTCAAAATCCTTTCCCTGCTCATGAGTCTCTGTCTCCCACACTTTTTATCAAACTAACCAAATTAATCGTTTTGTTACCATAAAAAATATTGGAAAATATTTATAACTATAAAAAAAATTATAAAAAATATATATGAAACTTTAACTTTCAGTTATAACAACCAAAAAAATCATACAATCTGTCTATTGCCTATTGAGTCAGGTCTAGCTTAATTTATTTTAATTTATTTTAATTTATTTAATAATAAAACTTTGAAAGGCTTTTGCCATTGGCAGCAAGTTTAAAAACCCAGACTAGATTCTTATTGCACATTGTTATGAGCGCAAATCTATTCACCGATGCAGCAGCAACTTTATGGCTTTGCATTTCAAATTCAAAATATTGCAAGCACTCACACTCGCCATTGTTGGTTCCCTCCCCATTCGGACAGCGACTCAACGAACACAAATATCTCGTTTATTTTGCCTGTAACAGATCCTATCAAGAATTTTTGCATCTTTCCATCATCACTTACACTCTTCTCACCAGATCGAATGCGCTTTTGCTACTTTTGCGCATAGTTTCATATATGTTACAGCCGCTTATGTTGCTTCATCATTTCTCTGTTCTGGCATCTTTTACTATTTTCGCTTCGGTTGTGTTGGGGAATTGTCATTGGTGCTTTTCGTCAGCGCCGCAGGAAGTGCGAATTGTTATGATGGCGTTGGTTGTTTTCCTTCCGATTGTTACAGCAGTACAATGCAATAATGCCATGCAACAGCAACAACACGAACCCAACTACACACACACACACACAGCACAATCCGACGCTGCGAGCGGTGAGGGGAAATTGCAATGTGCATTAGATGTGCATTGCTGGCGGAGGTGTTGTTTATCTTATTTCTTGCACTTTTCCTACTTCCTTCACATAATTTTTTAGCGCACTTTTTGGCTGATGATGTGGGTTGCTCTGGTCTGTGTGTGTGTGTGTGTGTGTGTGGGTGCTGTGAGTGCATTCCGAAAGCGATTGTGATGTACGTGTGCTCGGCTCCGACGGCGCTGCGCCAGCAAAATGATGAAGAAAAGTGCAAATTATGTTTGAGTAGCTTTTCAAGGCGAACTCCACAAATCAAACAGGAACAACAACAACAAAAGAATGGCAGTGGAAAATGCGCTCGAGGAACAACGAAACTGACGTGCCGTGTGCGCGACCAGAGTGCGTTGCTTTTCGACGTCGCCATTGTTGTTGCTCGACTACATGATTGGGAGTTGCAGCTGAAATTGCGTGCTTGCGCTGCCACGTCGCTGTTCGTTGTTCGTGTGCTGCTGTGTTGGCAGTGCTTACCGCAAGTCGCAAAGTGCCGTGGCTCGAATGCGCACCCGGCACCGCACCGCAGCCGGCACCACAGCCGACAGGCACCCCAACCGACAGGCACCGCAGGCGCTGCCAGCACTAATGTTATTTTAGTGTTTCGTGTTGGCTGTTGAATTCTCAGCTTTCTCGAGCGTGCATGTGCACTGCCTGTCATATTAGCAGCAGAATTATTTTGAGTTATTTCTTTGCAATATTTGAAGCGTGTAATGGAATAAGGCAAGTGGACTTTTGTATGTCTGTCTGACTGTCTGAGTGAAGCTGACATTTCTAATACACTTAAGCGGCTATAAATTTTCCGAGCTACAAGGTGGATGCATAACGTACAAATCAAACTTCAGGCGGACCAATACAGGTCCGAATTAACCCATTTTTTACCGCCCCTAGATCCCGTGGACAGATTTTGAAAATTTTCATAACACAGCCTATTTAGAGCCTCCGTATGCCATTTCTGCTTTCAAAAAAATTAAAAAAAATTTTTTTTTGGGCTGGAGCAGATGTGACTTTTATGACACGCTGGCAAAATACGTAAGCCAAATTCGGAAAATTACACATTTTTCAAGTTTAAGTTACTGTTTCTTTTTAACTACGCATCGAAAGTAGTTGCAACCAAGGAGAAAGTTGAATATAATGCGATTCCCGTGTTTTTAAGGACACACCAAAATATTTCAAGCTAGAACACGCTTAAGACTTTAGAAAACTGAAAGTTTCATAATTTGTATGTCAACTTTGTTTTTTTGGTAAGCAGTATTAAGTGTTTTATTAAAAACAAAAATTCATTTTGTATTAAAAACAAAAATTTTTTAAAACCCTTAAAAAAGGTGGTCCTGTTTATACCAGTTTTACACTAAGTGAAACCCTAAAATTCGGAAATAGTTGTTCGCAGTTTGAAAGCCAATGAATGTAGCTTTCCGATAATGTAAAAATATTTAATATGTGTTAGAAACTGTTATTTTCAGAATTTTTCAAAGTTGCCGTGTCTTTAAAGACACGGCGGTAAAAAATGGGTTAAGAGTTTGAGACGTGGTGCAGGAGCTCTTTGTAGATGATTCCTTGCTAATCCCAACAAGCAAACACACAGCAAAACCGTGCTGACTGTCAATCCTGGCTTGGCTTGGCTCACCGCTAATTAGTTATTAATAACTTTTTAATAAAAAAAAGGCGGAAGCTGCATTCTAATGAAGTACAAAAATTCTAATATATTTGCGTATCAGTATTTTAAATAATAAAAAGATACAAAATCAATGCAGCGATAATAATGAAATTTTGACACGTGATCAAGGAGATTTGGGGTTTTAACATACTTACTTTTCAAGAAAATTCTATATAAATTTTCAAGGATGTAAAGGATTAAAATTTTTAAGGGACCTTTTTCATATCCTTTTTTTACAAATAGATAAAAAATTAATTTTATTTAAATTCTTGAGCCTTTCCTCTTTCATTTGATATACATATCGTCATATTCTAGCGAGGTTAAGTATTTTTAAATTTTTTTTAATTTTTTCCGCCTTCAAAATGTTGAAGTTCTTTTAAAAGGACAAATGATGTAGAAACAAAAAACTGAGTACACTGTATTACTATGTTTGGTCTCTAGTTTCACGCCCATATAGATTTTTTCCGGTGTGAAAATTTTTTTTAATTTTTGTCGCACGGTGTCATCGACCACGAACGTTTTCGCTTGAAGCTGTCATAAATGATTCACTTTTGATCACCAGTCAACATCTGCTTCAGAAATGGATAGATTTTGCGATTCGATGAAATTCGATCCTTAAGTTTTTTTATTCTCCTTCTTTCTTCTTCTTCTTTTTGTATCCAGCCTTATTCAAATTACTCCAGACGGATTTTTCTGCAATGTTTAGCTTCTGGGCAATCGAAACTGTGCTTACGTGACGGTGGAACTCGACAATTTCCATGATTTTATCGGCACACTCCAATTTTTCAGCTTCCTAGAGCGCGGTGCATCTTTGACATCAAAATTAGTGAAACGAAATCGACGAAAGCAAACTTGCGCGTGATTGGCTTGTACAGTATCAGATCCATAAAGAATATTCACATTTTCCGTTTTTGCCTGGCTACCGTTTTTGAATTTATTTAAAAAAAAATTTAAAATATATTTTTTCATTTGCATGTTTTCTCTTTGTTGGTGGCATTTTTTCTTTGTTCGCTCAAACAAAACTTAGTCAAGCAATCACAAAACTTTCAGAGCAGTTGTCTTGGTACGAAATCGTCTCTGTCTAATGCCATCTAACGTCACTCGTTCGCTCTTATACAACACGAGATATAGATCAGTGAAGCCATCTATTGAAAAAATATTGTATTTCTTTTCACTACTCTGACAAATACATAAATTGTTATTAGCTTTAAGTATTTTTCATATTTTTTCGTAAACTTTCAAAATCTTTCTAACTAATCGAAGCAAAACTTCCTATAACCTTTAGATATTTTCATATTTTTTTTTGTTATGAAAGCATAGATTTTTACTAACTTAAAATATATTTCAAATTTTTGTAAGTTAGTTTAATATTTTATATTACTCTAATAAATAATAATAAAATTGTTGTATATACGTTTTTTAATTGTCTGCATAAATAAATAAATTTCAAAATATTTCTATCATATATTTTCTAATTTTTTGTCTGTATAGTAATTTCTTATTATTTCTAAATATTTTTATCATATTTTTTCTAACTTTTTATCTAAATTACTATAAAAATTTCCTATTATTTCTAAATATTTTTATCATATTTTTTCTAACTTTTTTATCTATTTTTAATATTTATTATAATTGGTTAAAGCATAAAGTTAAAAAATTTCTACTTTCCAAAAAAAATTTGTACTAAAGCATAAATTTTTTCTAACTTAAAATGCATATCATAATTTTTTATACGCTTTTTATAACTGCCTGTATAGTAAATTCCTATTATTTCTAAATATTTGTATTATTTGTATTATTTTTTTATTATAATTTTTTTATATAATTTTAATATTTCTTATAACTGACTAAAGCATTAATTTAAAACAATTATAATTTTCTTTTTACTAACATAAAATATTTTTTATATTTTTTCAAATCTTTTTTATAACTGATTGAAAATGAAAACTCCTATAATTTCTTTATTTTTTCATATTTTTCTATAACTTTTTTTTTTATTTATAAAACTAACTAGAACATACATATAATTTATTTTAAATAATTTTCGCATATTTCTATATATGTTTCGTATTTCTTTCTGACTAAGACATAAATACTAATTAACTTTAAAGATTTGTCATATTTTTTTATATAATTTTAATATTTTCAAAACTGACTAAAACACAAATTTTTACTATCTGTAAATATTTGTTGTATTTTGTCATATAGATTGAATCATTTTTAGAACTAATTCTTTTTAGCTTAAAATGTTTTCCGTATCTTTTTTATATCTAAATACTTATTAACTTTAAAGATTTGTCATATTTTTTTATATATTTTGAATATTTTCAAAACTGACTAAAACACGAATTTTTACTATCTGTAAATATTTGTTGTATTTTGTCATATAGATTGAATCATTTTTAGAACTAATTCTTTTTAGCCTAAAATGTTTTCCGTATCTTTTTTATATCTAAATACTTGTTAACTTTCAAGATTTGTCAAATTTTTTTATATATTTTTAATATTTTCAAAACTGACTAAAACACAAACTTTTACTATCTGTAAATATTTGTTGTATTTGGTCATATAGATTGAATCATTTTTAGAAATAATTCTTTTTAGCTTAAAATGTTTTTCATATCTTTTTTATATCTAACTGAAGCACACATTTTCATTGGTGTTAAATAGTTTTCATGTTTTTCAATAGTTATTTATAATTATTTATGTTTAATATTTTTTTCTTCTTATTATAAGTAATTATTTTTCATATTTTTACATAAATTGTTACTACATTTTATAACTGACTAAATCATAAATCCTTATTACTTAAATATTTCTTTATATTTTTTTTACTATATTTCATTAAAATTAAACTGATTCATTAAAAACTGACTAACTGACTTTTTGTGTAAAATATTTTTTTTTATAATTATGTTGTGTATTTTGTATAACAGACTAAAGCGTAAATTCGTATTACTTCAAATATTTTTTGTATTTATTTTACTATATTTTATTACTAACTGAATCATAAATTCTTATTAGTATAAATATATATATTTTTTTATATTTTTTTTATTTTGCTTGTAATTTATTTGTTTATTTATGTAATGAAAAATAACAATAAAATCATTATTTTACAAAAGGATTAGGAGCGCCAGCTGCCAGAGTTTAATACATAATTATTTTTTTTATAACTAACTGATTCATAAATTCTTATTACTTCAAATATTTTTAATATTTTTTTTACTGTATTTTATTACTAACTGAAGCATAAATTCTTATTTGTGTTAAATATTTTTGGTAGTTTTTATAACAGACTAAAACAATAAATTCTTATTATTTGTGCATACTTTCATAAATTTTTTATATTTTTTTAATAATTTGTTGACTTATTGAATCATAAAATTTTATTGGCTGTGAGTTTAAATTAACTTTTAAATTTAACATTTCTCCGAAACAAATCATTTAAACAAACGCCCAATAATGCATTATTAAGCACAACAACAAAAATGAAGTAAATATGTTTCAGTCGGTATTGTTCGACTCAGTTTGACTCTACACGGCTACCTACAATTTGTTTGAGCGGTCGTTCTACCATTTACAGAGACTTTCAAACACTTCCTTTGCCATTACTTAACGCTCCAAAAACGCCGGCCTGCAATTTGAAGTCAAGGTTTTTTTTACTAGTCTGGTAAAAGTGAAAGTGAAAGTCGTGTTATTAAATTTGCTAAATTGCCTCAAGAAGTTAAACTAGTTTATAGATTTATGCAGACCTACCTCGACTCCGACTTTTCCGACGCTTGAAAATCATGCAAACGGAACAGAAACAGTCACTTAAAAGTATTTAACTATATCTTATCTATTTTCTCTATGAGCCACACCCCTTTCTGTGCATTATAAAACCCATATCACAGTCGCATAGTAGTCGCGCATAACAGATGACAAGAAATATGCGTGCAATTATTAAAACCATTTCGGAAGCTGCTGAACTGTCAACCGCGCACTCATAAATCCCTGCCCGTAGTATTTGCCCATATATTGTCTTTTATTTCCTATAAATACGACCATAATTTCCTCTCGGCCATGTTGCCTCAACATTCCCATTGACATTCATTACTGTCATTTATTTCAATGTTTCGCCCCATTTTTAATTTTTCCTATTTGTTGTTGTTTTTTTAGTTTGCATGCACTTCTGTTGTGTTTAATTTTATTGCAATTATGTATGACTAACGATTTTATTGTTATGTCCATTCGACTGACTTTGTTTGGTAATTTGTTTTACAAAAAAAATATGGTTTTGTGTATTTTTAATGGCAACATTTTTGTCATTAACACGTCGCCTAACATGATGTTCGTTCATTTAACATACTGTGATGATTTAATTTTCAACTTTTATGAATTTCTTCAATGCCTTTTTATGACACTTGCACACTTTAATCGTTTAACGCATAAATAGTCGAACGTCAACAGCGACGAATGCAGCGAAATGTCCGCTTTTTCATTAGCGGTTAGCCGACAGTTCGACGTTTGTCTGTGCGGTCGCTGAAATTGTATTTATGACAGACGATTTAAATAAATACCTCATAAATTCACACATTAAAACGGCTTCAAGAATGGCTCGTTTTTCTCTATGGTTTGTGACACTTAATGATAATTGTGAGCATTTTTTTTCACAAGGCTTGCACGTTAAATCTGTTTATTTTTAAAATGTTGGATGTGATTTTAATAATAATCGCAGCTTATTAAGGCTTGTTGACTACTTTGATATTGACAGCTTTATTAAAACAAAATAAAAAAATTAAAATATATTAACATAAACCAAAACAATAAATGGAATGGATTTACCAAAAGCAACTTAATTTTAATTATCGAGTTGCAAGTCAAGTTAGCGTTCAATTTCTAGAGAAAAACAACTAAGAATTTTGCGCTCTTATGGAATAATTTTTAATTTTGTATAATTAATTTTAAGTATAATAAATATAATTAATTTTATTTCAGTATTTCCCGTTTTTTTATATAAAAGTCTTGAGAGTTGGGATTTTTTTCGGCAGCAAGTTTGAAACCGCAAAAAATTCCTTGAAAATAAAATAAAAATTAAAAGATGAAATTCTGCGTAATATTTGCAGACGAATCGTGAAAGTTTGAAACTGTGGTTAAAGCACAAAAACGTACAAGAAATGTGAGAAACGATAAATGCAGCGCGCGTCAGGTGTGTAAAGAAGAAGAAGAACCATAGGCGCTTTGTTGAAAAAAGACACAAAAACACAGAAAAGGCGACGAAAGCGCGACTGAAAGAAGCGGCAACTTGCAAGTTAGTTGAATGGTATAGTAAATTGCAAAGCGGTTGAGAGCTGATGTAGAAATTAATGTAGACATCTGTATGGGTAAAAGGTGTGAGTGTGTGTGTGAGTGTGCGGCAAAGTCGAGATTGCCACTGAAATAATTTGCATACCGACGCGCCGCCTGAAATAGATAAGAGAATAATTTAGCAGCAGACAGCGAAGACGCAGTCACATACGCGCAGATAAATTTGTATGTGCCAGCACAAGCACACAGTTACAAACATTGCGGACATCACTCACACTCACACACACAGACACAACACATCACGTGAATTTGTGGCCTCAACGTCAGCCGATAGAATCGCGGAATTACTTAGACGAATCCGCAGCCCCACACAACACACACACACACACACATACTCAGTATTTTGTATGTATGTATGTACACAACACGGCGCGCTGACGCCCCATTGCCGCCTGCACACTCCAACGCAGCTTAAGATATGCAAAGCAGTCGCAGATATTTGCCGCTACGCGCACAGCATCTCGCTCGACTGCGAATGCATTTGGAAGTGCCATTGTCTCTGCCGCAATTCCAACAACAATAACAATAACAACCGAAATAACATTGCGCCACCCGCATAAGGAAATTCCCTTAATTTAAATGCTCGAATTGCATTCATCACATTTTGAGCGGGCAGGGCGTGGGGCGGTGAAAGTCGACAACAAAAAAAAGAAGAAAAACGCATCAAAACAAGGTGTTAAAAATTCCATGCGCTCTGTTTGCGAGTTTGACAAAAATGCTGATTTTACAAAAAGCTTCACCAGGACCCCGGATGATCCCCACCACTGCACTTCACTGTCGCGTTGTATGCACATTTGCGTTGCTGTAAGCAGATTGAAATGTTTTGCGTTAATGAGCATATCACTCTTCACTATATCCTCTTAGCATTGGGCGTCTTTCCCCAAATCCAGAATGGCCGCGTCTTACGAGTGTGCAGGATGCAAGGATATGCGACGCGCTTGGCTGCTGTTGCCGCTGCGTAATGCGTTTGCCGTATAATTGAAATTGTTTTGCATTGGAATCGTTGCAGATTTTC
Organism: Melieria picta; assembly: GCA_964056695.1. Lineage (NCBI taxonomy): Eukaryota > Metazoa > Arthropoda > Insecta > Diptera > Ulidiidae > Melieria > Melieria picta. The sequence continues at coordinate 19,851,969 of OZ057398.1, read as the reverse complement.
GCAATTTTCATTTGCACACTGCCAGTTGTTGTGTTTACCAGGCGCAGTGGCGTTGGTGATTTATCGAAATTACCTCATTGCACAGTGTTCAGGCGGCATACGAAAGGTAGCAAAAATATTATGAAAAAGTTCGAATATAACGAAATTTGGTTCCTTAGTGAATAGGGACACGTTGATTTCGTTGATATGACATGCCATGTTTTCTATATTTAATTGATTATTGTGTGTTCTAAACCTGGCTGTCAGAATATAATCACTTTGAATGATCTGAATGATAATCTCAGAGCGATAAACTGATATGATTGAGACCTAAATTGGCAGATATTATTAGGTCTTAGCGTCCATTCGTCATCTTCTGTCATCCAACTTAACATCCACCCAACACCAGTCACGCAATAATTTTCATAGTAATTGAGATGTTGAAATATTGAGATATTGGCAGATGTATAGCGTTATATATCCATTAGTTTGTCTGTTAAAATCTTAGATGGCACTACACCTTTTATGTTAATGCCTATAAGTCGAATTATGCTCTGAATGATCCAATTACACGGGCTCTAGTTGTCAATAAGTTAGTATTAGATAAGAATCCTTTATTAGATTTTTCTCTAAGTCAGTTGCTTTAAAAATGAATTATTCTCTTAATTTTAAGTAATTTATGTGCGCTTAGTAAATAAGTACATTTAATTGTTCACAGTGTGACAATTATGTATTATGACTGCCTCTAGAAAACACAATTAAAACACGATATCTGCTAATTTTTCGGTATATTTATTCGAAATATTCTCCTCTTGATTCAATACATTTGTTACATCGATTTAATAGTGATTCAAACGAGTGTTCCAGCTCATTTTTCGGAATTTCCTCCAGTGCCCTCGTCGAAGCCCGTTGTATGGTCTGAATGTGATCAAAAAAGCATCCTTTCAACTTCAATTTCAGTTTCGGGAATAAAGAAAAGTCGCACGGTGCCAAATCAGGTGAATACGGCGGATGATTCAACACACAGACCTGATTCCGAGCCAAAAATTTACGAACAATGAGTGCTGTGTGACTCGGTGCGTTATCATGCAACAGAGACCAACTTTTTGTTTGACCAGTTGGAACAAATTCTTTGTAGATAATTTCTTTGGTATCGAAGAATGCGATGAGCATTGTTTTGATTTTTGATGGAACTTTTCGTGTTTTTTTGGCTTGTGATGAGGTTTTTAATTTCCATTCCGCACTTTGACGCTTGGTTTCTGGATCGTATTGGAAACACCATGTTTCATCACCCATAACAATTGTTTTCAGGAAGTTTGGATCATTTTCTGCAGCTGCAACGATGTCTCTAGAATGACTGACTCTCATTAATTTTTGTTAAAATTTCAACCTCAAACGAAAACGTGTTTTGCAAAATTAATTTTAATAAATATTAAATGTCAACCAAATGTCATGAAATTTTGACAGTTAGTAGAGGAAGGTTGAAGCTGCCGACTGCTTAGTCAGAATGGGCTCTGTGGCTACATTTATTGGCCGTGGATCTGTTTTGCCACTTTCTTCTGCGGCCATCAAAGTAACAACAACTGGGTTGCTTCAAGAGAGAGGTCGCAGATGGACAAAACTTGAGCTACCCATAATTTCAAACTAATACCTATGGTGTCTTGTGTATCTATATAAGCTGTTCTATCAACTAAAAATGATATGTTGAACTGAATTCTAACACAAATTTTACTTAGAATCTAACCAATAACCAATATAGTTGGAGACTCGTCGTAATCTGCACACTTTAAAACCAGGTTTTCATATAAGGTCTTTGAAGAAATACCATCTTGAAAATGTTCTCGAAATCATCAAAGTATGTTGCTTTCAGGTTACATCTGTTAACAGTATTTCCTCCAAATTTCAGCATCCTAGCTTAGCAAAAAAAAAAAAACACCGTAGGTGGTGATGAGATGTTAAAGCAAAAACAATTAATTATAGAGAAGTTAAATACTAAAAAGTCCCCAATGAGTTTTCCTTTCAATATTATTCGATTTTACAATCATCATTTAAAAACTTAAACTTTTGCCCACTGACAGCGCACTGTCCATTCACACACACACACACACACACACACATACAAACGTATAAACATGCGTGGAATATATCACTTGATTCCAACTGCAAATTCCAACTTTGGCCATTATTGCGATTGTTTTAGTGCTTTCCATAATTTATTATGGAGCCACATAAAGTTCTGACATGACGCTTGTTGCCAGTGTCGACCACATCAATATTTATGACAGTGTCCAAGTAATTTTTTTTATTCCTACGAAATAAACCAAACCACACCGCCGCAATGCATAAACTTCATTCATGTGTTAGGCGTTTGTTTATGGCCAAATTTTTTACAACTTTAGTGTCGATTTCAAATGTTGCGCTCATTTCAAATGCAGCTCAGGTGGTGCACAGTGGGCCTCACAATAATTGCGTTCATAGGAGATTGCTCAAAGCAACTGCGAGTAGTTGAGTCAGTCTCAAGTGACTTAGTTATACTCTTTTTACCATAGCCACGCCCATTTTCTGCTTTTATTTTCAAATTTGGCAGTTGTCCCTGTTTGTTTAGTCCCTGGCAATAACGACTTTTTGATTTCATCATCTGACAGATAACACCGTGCGACAGCATTTTTCACACCGGGAAAAATCCATATGTGCGTGAAGCTAAAGACCAACTATAGTAATACTGCGTACTCAGTTTTTCATTTCTACATTCTTTGTCCTTTTGAAAGGACTTCAAAATTTTGAAGGGGATTAAAAATAAAAAAATATAAAAAATACTTCATCTCGTAAGAATATGGCGATATGTATATCAAATGAAAGAGGAAAGGCTCAAGAATTTAAATGAAATTGACTTTTTGTCTATTTGTAGAAAAAGGATATGAAAAAGGTCCTTTGAAAATTTTAATCCTTCATATCCTTGTAAATTTACATAGAATTTTATTGAAAAGTACATATGGCAAAACCCGAAATCTCTCTGATTACGTGTAAAAATTTCATTGCTCTAACTTTATTAGTTCGAAAGTTATTAAAAAAAAACCGGAAGCTGCAATTCTAATGAAGTACAAAAATTAAAATTTATTTGAGTATAAGTATTTTAAATAATAAAAAGATACAAAATCAATGAAGCGAGAATAATGAAATTTTGACAGGTGATCAAGGAGATTTTGGGTTTTAACATACTTACTTTTTAAGAAAATTCTCTAAAAATTTTCAAGGCTATAAAGTATTAAAATTTTCAAAGGACCTTTTTCATATCCTTTTTTTTACAATAGATAAAAAAATCAATTTTATTTAAATTCTTGAGCCTTTCCTCTTTCATTTGATATACATATCGCCATATTCTAACGAGGTTAAGAATTTTTTATATTTTTTTTATTTTTTATCCCCTTCAAAATTTTGAAGTCCTTTTAAAAGGACAAAGGATGTAGAAATGAACTGAACTGAGTACGCAGTATTACTCTGTTTTGTCTCTAGTTTCACGCCCATATGGATTTTTTCCGGTGTGAAAAATTTTTTTGATTTATGTCGCACGGTGTAATAAAATGAATTTGAAAACAATTCACTATCTGCAGCAATAAATCGACACAAACTGCCAACACCAGTGGCTGTCTTCGCAGCGTGCCACATAGTCTGACTTAACTGCTGCCAGTGACAGTAAGAGTCACCTAAGAAAACATAAATTAGCGAACCCGAAGCGACTGCAGTACGCGGCCTACTTACATACCTGTGCGGCAATAGATCAAACACCACTTTGTATGCATGCAGACATGTATGAGCGCTGCTATGTGAGTGTTAGTGTTTGTGTGTGTGTGTTCACTGCGCCAAATCACATAAAATCAAAAGCTACAAATGTGCTTTTGAGCGCAACACATTCATCAATTGTTTTGCGCTATCACGAAGCAACGTTGCTCATGTATTGTTGTTGCTGTCACCACTGGCCGTAAGTGCAGCGAGCACGTCGCGTAATGCTGCTACAAGTCACAACTGAAAATACGGTTCCGCTGCGAGCACACTGCACCGACTGGGCGCTGACGACGACAATGGCGGCGAAAAACTGCTGCAAACAACGAAAACTGCCAGACAAGCAAACAGCACGAACAACAGCTACAAAAACAACAACAAGCAGCAGCACAAACAAAGCGTGCCACAATATTTCAAATGTCAGAAATGGCAACGGCAGTGCAGCAACTGCACTGACCAAAATGTCTTTGCTCGACAGGACTCGCACTCGGCGCTGGTTCTTTCTGGCTGCAAGAAAACGCCTAAGCGACGCAGCAGATAAACAAACGAGCTGCACGAACGCACGTACCTACATGAAACGTTGTGCACACCAAATGGACGACAGCAGCATAAAACAGCTGAAGGATGCAATATTTTTTTGTATAGCCAGGACACATTGCAGTGTGGTGCCGGTATTGGTTTGCACGAACTTTTATAGCGGAACGCCTGATGAGTTTACGAGACACAGATAGAAATTCAAAGACAGACAATAGCTAAGAGAACTTTTCTTTATAGACAAGGCACAAGTCAAAATCAAGTGAGAATGCTATGCAAACATGACTGCCTGAAGGCTGTGGTTAGTGCATTGGATGAGTTATAGCTACGAGTTAGTAATTCGAGGTTCGAATCTCGATTAAGCGAACATCAAATGTTGCTTTAATTTTTTTTAGTTTATTTTATTTTATTTTTTATTTTTTTTTATTTCATTTTATTTTATTTTATTTTATTTTATTATTTTATTTTATTTCATTTTATTTTATTTTATTTTATTTTATTTTATTTTTTTATTTTATTTTATTTTATTTTATTTTATTTTATTTTATTTTATTTTATTTTATTTTATTTTATTTTATTTTATTTTATTTTATTTTATTGTATTTTATTGTATTTTATTGTATTTTATTGTATTTTATTTTATTTTATTATATTTTATTTTATTTTATTTTATTTTATTTTATTTTATTTTATTTTATTTTATTTTATTTTATTTCACTTAAGATTTTGTGGCAAAATCCCGAAGCCCGGAATGTCCTTTAGCAGGTTGATTAAGCCTTTTGATTGGCAAATGCATTTTTCCGAAAAGATAAAAATCGTACGGTGCAAAATCTAACAAAATACCGAAAGGATTGGAAGTTAAAATGAGAGTTTTAATAATAAAAAATTGCTCACTTGTGCAAAATAAACCATGCACACAGTTTTTGACAGCCAAATGTTTAGTTAAAATGCAATAAAATGATGTTTTTGAGATGATTCAGTCCCATTTCAAGAAGTTCTATAAAGATTTTGGCTCATCTTTGCTGAATTCAGGCACAGATTTGATGGAAACAGTGGTTATGCATTTCGGTTTTCTGTCATCATTTATGTTCTCACGACTGTTTTTAAATCGCTTATACCACTCACAAACTCTACCAAAGTATTAATGATCATCACCATAAACTTGGTTTAACAATTGAAATGTTTCGATAAAAGTTGCACCAAGTTTCAAACAAAACTTAATACTGACTCTTAGTTTATTTTTGTATTGGTGGCACGAGCATACTGTCACTTAATGCGCTCTACCTCTGCTTCTAGTAAGCGAAATGTCATGAAATTTTGAGTGGAAATCGGCAAAGAATGTACCTTTCCAATGCACCTTTCACACATTTATGTAGGGCTCGCTATCAGAAAATTACCTAATTCAAAGGTCCTTTTTAGTTTGGAATGCACCAAGTAGTCAGAAACTAATTCTCCCTAATAGGAATTCGAATGTAATATTCTCTATGTAGCGATTTTCTTGTTCTAAATACAAAGTAAGGGTAGGAATTTCTGGGCAGAAGTATCCTGAATGTGGCTTCTTTCAACTCAGAACTTACAGAGTGTTCCTTCCATATCTTTTCTATCACCTGTACAGCCGCTTTAATTTCATCTTTTCCAAATTTGAATATCTCCGCAATTTGCTTCATTTCTTGCATTGTATTATTTATTGCTTAGATTTAATTTTTAACATTGTAGAAAGTCCCAATAATGAGAGAACAATTGACTCAGTCCGAATCTGAAATGCAGCGCATAAAAGAGTCTATCAAGATCGACAAAGAGTGCCTTATTTGAAATTTTATTTTTTTTCTACGCTTTTTATATGCCACACACTGTTGCACGTACGTACTTGCAACCACATAAATTACTCAAAAAGTTGCCCCAAAACAGAGACAACAACAAATGCCATGGCCCCGGAAAAAGTACGCTGAATGCACTGCACAATGCCACCAAAAAGCGAATTGACCGACATGTTGCACGTTCGTCTGCACAAAATATATAACATGCATATGTGTGTTTGTGTATGTGTGGACGGACGTGTGTGTGTGTGAGTGCGGCCAAGCAATTTCACTCAGCACCGCAATCGCGTACAGAGTTGCACATGCCGGGCCAAGCACTACAAACTGATACCCAAAAATTTCCTGCTATTACCATTTTTATGACCCTATGGCATCGTTGTTGTTGTTGTTGTTGTTGTTGCGCTGTGCTTTCCGACTTCATTTCAAAACAATTTACCACACACTCACATAAGTCGACACACTCGCATTTGCACACGTGACCGCCCGCTGAATCCCGTCGCTCAGCTCGCGCCGCTTTCGATTGCCCGGCTGCCCTCTAACTGCAGTTCTATGCAGTTCTTCTATTGTGGCCATTTGTGAACGATATAGAAATAACAAAAAAAAAAAAATCGGAAACAAACGATTTATAAACAAAAGTTAGCGAGGCAAAACGTTTTTCAATTTTTTCCTCCTCCACCTCCATTTCGTTCTATTCCCTTTCTTCGGTTTTAGTTGGGTTTTTATCATGTTTGCTATTTTTATATATTTTTCTTGTATTGCTTTCTGGTGTTTTTTGACATTGTTTTGTTGGTGTTGCAGTCGTTTAATATTTTATTTGTTGCATGTTGCTGCCATTGTTGTGGCAGCAACTGTTGTTTTATGCTGCCATTGTCTAATAAATGTCCAGTTGGTTTTTCGTATATTTTGTATGTGAAAAGTTTTGTATTTTGTTATTTTATTTTCTGCCTTTATTGTTTCTATTGCAGTTGTTGTATTCTATATTTTATGTTGTTTTAATTGTGGGTGTATTTTTTTTTTTGCATAGTTATTGGAGGCTTCGAATGTTCAGCACTCATTACAATAACAAAAATGCATTCAAGTCTATTAAAAACAGTTTTTTAGGGTCTGGGTTCCTGTCTAGGCTGAACAATACAGAAGCAGAAGTGATCTATCATATCTACTGAGATTCAATAATGAGTAGAATTGATTTATAGAAATCAAATTCAATCTAAATAAAGCGAAGGTTCACAAGTTGCTTGTCCAATTTCTTATGCTCCTTTTACCTTCTGATAAAAAATACCTGGAATTTTCTATTGAAACAAGCCGCGCTTGAGATATTGTCTAGTTTTTTTTGTTTAGTTTTTTTTTTAACATTCAGCACTATCTGAGTTTGTAACTTTCAGGAGAAATCTTTTACAAGGAGTGATGTCTCTTGTTCTTGCTAACACATCCTGCGAACATCTGAGGAGGATATCTATTTCCATATTTTGAAGATCTAATAGAGCTGTATGAGCATTTTTAAGACATGAACATAGCGCAGCGAATCAACATCGAGCTGCTACGCTGGCTTGGCCATGTCTGCCGTATTGACGAGACTAAGATTCGGCAAAGAAGGTGTTCGAAGCGGTTGTTAAAGGTCGACGACGAAGTGGGAGACTGTGTCTCCGGTGGAAGGACCAAGTTGAGGACGCCTTATTATCTCCTTTGACCAACTGGAGAAGCACAGCAAAGAAGGCGCCAGGAGAGAATGGAAGCCTGGAGTTATGGCCAGTTAAGTTAAGCAAGTAAGTAAGTATCTATGTAGGCAAAGCCTTGATAGGTACTCAGTCATTATGCAAGTTTGTGGAACACCCATATGTCTAGAGCCAGAAACTGTTTTGTCTGACGTAGTCCTCTTGAATTGATCCATTGTTCAGCAAATTCCTGGTCTACTTATTTCTGTAGCCATTCCTCCATACTCGTATATTCTCTTGGTAGTGCACAAAATGGTTTCGGATCTGTAAGAGGGCGTAAAGTATCCGCTAATCATTGCCGTTCTCATGTCCTGGTACCCAGTGCAACTCTATTCTCTAAGTTGTGCCTACCCAGTTCATTCAAGAGACAATTTGTCGCCTACTTTGAGGTAGTCAAATAGTCTTCTGGCACTTTTAGGACTGCCTGACTGTTGGAAAATATATACAGGGTGGCATGAAAGTTGTCATTCATTGTTATTCATTCATTCATGAATAAATGAATAATGAATGAATAATGAATGAATAAATCAATTCATCATTCCATCATTCATTCATTCATTCATAAACAAATTAGAGCTAAAGAATCAACAAATGAATGTTGGTCTTAACCCTTTACACGGTACAGTTGCATATCTGCAACCAACCGTAAAATTGCCCGTAATTTTGGAAGTAATTATCAAAACGACTCTTTTTTGCTATTTTACAAATATGCAACGTTACTTTTTTGAAATACTGGCATTAATAGTGCGAAAAAGTAGCTAAATTTTACTTGACAGCACTTATTTGACCGCTTTTGCGAAAAGTTGCACGCATTTATTTTAGTGAAACAAAAGTGATTAAAAATTATTAATAAAAAACATACAAACAATTTGCGAAAAATTAGAAGTAGGACTATGCTAAAACCAGGGGCGAATTTTGAAAAATATTTCGGGGGAGTTTCAAAAAGTAATTCTTCATAAAATGCCTTTTAATTTGTATATAGTTTTAAAGACGATCCTAATATTTCGGGGGGGTTTCAACCCCCAAAGCACCCCCTAAATCCGCCACTAGCTAAAACAAACGCATTAATTGCTTTAAAAATTGTTATTTAAAACTAAACATATTAAAATAAAAAAAAACAAGTTTTAATGCTTTGTTGAAGATGTGCAACCAAATGTTTTTTACAAAAAACCTTACAAAATTCAAGTATATTAAAAAATAAAAAAATACGTGGTTTTTTTAAATTTAGGTTTATATCGAAAAAAAAACAACATTTGATGATTTGATGAACAACATTTGGAGTAGAGTGCCAACGCTCACTTAAGCACTAAAACAAAGCTCGTTGAAATACCACATTTGAATGATCCGAGTTCCCTCTTACGGCACTAGGAACCATGAGATTTCTATAATGATTGAGCTCCCTCCCTGATGTGTAGGGTTCAAAGCTCAATTAGTCCGGTGAGCATAGAAGTTTTAATCTTTTAATAGATACTCTGTGTTTGATTTCTAGTTCAAGCTGCTTAACCCTTTCCAGATATTTGTACCATATATCGTAAAATTGTTTTGAAGATTTTTCATTTGACAGCGAACACACTTTTTTATGGAACGGCTTTTTAATTTTCATTAAATAGGCTGTGTTGCATCATTCTGTTTAAAAATATAAATCATAGTGGCCGTGCAGCTTGCAGCTCTTGCAGCTCTTTGCAAGATTTTGACAAACCAGCTAACTAACCAAATATGTAATATTTTTTGATAGCAAAAAGCTAAAAAATTTCAAAGTTTGAATCTCAGTTGATTTATAAAACTTAATAAATTTAACATTATTTGCGTCTACATATTTTTCCCGAGTCTTTATAAAAATTGTCCAATGACCACAAGGTTTGCAAAGCTTTGTACGATATATCATACAAATGGAAGAAAAAGGTTGCAAGTTATGTTTGCATTTTTTTTAGGTTATGGGTTTGGTAATAGAATTTTTGCAACTAATAAAATTCGACTATTCGGCAATTTTCGATTAAAAATACGAATTATTAGACGATTTTGTGTTTTACGGAGCAGACACAGGTTATGTAAGATTAGCCATGCGCTCTTGCCACTCCCACTACGATAATAAGAATCGGCTATATTCAGTATCTTTTTGTAAAGCTATATGAATTTTAATTAATTCTGTGTTTTGTTGAGGGAAAAAGGGGTTTGCAACAACAACAACGGTTATATAAGGCCGAATAAATGCGACTCAATGCTTTATATATATAATTTATATAAGTTTCGATCAAAATGAAATCACGTTTTGATTTTTTGTTGTTATAATTTATATTGTCTATAAAAAAGATCAATGAATTGTTCATAAAACTTAAAAAAACAAAACAAACATTTCATGCATTTTTACTACTTTGCGGACCATTTTACGATTATAGTACAAAATTGATTTAGCTGTAATTCTCAAACTAAATGATTTTTTTGATAGTTTGTTGTATTTTATTGCTTAAATGTTTAACGAGAGTCATTATTTTGAAAGAAACATTTTTATCTCAAGAAATGCGGAAATTGACCGGAAAGGGTTAAACACTCGATTACTTCGATCACTATCCACATGAAGGAGATGAGAATTGTAAGAGAATTATAAGAAATGAGAATTATAAGTGCGGGTCTTATATTTCCATATAAAGTGCACAACTGTTTTTTTTTCCTTGTTTAACCACGACTGAAGTTGTGTGTGACTGGTCTTTCAGCATGTCTTCTCATGCCTTCCCATGTCTCCTGTAAGCAGCATAACCTCTGTGTTGATGGAGTTCCAACAAAAGTTGAGTCAAGTTGGTTTGATTCCTCTTCTTGTTTGGAACAATGACCATGATAGGAATCATTGTGTGGCAATCCTAGTTTTCCAGTGTCCCATGAGCAAAGTTTAGTAGTTGTCTGGATCGCCTTTTCTTTTTATTGATGGCCAGTTTTATCTGGCCATGTTGCATGTGTGTTCTTCCTTTAGTCTGAATGGAATGTAATGCACTTCATTTGCCTAATCTGTGAGAGCACAACTTCAAGTTATGTTGTAAATGGTATTTGACTGCTTTGTGGACGTTTGGCAACCCTTGAACTGCGCAAGTCTGCGGTTCATATTTCGATCTTTCATGTAGATAGCGTCAATAGGCGCTCCTCAATTTGGGCACAAAACATTGAAGCCCCTCGAACGCACATCGATAGTACTTGGCGCACGTTTTGTGCCCATCACAAATAATCAAAATGTTCTGCCTCATCTTCTGCAGAGGCTTTTGCACGTAGTTTACGACACCAATGTTGTTGTTGCTGCTAATGGTGGCGATATGTTGATGGCATGCTTCAGCGTATTTCGCAACAGCAGCAAATGTGCAATGCATTGGCAACGACAGCAACAGAAGCAACAGCAGCAGCAGCGGCGACGACGACGTCAACATGGCGCAGTACATTAGCTCCGCTAACTGTGGCAGCCATCTCGGTGCGGTGTCAGTAAATTTGTGGCGGTAACAGTGCGGCGCCTGCCTCAACAGCAGAGCACACACACTCGGCGCTGGGATGATTAAAAATGCTTGATTGCTAGATTGTGATACACTCACAAGTGGAGTGAAGTGAAGTGGAGTGGAGTCAATACATTGCGGCAGCAGCTGAAGAAACCGTCGACGCTGGCGGGGCTCACAATCAGGTCGACGCTGCTAATGGGCTGGGCGCCCGGTTGAATGTAGAAAGTAGAAATAGGCAACGAGTGCGGACCGGGCTGGGACGGGCAGCGATGCTGCTAGTAATGATAAATATTCATCATTAAAATTGATATCCAAGGGCAACCAATCAACTTCAGACAACAATTTGCAGATGGAAATTGCGGCCGAAGCCAACAACAACAACAGCGGCATGTGTGAGTGTACTTGTGTGTGTGTGCGTTCCCGCTGCATTGAGGCACGCATCAAGTAGCGTTACTGCATGTAACGGCATACTGCATGCTAAAAGGATTTCGATTTTGATTTGTATTTGAAACGTGATGCCAAAGCTATTTGGATCGATTTATTATGTTTTCCTTTACTTGATTTTGCTTTCTTTTATTGCTATTTAACAGAGAAAGAGTTCTCGAAGCAGATTAGCACAACAGATATGAGACTTGAGGGTAAACGGTGTTAATATGGTCGCTTTGTCTGAGACAACACTGGGTAAACAATATTTGCTGTAATACATGAATGCTTGTGTTTCCTGGCTGGAAAATAGAGTTGAGTAGTTCCGAGTTTTTTAGCAGTACCCATCTACACACCAATATCTGATTGACAGTAACTGTTTAGTGCTAACATGACCATATTGCCCATACATTCTCTATGTTTTATCCACGTAACGAAGGCTTATGCTGCTAACCATTAAGGGGGGAACTACCTTTAGACACTTCAAAAAATCGATTTTTTTTTTATTGTTTTAATCGATAGGTATATTGCCTTAGAATATCGTGTCAAAGTTTCAAAAGGTAATTCTCGAAATTGTGGAAGAGATGCATCCCGGAAATGACTGGCGCCGAGCAAACTTTAAACGGCATTTTCTCGAAACCATGTTTTTCAAAATTGTGTAAGTGATAATAAAATTACTAATGAACAGATTTTCATTATCTAGCATTCATTTTAAAGAGCATAAAAAATTGTTCTATCTAAACTAAAGATTTAAAAAACAAAACATTTTTAGACATTTTTTGACTGCATATATAACAAAATTTCTTGTGAAAATCCTAATTTTTTTTTGTGAAGCCTGTTTTAGAGGGTTAATTTTCGAATTTCGTAAAAATTTTAGTTCATCGACGATAGAAAACCCTCTCGAGTAAGAAAATGTTTGGTTTTTTTATTTCAGACTAAAATTGCGGCCAGCATCACTTACACAATTTACGATGTCAGCGGCGATATGACTTACAGAATCATTGAAAAATTTGTTAAATTTCTGTTTTCACTTTTACAAAAATGTTTTTTTTTTACCTCAGACATCACTGTAGATATATATTATATTGATTTGAAAAGAACTGTTTTCATTTCCCTGTAAATCGACTGTAAAAATGACCTTTTTTTCGGCCTCTAAAGGTAGTTCCCCCCTTAACATGGTTAAGCCCTCAAGCAGTCAATCAGGTTTTCAAGTTGGTTTTTCAGGGCAACAAATTTTTGTTTTTATTGAGAGAAATTAAATGCTCGTTGGGCTACTGCAAGTATTTTCAGCTAGTCAGACGATCTAGGGTTCAAATCCCAATACAACACAACCGTCATCAACAACAAAATCAAGCTAAAAAATTTCAATTAATTGAGCTTTCATCATTCTTTCAATTGTTACACTTAAACTGTAATATTTTACTTAATTACATCCTGAAGTCAACAACATATCCGGTCATAATATCTCTCTCTTTCTCACACTTCTTCCTTTGGTTGCTACAAAACTTTACCATAACATTCGCTCCATTTACAACTTGTCAGTTGCAACTCTTCAACTTTCATTGACCAGCATTTCCCCTTTCTCGCTGTGGCATACAATTTTTGTAAAGACCTGCCAATATTTTGCCTTGCAGTTTTATTGAATCAATACAAAGCTGTGAATAATGTAAATAGTTTTGTAATTATGGCCGACTGCATACACTGGCTGGAAGTTGAATGTCGCAAAGTTTTATGTACCGTTTTATTTATTTGAATGCAGTGAACGAATGGTCTGCCAGTTCCAGTTAAAGTTATTTTTTAAGAATAAATAAAAAATTGTGTTCTTGTTTTAACTTAAACTTTTCAGTAATGTAAATTAACATTTATGCAGTTCGGTCTTTAAATAATATAAATAATTGTAGTATGGGTTGTCTGTGCAGCATATTACAATCTTTTTATGTTAAATTTGTCTTCCAAATTTTTATGATTGTTGTGTGATTAAAAAAATCAGTGAGGAAAATGTGAAAATACATACTACTGTGTCCAAAAAATAAGGTGACATTTGAATTTATGAATTATGAATGCATTATGAATTCCTTCCGCCGGGCCAAACAGTCAACAAGGAATATTATTTGAACGTTATGCGTCGTTTGCGTAACGCTATCCGCCTAAAAAGGCCGGAATTGTGGAAAGACAATTCTTGGTTTTTACACCACGATAATGCACCATCCCATACTGCACTCGTAATTCGTGATCATTTCGCCAAAAACTCAACCCATATCGTTCCGCAACCACCGTATTCACCTGATCTGGCGCCGTGCGACTTCTGGCTGTTCAGCAAGCTCAAAAGACCGCTCCGGGGACACCGTTTTGATACGATAGAGGAGATTCAAGCCGCAGCGAAGACGGAACTGAAGGCCATCCCGGAAAGTGACTACAATCAGTGTTTCGAAGATTGCAAAATCCGTTGGCATAAGTGCATTGCATCGGGAGGGGATTACTTTGAAGGGGATGAAATTGATTTGGAAGAATAAATAAAGAATTTTCAAAATAAATACAATGTCACCTTATTTTTGGACACAGTAGTATATAGAATTTTCGTACACAAAAGTCATTTCAAATCACAAAGTAATTTCTATAAATTGAATACAGAAAAGGAAGAATATTACAAAATTTATCTTGGTTTTGAATCAGTTTTTAAAACTATAGACCGTTCAATTCTAAATAAATATAAATAATAAAATAAATATGATAACAATAAATTTGACCTATCGGTCACCCTGGACAAAAGTTCAGTGGGAACATCCCATAAGGATTTCCGCACAGTAAATAGTAGGTACATGCCGATATTAAACTTTTGAACGCTGCCAGAGAGTTCGGATCTCAGCATGTCGATCGTCTTAAGTTCGAGTTCCACCTAAATTGATTTTTTGATATTTTGTTGTATTTTATTGCTAAAATGTTCAATAAGACCCAATATTTTGAAGGAAACATCTTTATCTCAAGAAATGCGGAAATCGGAAAGGGTTAAGTTCGAGTTTCAAGTATTTATGTGTCATAATGCTCATCCTGTCGAAAGTTGAATATTATTTAAGGAAATGCCTAGCCAACTCAATTTTAATATTTAAAGAAATCAAAAAGTGGTTTAGTGAGCCAAAACCTCAGTAAGTTGGGATCAAAAGTTTGGCAGATAAGTCTTGAAGAATTAATCTTACTTGACTTTATTGGTGGGTATTAAAAACATTAATCGTAATGTTGTACAACATTTTCGTTTATAGGAAAAGTTTTCTCATTACAGATACCACATGACAATATATACAGGGTGACGCAAAAGATGTCACCTAATGTTCTTTGGCTCCAATTTGTTTATGAATGAATCAATGAATGTATGAATTAATGAATAAATGAATGAATGAAAGAATGAATGAATAAATGAATGAATTAAAGAATGAATGAATTAATTAATTAATTAATAAATGAATGAATGAAAGAATATGTGAATAAATGAATGAAGGCCAAAGCAGAATTTAATTTTGCGCCATTTGCAAAAGTTGTAGCATTTGCCGATAGAGTGATGAGTTTTGCACCACCCTGTATTTATATATAAACATACATATGTACGTTTGTTTTATATGCAACTTTTATTGAATTTAATTTCAATGCTTTTATGCTTTTAAAATGTCAAAGAAAATCTATGTTTCTTGCATTGCAAACCCCAAATGTTTGACTCCTATTGAAATATTTCCATTAATTTAACATTTATTGTTAGAATTACCTACTCACTAGTCCCTAAGCGCCTTGTAAAGTCCAGCAACTTTTCTCAGCATACAATGCTGCTTCTCGCATGCCACTCAAAAGGACCAAAACGTTGCATACAGCATTGATTAGCAAGAAGCATTTTCCGGTCATGTTTCTCTATGCCATGAAGCACCACCAATGCAATGAATGCAATTTTCTTTGGCAGCTCTAACGTTCAAATTAGCGAATGAAGTCTGCGTTTAATTAGGAATTAACTCTACAGCCGCATTCCACGCTTCAAATTCGTTTGCTGTAACAAAAATGCTTTTTCTTTGCGTCTATAACGAAATCTCCACATGTTGAGTATGTCTAATTAAATTTTGTGCTAGTGTGTGTGTGTGTGTGTGTGTGTGTGTGGAGTGCATGCTTGTGTATGTGTTCCAGTAATTCCATTTGGCCGGTGCGCAATTTGTTGGCATTCCAAGTGATTCGTTTTGCATAAAAAGTTTCCTGTGTTTGTGCGAAACACATTTGCCAACATTTAATTTTCTTTCCTCGATGGCTTTCACTTTGTTGGCAGCGGAGCGGTCAACGGGCGAAAACGAGTTTCGCCATTGTGTTTTGCTTCATTTGTGGCTGTGTGCGCTGTTGCCGCATCGGAATGGCAGCGAACCGCAACGCTTCGTTTGGCCACTGGGCTGCCGCATTCGTTGCATACTTTGCATTGTCATTTCGTTCAATTTCTTCTTTTCTATCTATTTTTTTCAAAATACTTATTTTTTGTTGTTGCCATTGTTGATTTTTACTAGTTTGGTTAGCTTATTTCGATTTTAATGAGTTTCCAGCAGAGTTCAGCATTTTTATTTTTAATGTTTTGTTGTTGATTTTAATTTGAAGCAACATCTTTTGGTTGCATTTTGTTTATATTGTTTGCTGGCAAATTTGTTTAATTACTCTTTGCCATTCTCTAACATTGGCTGCTGTTAATGGTGTTTGTGTGATAATGTGTGTGTGGGTGTGTGTGCATGCGCTGACAGGCGCATAGTGTTGAGTTTTGCCAAGATTGCAATGTAAAATTCAATATTTAAAACATAGTATCATATCTCACATTTTAATAATATTTAATTTTTAATTAATTAATTAATTAATTAATTTTTAATTTTAATTTTTAATTAATTGTATTTAAAATTAATTTGTATTAAATTTAAACACTCGGCGTCATTGATCTCCGATGAAAGTGCTTTGGGGACTTTCGAGGGAAAATATTCCGCAAGATCTTGGTTCCTCTTCGCGTGGAAGATGAGTAATGAGTAATTTAATGGATCAGCGAGCTGTATGAGTCATACGAGGACATGGACATAGTCAAACTTGGCCATGTTGCCGCTTTGTCTGAAAATGATGCGGCAAGGCGAGTCTACGAGACGGTATCCCCAAGTGGATGCAGTGGAAGAGGGCGGCCACATGTACCTTGGACCAAGTGTGGCAAGAACTGTCGGCGATCGCATTTCCATTTGGCGCAAGCAAAGGGAAGAAGATGCCGGTACTTTTTTTGCATTCGACTATGACTGAGAAACGATTGAAGCGCCGTTAATTAGGTAATCCAAAACATGATCAAAGATAAATGTGAAAAAACAAACCGACATAAAAAAAAAGGATCAAAGCAAAAACCAAACAACAAACCGACTACATTGTTTGTTGAAAAGAATTTGGATAGATCGAAAGTGTTGTCAAGGAAATATCGAGACCTCTGTTATTGCAAATAATTGCATTGGTTCTAGAAAATAAATTTAAACATCAAATAAAATTAAAAGGTTGCAAAACCGTGAATTCGTAATCAGCGTGAAAACCGAGTAAAAGAAACAAAAAACAACATTCCCTTGTCTCCTAATATTTGCATCTTTCTAGAATTTTTATTTTTTCAAAACTTTATTTGATATTTAAATTTATTTAAATATTGTATATATTTTCAGGATTTTGTGCAACACTTTTGCCAAAATGTGACATTGTGCGGCTTTGCATTTACCGGCTTTTTAATGTTTCTTACGCTGTTGTTGGCTTGTTTTAATGTTTTGGTAAGCACGCAGGTGTTGTGTACCTAGAAAAATGCACAGAAATGCAAACAAACTCCAATGAGTGCAGCAGATTTGGGGGTTCTTGGCTTAAGTTTGCGTGAAATCAGCAGCCACAGAGCAGAGAGCAGAGAGAGGGGTGGGTCAACTTTGGAATAAAAACCGATGAAAAACAGGAAGTATTCTGCTCATTACACTGTGCAACAGCAATTTGTGAACATAAACCAAATTTAGTAAGGTATGCTCATAGGAATGTTTTAGGGCTTCAAAAAGCACACATACTGCCTGACATAAAAACATAAAAAAGAGTTTGATTTCTACTTCAAGGTCCAAATTGTTTTAAGAATTTTCATGTATAACACAAATTAATGTTTATTGCTTTGTTCATTTAAACATCAACCCAATTCCAGTGAAGTATAATTATAGTTAGAAGTGTTTTTGGCTTTTAAAACATTTACATCCTGCCTTACTAAGGACTTAATTAACTTTTACGAATTTTATAAACTTTTACATCCAAATTGTTTTATATATTTTTATATGTAACACCAATTAAATTTTTGTTGCACTGTGCTCATTTTATTGTTGGTCGTAAGAGATCTACTTAATAAAATTAGAATTTTAATGCGCATTTCTTTAATGTTATCTGTGCTCTGTTTGTACACACTTCCGTTTCCGGTGCTAGCATTGGTCGCTTGGCTAAGCTCCAAAATCATAATGACACGCAATAAATTCTGAAATGCATTTTTTGAAGAAGAAAAAAAATTAAAATTAAATGCAAATCAACAGATAAAAATACCAAATTCACAGCAACGCAAATTACGCTTTCACACTTTGCATTTTTGCCGCTTAATGTGGCTTATGCAGCTGACCTGAGGCGAAAAATCAACAACCTTTCATGCTGGCAGCGGAAATAAACATCTCTGCTGCATGTTTATGCAGTCAGTTGCATTGAATTTAGGAGAAGAAGAACATAAAAATAGCAAAAAAGCTGATTTGAAAGTGTTTTGGAGAACTGATTTTTAATGCCATTGCTGGATATCTATTACCCATCGTTATCGCTGTAAGCTTATCGTAGGATTAGGTCAAAGTGCTGTTTATGTGAAAAGACTCACTACGATTCCCCAAAGAAGATGAAGACGTCAGACAAAACTGTTCCTGGCCCAGACAAAGGTGTGTCCCTCAAACTTTTTATGCTTAACCGGAAGGATCTTCGTATCCCTTCTGGGTATCTAAAGAGGCACTACTCACTCAAAATATCTCAAAAATATAGCAATATCCTCCTCCGATGTGTGCAGCATCTGTGAAAAAGATCAAAAGATATCGCTTCGTATTCTATTTCCCGCCCTTAGCAAAAAAACGACACAATATCACCATCAACCATTTGAAATCTCAAAAAGTCCTGAAATTTATGAATTTATAAATGGAACGTTAAAAAGAAGGCTGCACAAAAGTTCAAGGTGTTCATGGTGTACTATTTCCTGTGTAATAATAAACTGCACCCCGGAAATTGTTGAGTGTAAGGTTAGATTGAAAGTAACCAAAGAAATAGTATTGAAGAGTCCTTAGTAAATTCCATTTACCCGTAAAAAATGAATCATTCGAGTCACTTGTGGAGTGGACAACACTGCCAATACTAATCATCGCTGACTATGGGATTTTTTTCAGAAAATATGCTCAAAGTAGGCCAAGTCAACTATTTGTTCAAGCAGAACATTGGTACATTAGATAAAGGATAGTCATATTCTGACCGACGAAGCCATAGCTGGGTTCTGCCTGGATGGCAGATTAACTCTTTGCATCATTAAAAGATCAATGGTCTCTTTAAGAAACACTATAGTTAGTTTATGGTTGGAGCTCAAAGTTGTTCCATGAATTTTCCTGAAATTGTTAGTTAGATCACAAAGGAGTAGATATCTCAAATTTCGAAATGCGGCATCGAATGCTTGCATTCTGGTCATACTCATTGAAAAGTATCCATGCTGGAAGTGCGAGATTTTTTTTAAATACTATCCGAATCACTTTAGAGCGGCCTTTATGTCTTTTAATGAACGACGACTTACAGTAGAAATTTATTTCGACCCGCATTGTTCGGCTAAAAAATAATTGTCTCGGTCCAATTATCTCCAGTATTTCTGTGCTTGGTGCCACACAAATTCTGACTACAAATTCTTTCCCAAAAAACTCTCCCTTTTACCATTTCCCTTATTCCCCTTATACCTTCTAGAACCAATGCAATGCATAGCATTAATTTACCACATGTTGGCTTAAGTTGAAGTAAAGTTCTGTTTTGAAATTTCCGCTGTCGATAATCCAAAATGTAAAAACCTCACATAAATGTCTTGCAGTCATGTATTCTTTTTTGCCTAATTCCCTGTCCCTCTTTTCCACACTTTTGTCCGTTTCTATGAAACACAATTTCGACTGACATTGCCACTTGGCTGCCAACGATTTTTGTGTTGATTTTTTTTGTTGGTTGCCAGCAACTAAATGAAGTGCCACATTTGACCGTAAAACGCTTTAGATGAATTTCATTTGGGGGCCAAACTAAAGGCGCCGCGCAAAAAAACTTGGAGCAATGGCCATTGGGCAGCAACTTTGACAAGCCGGTCGGCAATTCAGTTGGCCGCACACGGCGACCGCTGCACAATTTGTGAAATGTTTGAAATTTGTATGCAACTGTTTGAGGCCATTAGACTTGAATGTGCTTGCCAGTTGCTGGCTGAGCGAGCACCGCAGCGCCGCTGAATGCAATGCAATGCAATGGCAGAGCAGCAGAAATAATTGGCAGCAACTGCAAAAAATAACAACACAAAAGCAACTAAAGCTCGACAAAATAGCCAAAGAAATACAACAACAAGGTGAACAAGAACTAGAAAAAAATTAAAGCAAACACGCACACACACAAAAAACAGCTGGACGACATGGCCATGGCCAGTGAGTACAAATGGTGGATGGGCCGCATTTAATGGAGTGGCCGCCGCCACCGAAATTGCCAGCGAGCCGCAACAACATTTGTGGTCTGAGTGCAATTTACGTGGACAACACAACTGAACGGGAACAAAGGCGTCTGCAGCTGGAAAGGTATGCAGGAAATGTTGAAAAATGCACTTTTAAAGGACCGCGAAAGGGCGGAGTACGATGGGCCGGTGCAGGATAACTCTGGGCCCCAGTTTAATTGGCGGCCAAAAGGCAAGCAAACAAATAAGCCGCCATTAAAAAGGTGAAAATATGAGAAACATTCAAGGGGAGAGAGCGGAAGTTTAGATAAACAGCGCTTAAGAATGACATTGAATGGACTGTAATGCAATAACTTGTGTGTAATTTTTTACTATTAACTTGTGAAACTTTTAAAGCATCAAAATCATCAGAAATGTTTTGATGGATAAAAATATAAAAATAATAAACTGCAAATGTATGAATGTGTATTGACGTTGCGCAAATGTAAATATGACAGAAATTCGGTCAAAGAATGACATCCGCTCACATTGCAACTGTATGGCAATGCCGCTCGCAAAATTGCCTCCTCCTCGTATAAATATAATTTTTGCTACAACAATCATTCTTCTTTTTGCAGTCGAATTGTGTACTTGTGCTTGATTGTAATTGTATGGGTAAATAATTGTCGATAACAACGTTGACAACGGCCGCGATGCCGCTGACAGCGTTGATGCTGCTTGCACTGACATCGCTGCCGGCGGTGCAGTTGACGTTCGTTACTGGTGATTGCCGGTGATTGTCCAAAATCTCTACATATCTGCAGGCGAGAAACAACAATGTTAAAAAATATGAAATTTGATAGGGGAACGCGGTGGCCATATTGACAGTTCTGTGTGTGTACAGTTGTGTCTGCGGGATGTGTGCATTGATTAAATTGTATTTAATTTGTCAACGATGGCACAACTGTTTTTGATTGTTTGCGAAATTGTTGCTCACAATTTGCTGCCAATCTGACGGGCAGACAATTTCCGTTCCGCGAGCTAAAAAGATTTATTGCATTATTAGCTCAGTGATGTTTTTTTTAAACGTTTAAATGTTTAATACGAAAATTATTGACTTAAGTAATTATGAATTAATCATTTAGTACTTTCAGAATAAGTGAGGTTATGTGATTCCATATATGTGGAGAAGTACGAGTATACAACTGTTTCTTAACCAAATTCGGTTTTTGTTCTATTAACCCTTTACACGGCTAGGTTGTTTTAGTTAAGAGGGTCCTACCATGTAACACTTTCAAAAAATGCATTTTTTTTTGTTGCATTTTTCTAAAGTTATCAGGTGTACAACTTTGCTTCCGCCGTTACATAGATGGTAATGCCTTTAAAGTGAGTGTGGACAGTGCCTAACGAATTGTCATCGCCGTTTCAGTGACAGTTGTTCTTGTTTTCGTATTATTCACGCTCGAAAATGCCCGTTTATGTGCCCAATTCTCGCCATTTGCGGGAAGTTTTACTTTTCTGTTACAATTCGCAAAAAAATTCAGCTGAAGCGCATCGAATGCTCTCAGAAACTTACGGTGATGCTGCTCTGAGTGAAAGAACGTGTCGGGAGTGGTTTCAACGTTTTAAAAATGGTGATTTCGATGTCGAAGACAAACATGGTGGTGGAAGAGTGTGATTTACTCGGAGCTCGGTGTGATTTACTACGAGCTCTTAAAACCGGGTGAAACCATCACAGGAGATCGCTACCGAACGCAACTGATGCGCCTTAGTCGCGCGCTAAAAGAAAAACGGCCACAATATCAAGAGCGACATGACAAAGTCATCCTCCAACACGACAATGCTCGGCCTCACGACGCAAAAGTGGTCAAAAAGTACCTGGAAACGCTGAAATGGGAAGTCTTGCCCCACCCGCCGTATTCCCCAGATGTCGCCCCTTCTGACTTCCACCTATTCCGTTCGATGGCACACGGCCTGGCAGATCAACATTTTCAATCCTTCGAAGAATTGGAAAAATGGATTGCTTCATGGATAGCGTCAAAAGAGGACTCCTTTTTTCGAGCCGGGATCCGAAAATTGCCGGAAAGATGGGAGAAAGTTGTCGCTAGCGACGGACAATACTTTGAATAATACATCTGTAAGCACTTTTTCGCAATAAAGCTTTTAATTTTGAAAAAAAACGGCGGAAGCAAAGTTGTACACCTGATAATGTATCTAAAAATAAGATACAAAAAGGAATTTGCTGAATTCCGAAGGGAAAACAGTTTTTACGGCAAGTTTTATCACGCTTTCCACTGAGTTCTCGCAGCGCAGCTAAAACTTTAAACGCGTTTTTCTCAGAACCACTTTTTTCGAACTGGTACCCCGCATTTCTAAGGAACCAGTGGACGGATTTTGATAATTTTTTTTTTTTTAATGTGTGTAAATGTTAATGCTTCCAATTGTTATAAACAAATAATAAAAAAATTGTTTTTATCTGCTTAAAAACCCGAAAAATGAGATTTTTTTTTTCATGATCCGCCATTTTGACAATTGTAAAAATAATTATGTGAATTATTGCAAGTCTGCAGATTGTAAAAAACCTTTCCTTTTGTGTTTCAGACGAACAGTTTTTGCAAAATCGTGTGTACCATCAAGCCACATACTTTTGGAAGGCCTTATTTCGCAGGGGTGCTGTGGCTACAGCATAACACTTATTTCTTAAACTTCGATTTTTTTATACTAAAAGGACCAATAAAAATTAAAAAAACAACGCATTGGAAAATATTGAATACTTTTACTTCTGCAAGATCCCAAAAAACGCCTCGAAAAACGGCGTTTACATGGTAGGACCCCCTTAATTATCCCCAATAAGCCATGGGATTCATCTTGATTCTTTAACGAACTGCACCAATTCTTAAAAATCATTCATCAGTAAGGGCACCATGCATTTGTTTAGATAACTGAGATGTTTGTAAAATAGAACAAACGTGTCGTTCAAAGAGCGAATTCATAGAAACTAAATACTTCAAGACAGAACATACAGAAATTTTCACCAATTCGAGCATTTAATGAATGTGTCAACATCCGCGTTTTACGGGACCATCAACATAAAGCCAAAAAAATACCAAATCACAGAAAATAATGAAATAATTGCATGACCTCGAAAAAAGTAACAGTAAAAACAACATCAATAATAACAACAACAGCAATGATAACAATAAAAAGAGCGCAATAACAACGGCAATTAAAGCCCACGTCAAATATTTTAAGAAAAGGCCGAACATTAAAACTTTGCTCTAATTAAACGAAAACACAGAACGCCACCAGTCGGCCCCCGGAAACCGCTCGCACAGCATCTTTCATGAGTGCGCGCGCTGGTCCGCCTTTTCCCATTTTTCGCGCCAACGTTAGAAATATAAGCAAACACCAAAGCACCTACACACACTCAGATACACTTTTACACGCACATATGCAGTCACAAGCACATCTATACAAGTATAAATATTATGCACACATGTACGCGCGCGTGTGTGTGTGTGCAGAGCAACAGGAAGTCATATTTCACAAAAGGACTAATTAGCGGAAATTATAGACATGTACGCTCATAATTAAACATATTCGTGTGTAATTAGAAGCCAACACGAAGCGGGGCGCAGTCGTAAAACCGAAATGAAGAGCCGCGCAAATAAACAAAAACAACGCAATAGAGGAGGAGACGAGAGCCATTAATGACGTATTCGTGCCTGGGCAGCATGCGGAAAGGTCTCATGTACATGTAAATATTTCAACTTATGTGTGTTTTTTTTTTTTTTTTTTTTTTTTTTATTTTATGTGTGTGTGTGTGTGTGTGTGTGTGTGTGTATTGGTGAAATAACAGAGCGCACAGTTTGTGCCAAAGTTTTGATGGCGTTTTCCTTCTCGCTTATTGAAAAGTTGAATGGAAATTCAAAACGTATCAATTTTTGCGCGCAATTTGTTATTGCC
This sequence comes from Melieria picta, assembly GCA_964056695.1. Taxonomy (NCBI): domain Eukaryota; kingdom Metazoa; phylum Arthropoda; class Insecta; order Diptera; family Ulidiidae; genus Melieria; species Melieria picta. The sequence continues at coordinate 19,827,563 of OZ057398.1, read as the reverse complement.
GCTATGTTGTTGGCTGGTGTGTATTTTGAAATTTTAAACACACACACACAAAAGCAAGACGTCATTAAAATTCAAACACAAACGCGCACAGAAATACAAACAGCGAACGGCAGCCAGCAGTGGCAAATAAATTTGTTACGGCTGACTGCCGCTAACAGACGAATTCATAATCCTTTGCGCCTTGAGCGATATGGCGCCGCATCAGCAGCAACGCCACGTTGGCATCTTATTGCATTACATCATCGGGCGCAGCAGTCATGAGCGCCCGACGCGCGTACAATGCTGCGTTTGTGCCCTCCACGGCGTATGAGTGTTTTTTTTTTATTTGGATTTTTCTCTGTTTTGCGGAAATGTCTAAAAGATTCAAGCATAGAGACGCATATAATTTGTTGTTGTTGTTATTATTGTTGTTGTTGTTATTGTTATTGTTTGTTGTTGTTGTTGTTGTTGGCGTTGGCGTTGGTACGTTGTGTTGCTTTCAAGTGCAAAAAGTTTATCATTAAATGTTGGCATTGACATTTAATACGCTCGCAACAAATGCAACAACAACAACAACAACTCTTTGCAGCCTTAACCACTTTCCCGCGTCGCGTCACCGCACCGAGCTAACGGCAACAGCAACATTATCAACATTCACAATCGTAACAACGAATGGTTGTGGAAATCTGACACTATTTGTTGTTGTTGTTGTTGTTGCAACTAAAGTTACAGATTATGTTTTCGAGCTGCTTTCGGTTGTACATACCAACTTTGGCTCTTTACCGTTTTCGGTATTTCGATGGCATCATTCCGCTTTGTAGCCATAAATGAATTTTTCGTGCCAACACACCAAATTGAATTATCTGGAAAGTTGCACAACCGCTTTGTTGTTGCTGGCCACGATTCTATATCTTGCGTTATTAGGTTCATGCGATACACTTAATTAAATCAAAATATTCCTGATGTCTTCTTGTTGGTTGTCGTACGCGTGACCCAAGCGACGTAACTAAATTGAAGTGGTCGCCGACAACTGCCAAACTACGAACACGTACAAGTGGCACACATTTTGTTTCCTGTTCAACATCTGGGTTAAAGATAACACTGCAAAAGGGATTTAAGGTGACTGCATTTAATCAGAAAATGGTCAGTAAAATATGTGGAAGATATTTATTCGGATTTACGAAACTCTTTCAGGCCCTAACTCATCTACCCAACTTTGCATTACAAGTCGTCAGCGGCAAACTCTTCCTCTAGGTACTTTTGGTCACATCGGGATCTCTCGATCTCAAGCTCCAACTATAGCCCTGTACACGTTTTTCATTGAAGCTTCATAGTTCATCCTATTGACTTATGCAATGTGTACTAAATAATTTCTTCTACTTTGAGGCATTTTAAAGATTGAGGTCAGCTGTATTTTACTCAGGGACTTAACTATTATACGTTTTTTAAGAAACTAATTGGAATGTAACTATAACAATGCAACATAAATAAATAAATTTTGAATAAATTTTTTAACATTAAATTGATTGCGAAGGTGAATATGAAATGGCTTTGGACCCAGAGTCAAGTCAAAAAAATTTTTCGAGAAAAAATCCGTTAACAAAAAATTTTAATAAAAAAATGTTTTTTTGCTTAAAACTTTTTATTAGTACATGTTACGTATCCAATGTTGCACATCAAAACAAAGGTATGAAAAATACCTTTCGTCTGATACCCATATCGTGTAAATCAGTTGGAGATTAATTGAGTTTTTTTGATAAAAACTTTGAACTTTGACGCCGAGCCACGCCTTTTATGGGCGGTTTCCAAGCAAAATTTTTAGTTTGTTAGATGCAGGAGCATAAAAGCATACTCATTTATTTTTTTTCACGAGGGTTCGCTATACTGTTTTTATGCCTCGACGAAAGTGGGGTTTTTGGGACATTTTTGTCGAAAACACAGTTTGAATGTATTTTTTATGGATTGGTGTCTTAAACAAATTTGTTGGTCGTTCAAATATCTACAAACTTGCTGAAGACAGTAAAGCGATATTCGGAACGATTTAGAACCTATTAGCATTTAAACGTTCGAAGACTTAAGCGACGAACTTGACTAAAATGAGCAAACTTCAAAGTCGGATTTCTCTTAAACTAGAGCCAATCCAGCCAAACGGCTGGTGGATCTCAACTCAGTATACCTATAGAAAAGTCCTCTGAAGGTCCCCCCCATATCTGAATTTTTGAGGGTAAATTTCACGCACAGTGTAATTATTTTAGGTCTCTGATTTTACTACATGTTATTCTATATAAATGTATGCGAATTATTATCATTTATTAATTTTACTTTGGTCCACTCTTGTCATAGTAGCCCCTCGTGAAATTATGGAATTAATACTTTGATGGAACATTACAAACCTTTGCTTATGTTACATTTCAAGTTTTGGTGAGCTCTAAAAAATGATTAAAAAGATTCATAAAATTTACTCAAATTATAAAAAACTCAGTGTTCTAAGACATTTTTTTTTTTTTTAATAATTTTTGTAATTTGGAAATTAAATGCACTCTGAAAATTTTAAACGCAACCATTTATTTGAGAGATAATGAGCTAAACTATTCTACAAAAATATGCTTCTTTGTCAGAATATTTACACTCAAAAAAATTAAAAAATATCTTTCTTTTGTATGTCTCACTTTTATATTTCCTTCTAAAAAAAGTAACTTCTCAATACAAGATGCATCAAAAATAAAGAAACTGAAGTACGAGAATTTCTACACACAATTAAGAATTTTCAAGGTCAAGTCAAATCCAGTAGAAATTGAAGCTGCCTGAATGAGGAAGAAGCGCAAAACGTACTTCATCTTCTATATACTTGACCTGCAGTGTTGCCAGATCAGGAGATTTCCTCCTAGATTTAGAAGATTCTTGTCCTTTTAGGAGAATTTTTAGGAGGAAGAATTGTTTAGGAGAAAGCTTGGGAGATTTATATTTTATGTTAGGGGATTTTTCGGATCCTTAGTGGATTTTTGGGAGATTTTTGGATAACGAAGTATGATGTATTGAGAACACGGGCAACAAAACATATTTTGGCAACTATTTTAATAGTCAAAGCACACCATTGAGTTACAAATTTTTAAACTTACAAAAGGTAAGCTCGTTCTATCTCGTTCTCACTTATTGCTCTCACAATGAAATCCCGCCAAAAATGGCACTTTTTATTTAATGCATTTGTTGTTTTGTTGTTTTAAAAAAAGGCTGCATCAAAAAAAAATATGTGAATATATTTTTATTTTTTTATGAGAAGTTAAAATCCTTTAAAATTACGCAAATTATATAAAAAATTTAGGATATTTTTTAAACTTTTGAGAGGAAATTTAAATATTTTTTTATGATTTAGGAGAAAGTCATTTGAGGTATCCTGCAACACTGTTGACCTGCGCTCTTCAGGAAAAGGTTTGTTTACCTGGCTGAGTTCTTCTTCTGCAACCTGGGAATTTTGCCAAAAAGAATTCACAGTCTACCTGGCTCTAACTGGTTCTTTTAGCAGGAGATATAAATGCAACAAATTGTGACATTATGGACCACAGATAGAGGTCCTAAAATAAAAACTAATCTAAAGATTATTTGTTTTTAAAAATAATAAAACGACACCCAGATATGTTTAACTGCTCTGATAAGAAAAATCAACCATATTGCAACAATTCTAAATAAAAACATATTTTTACATAATTCAAAAAACAAGCTTCCTCGATAAACGTTTGCCGCACTCCCTACTTTGCTGATTTGTGTCTTACAAAAAAAAAATATGTTGTTGGCAAATGATTATCAAGAAATCAACAACACGAATAAATCCCGAGGAAAAGTTCGCTTTTGTCTATGTTCCCACGCGCAGTCAGCCACAGGCGCAGCGAAGGAATCAAGCATGAAACCCAGCAAAGCGGCTGCTTACTGCTGGCTGCATGCGGCACAGTTCATTACACACACACACACACAGCTGGACCCACATACAAACACACAGCACAGAGTCGGCACTGGCTGTTTCTATGAACGTGAATTTGCTGGAGAAGGCAGCACTGGCAATCGCAATGATGAGCAAAAATATGCTGCCGACGAGGATATTGACAGGGCCGCTGCCGCTGAGGGCCGCTGCCGGCGTGCACGTTTCAATGAGCACAAATAAACAACGCAAAAGATATCAACAACAACAACAACAACAACAACAGCAAGAACAGAACCAGCAGCAGCAGCAGCGACAGCGCCAGCAACAAGCACCAAAATCAACAATAGCAACAACAACAGCAAAAATCAAAACAATAACGCAAAACAGCGCCCGGAAAAAAGCTGAGCGGAAAACTCAAGAGAGGAAAAGGAAGCGACTGGTATTTGCAAAAACAAGCAACTGCAGGCAATGGCTGAAGCGCACAACAGGAAAATTATATATTTTCTTATGCCAAAACGGACTACAGCTCACACTTGCACACTCGCACACACTCACACACACATGCACGTACCCATTCGCACATAAAACTATAGCTACAACAACACTGCTACGCCAACGGGATGAATGTGTCATTCATACACACGCAGCGTTGTCTCTCACCGGCCAGCCGAGCCTACTTCAATCCCCACTTCACCGCACCACACCTCGTTCGGTCGTCTGTTGTGCACCGAATGCCAAAGTAATAAATCGCAAAAGATTTGAAGAAAGCCACCGGCAATACTTCATATTACATGCAAAGTGCTCGTCGCTCGATGCTCGACTACGGCCCGGGCGGTGGGCGCACAGCTGAGGAAGTGCAAAAAATCGCAACGAAACTCGGGCCCTGAGTGGGGCCTTATTCCGCATGAGCCTTGTGCCTAGTTTTTCTGCCTTACAGGCGCTCGTCCTCACTGCTGCTACTGCTGCTGCTGTTGTTGTTGTTGCCAATCTGGCATTGATTGTTGCACAACTGTCGGAAGCAATGAAAGGCAAACGTTAAATAGTGTGAGAAAGAAAATAGCGAAATAAAATCGAAAAACTTTGGCAGTTAAAGTCGTTTGCTTGCGCTGTGCCGTTGAAATTCCCTGTGGGCGATTTTTTCATACTTTAACTTTCTTTCGTGTTGTTTCTTGCGCTGGTTTCTACTACTCCTTGTAGGGGTTTTAAAAGGATGCTGGCAGCAACAAAAATATGAAAGAAACTGAAATGAAAAGCCAAAGCTAGTCGCTTGCAAGGAAGCGCGCCAAGTGACAACACAATCCGGAACAGGCGCGGAAGTGGACTTTATTAAGCTTGTGCAGCGCCCAGGGGAGTGAAGGCAAATCTTCAGTGTTGTCTTTGGAAAACGGATTAATGTGATTCGCACGGAAGTTTAAACTATTTAGGACAAACTGTCAGACCGTTTCATAGTTTCTGTCAAGCTGAGAACAATTTTTAGGTGAAACTTGAGGTGCATACAGATCATGTTATGTCTCTTACTAAGTCTCATAAAAGTGATGAACAATTTAAAAATATGATGAGTTGAGTTAAGGAACGTTGAGGGTGGAAAAGAAGCAAAATAAGCTAGCAGACGATCTAATCAAAGATAGATCGTAAGTCTTCTGACAATGGGGAATCCAAGCCCAAAGTTGGATTCGTCGATTCGTTCAACTTCCCCAACGTCACTCAGACTAGACAGGAAGCTAGACCCCAAAAAGCGGCAGCAGCGATCCTGTAGAGCAGGAAGTAGCTTAGGATTGTTAGACGGTAGTGTTAGTTCATAGTTTTCTATCGTCTCTGTTCCTTCTTCATCCTCACAACTCCTGCAGGCATTACAAGCCGAGAAGTGGCGAGAAGAAGTAGCACAGTGTCCTGTGATAACTGCAATAAACTGCGTTGTAGAAGTACGACTCAATGGCTACATATCGCACACTTACTACAAAAGTGAAACAACTACAAATTTTTATTTTCTCAGAAAATGCAAAAAACTGTTTTTGAGCTGAATAAAAATTTTTTTAAAATAAATTATAGACCGTTTAGTAGAAAATCCCTACAGATTATGCTTTAGGATCAATTACAAAGATTTTTTTTATTTCACACTAGAAAATCCAAAATTTTGAGTTGTGACTTTTTTGATGATATTTTAATTCAATATTTACCGAATTATTTTAAGTTATGTCACTTTTGCTGAATTTAATAATTATAAATGACAGTTAAAAAGTTGAAAGAAAAATTTTGAAAATTCGAAATTAATTATTTTATTTGCAAATATATAGTAAAATTATCACTTTACTTAAAATTGACTTCAGCAAAAATGTATGTATTTATTTATTTATTATATTTATTTATTTTCAAAATTTCATTATTCTAACTTTATTGGTTCGAAAGTTATTAAAAAGAGGCGGAAGCTACAAGTCTAATGAAGTACAAAAATTCTAATTTATTTGATTTGATTAATTTGTCAGTATTTTAAATAATAAATAGATACAAAATTAATGAAGCGAGAATAATGAAATTTTTACACGTGATCAAGGAGATTTTGGGTTTTAACATACCTACTTTTCATGAAAATTTTATGTAAATTTTCAAGGATATAGAGGATTAAAATTTTCAAAGGACCTTTTTCATATCCTTTTTTTACAAATAGACAAAAAGTCAATGTTATTTAAATTCTTGAGCCTTTTTCATTTGATATATTTTTTATATTTTTTTTATTTTTTATCCGGATTTTTTCCGGTGTGAAAAATTTTTTTAATTTTTGTCGCACGGTGTAATCTGTCTGAGTGCTCGCTGGGCTGTTTCGACAATAGAAAATGCTTTCGTATCAATAAGGAGAGAGAATAGTTTTATTAATGTAAAGCTTTGCATTGATTCTAAAAGTATGAAAAATTCTGGACACAGATCATAGAAGCTGGAAAAAATGTTCGTAGGGAGACCATTTCACAATCGCGTCGTTTGAGCCAAAATCGAAATCTTTCTGCAGTGTTTACTGCTTTGGAATAACGTACCAATGTCAGTGTTCGTTCAACCATTCAAAATAGACGATAAGTTATGGACCATCAGTCGCAAGGATCTGCTTGAGCTAACATAAAACATTTTGTTATGTAGGAGCTAAGCCAAGCGCTCAGACAGGAGTCTGTCCATTGTGTTTCACAACATTTGACATAAGTTATTATAAATTAGGCGATATGTCAAAAATTATGACAGGAAAAACGACACAGAACGGGTGATTTAATTCGGCAAATACTTCAATATTTTTGGAATATTTGGTTTTTTAGGCGCTAGGAATCTGTCATGCAATGGATAACAGTTCATCAGTATCACTTCTTACCTACGAGCCAAGTATGCAAATACAGACAATTTCCTATGAGCAAAGCAATTTAATTGAAAATTACGTCAAGTAAAAAATGTGCTCCCATTTGAAAGCAGCCAATAAGAAACGCCATTGGTCGCAGTGCACTTACGATCACAGCAAATCGCATAGCCAGATGTCGTTATGCGCAATTTTCGCTGTAACTACGCAAAATAATGCCGCTCTCATCCTTTGGCTGACATCTCAAAGCATTATCAGTCAGCAGCAGCTGTTGCCATAAATTAAATAACAATTTTCTAAATTGTGCCCACTTTTGCCGCATCGCTCCCGGCCCGCAAGCGCAATGAACGAGCGCAAATAGATGCAGATGCAAATATTTGTGCTCGGCTAAACAATTACCAATGTAACGAGCTGCTTAAATACGCATTAGCCGAAATCGTTTTCGCATCAAATCGACATTTGCCAGCACCAGCGACCAGCAGAGGCGACATTCGGGCTTAATTGAATACCAGTGAAAATGATTGATTTATTATTAAAAGAACCGCACCCAAGGCATGTTGCGACCAGCCACAGCCCCGCGTGCGTCCTCGTTGAGCATGAACTTCTTGCTCAACGTGCGTGCGGGGCAGTGAGCGGTGCGCATAGTCGCTACAACAAATTATGACCAAAAGCGCAAGTGCAAAGAAAATTTGCTGTATCAAACGAGGGGCAGGAGGGGGGAAATGTGTTGTGAAGAGGGCAGATGCATAATGTCATTGCTGGCCATGTATGCGTAATGCCTGCACACACACACACACACACACACACACACACATACAGCACATACAACAGCAGCATTCAGTTCAACATGGCCCTGGATATGGTTTGTGGGCGATAGCGGGGCGGAGTGTGTCATTAGTTGGAGGCAAACATCTATGTTGCAGGCTGTGTGTTTGGTTTGGCAACCCTGCTGCCGGCCAGCCCATTTAATGTTCAATGCTAATTTTAACACAATTAATCGCACATTCGAGAGTGTGTTTTGCTTGTCATGAAATGTCAGCCAACAAAATTGCGCCAGAGACATGTTTGATGGCACACCAAACCAAACACATTGCAGGCCATTTCCATGTGGCTGTTGTCGTATTAGGCCCGCAGTAAAATGGTTCTAATTAAAATTGGGTAAAGCAACAAATTTATTCAATGTAAAAAATATAATAAAATTAAAAACAGTTGCAAAATTCAAATCCTAACTTCGTACATCTAATTAAATGTAACAAAAGAATACTTAAAAATAGAGTACATCATCTGAAGAGCGTCGAACGCGCATCTAATCTCAGGTTAGTAGCGTCTCGAGTAGCTGCCGCTTTTCGCAGAGGCGGACGCGCTGGCCGAGGCGCTGGCAAACGAACTGCCATATCCACCGCCATAGCCGCCGCCGCCGCTGCCACCATGACCGCCGCCACCTTCAGCACCGCAGAGACCACTTGAGCAGCCGCCACTACCGACGCCGCCGCCGCCGACGCCGCCGCCGATTGGCAGTCCGAAGAGCGCACCGCCACCGCTGCCCGCACCAGCACCGGCAAAGCTCGAAGCGCCATTTAAAGCGCCCAACAAGCCATAACCGCCGCCCGGTTTACCGCCGCATGCACCGCCTGCGCAGCCACCGGGGCTGCCGCCGAAGCCGCCTGGTCCGCCCGACACACCCACCGAAATACTGGGCAATGCGAAAGTGCCTCCAACTCCCAAGCCAATGTCTTTCTTTGGCCCATGACCGCCGCCAGGTATGAATAGATTTCCACCACCAATACCACCGCCACCACAAGCACCACCGCTGCACGGGCCACCTCCATGTGGACTCTTCTGCGGGCCGCTGGGCGGTAAATAATCCACTTCTGGCAGCGCAATTTGTTTGACGGGCTTCTTGCCACCGCCAAAACCGCCGCCGCCGCCTATTACGCCAGCACCTGCTCCAGCATTGGCGCCGGCAAATGCCGATGAACTGGAGCCAGCGCCAGCCAAGCCACCAGTGCCGTACGAGCCGCCAAGTTTGCCACCGCCATTGCCGCCAAATCCTCCAGCACCGCCACCACTGCCGCCAAATCCTCCAGCACCGCCACCATTGCCGCCAAATCCTCCAGCACCGCCAACATTGCCGCCAAATCCTCCAGCACCGCCACCATTGCCGCCAAATCCTCCAGCACCGCCACCATTGCCGCCAAATCCTGCAGCTCCACCAGCCAAGCCACCAGCGCCACCACCAGCAGCGCCAACGCCACCACTTCCTACGCCACTGTTGCCAGCACCACCGCCATGGCCACCAGCTCCGCCAGCAATGCCACTGCCACCAGCACCATAACCTCCACCACCACTGCTGCCTCTGTAGCCACCAGCGCCAATAGCGCCAACGCCACCACTTGCTCCGCCACTGTTGCCACCGTAGCCAGCACTACCGCCATAGCCACCAGCTCCACCAGCGGCGCCACCGCCACCAGCACTGCCACCAGCACCATAGCCTCCAACACCACTGCTGCCTTCGTAGCCACCAGCTCCAACAGCGCCACCGCCACCAATTCCTCCGCCACTGTGGCCACCATTACCAGCACTACCGCCATAGCCAGCAGCTCCACCAGCGGCGCCACCGCCACCAGCACCATAACCTCCAACACCATTGCTGCCTCCATAGCCACCAGCGCCAATAGCGCCACCGCCACCAATTCCTCCGCCACTGTTGCCACCAATACCAGCACTACCGCCATAGCCAGCAGCTCCACCAGCGGCGCCACCGCCACCAGCACTGCCACCATAACCTCCAACACCACTGCTGCCTCCGTAGCCACCAGCGCCAATAGCGCCACCGCCACCACCAGCACCAGCACCAGCGCCACCACCAGCGTAACCTCCGCCTCCACCATTGTGGCCGCCATAGCCACCAGTTCCGCCTGCCGCGCCTGCGCCACCAGCACCACCGCCGAAAGCACCAGCTCCGCCACCGTGGCCGCCAAAGCCACCACTACTGCCGCCGTAGCCACCAGCACCTCCACCACCGACTCCGACTCCGCCACCGGCACCAACACCACCTGCGCCGCAACCACCCGTGGCACAACCGCCTGCTCCACCGCCATGCAGCTTGCCGCCAATTCCACCTAATATGCCGCCAACCAGGCCCGTTATGCCATCCTTAATGCCGCTCAAGCCATTCAGATTGATATCCTTTTGCACTGAGAACGACAAACCACCGCCTCCGGCTCCGACTCCGCCTCCACCGCCGCTGCCTTTGCCCGCCAGAAATGGATTTCCGCCGTAGCCGGCACCAATGGAATTATCACCGCCTATTCCACCTCCGCCTCCACCTCCGTCGCCAAATGTCGATGAAAAGCTACTCGCACTTGCCGAGGCCGAGCTGCTGGCAGCCGCACTGGCACCGCCGCCGCCATGTCCATAACCTCCGTAGCCATGTGCAGCTGTGGCATCTGTAATGCAAGTTTGAGGCACCGATTACACGCACGTCACGCAACTGAACGTCAGCGTCCAACACTCACCAAAAGCGCCAACAAACACCGCGACTGACAGGGCCAGCGCCAACGCCCGCTTGCCGGTACTCTGACTGTCGTAACCGTAAAACCGCCGTACTTGAACCATGTCCGAAACTGAATTGCACCCTCCACTCATTTGCAATAAGCATTTATACTCGCCGGTGGCAGGGCCGCTGCTCTTCTAAGCTCTAAACTTATTTACGCCTAAGCTCCAACTAACTAAGCATTTGCATAGAAAGATGAGAAATTCCGAATGCGAGACGAAAAACCAGTAAAACGTGGAAGAACACAGCAACAGCAGAACACAGAACAGACAATGCAGCCTCCGGCAGCAGAGAGACGATCCGAGTCTCTATGACTCGGCGGAGTTGGTGAATGTGCCGGCCGTTCGGGGCAGTGGCAGTGGAATCGGAGATTTTGCGCTGGTAGCGGTGAGGTGCAATGATTGAGTTTGTCTGGAGCGCACTTGGCTAACGAAAAGATTCTAATCGCAGCTGGTAGTTGGGTGCGGGAGGCAGTGAGGCGCGCTGACTGCCTACAAATGACAATCGAAATCGTGTCTAGGCTGGCGCTACAAGTCCGATCGAAAAATACTTAGTTGATATCGACTGAAAGCGCGTCGGTGCAGAGGGAGAGAAAACACCGCTGACATTATTTCGATAAAGATCCAGACACGTTCGACGCCTGCTTCTGCTTGGGCTGTAAGTTGATTGCGGCCAATTAAGCGCTGCCCATAAACAAATCGTCTATTATTAGCTCTGACACCTGGCATTTGAAATACAAGAACGTCATTGAATGCGAGCAAGTTCGAACATAAATTTGGCTACACTCGATCGCAATTATTGTATGAGAGGCTTTTATAATGTCAACTTCGTGATGCATAACTCTTTCTTTTGAGTGGAATTTTCAAAAATATGGCATCCATAGTGCATAACTCTGGATTTGAAGTCAACTGGGATCGTTGAGGTCGTTTGCGACATAAAGCAGCGCTCATTGAAGATCCATCAGTGTTATTTTCAACTAGTTGTACCCCGACGATTTCATAATTAATTTTTAAATGTCTGATAATAAATAAGTATAAAGGCCCTAAACAATTAAGTTCGATTTTTGCTGTTTAATGTTTTCATGTCCGTTAAATTCTCTAGGTAGAAAGACAGCTGATTTCTGTCACAATGATGGGCGTGGAAGGAAGGTGGGCATAAATTCAGTATAGCGAACCCTCGTGAAAAAAATAAATGAGTATGCTTTTATATAGAGGGTTGGCTCCTAAATCTAACAAACTAAAAATTTTGCCGGAAATTTCAAGGGAAAGGGAATTTCACAGGCTACAATAAGGTAACAAACTTATTGCACCTTTATTATAGATTTTTTCGAGAAAAAAATCCGTTTTTAAAAACTTTTTATAAAAATTTTTTTTTGCTTAAAACTTTTTATTAGTGCATTTTACGTATCTAATGTTGTACATTAATAGAAAGGTATGAAAAAGACCTTTCGTTTGATACCCATATCGTGTAAATAAGTTGGAGATTAATTGAGTTTTTTTTTTTAAAACTTTGAACTTTGACCCCGAGCCACGCCTTTTGTGGGCGTTTCCCCGGCAAAATTTTTAGTTTTTTAGATTCACAAAAATACGCTCTATATGGCCCAATTTTCAGGTTTTTTTTCATGAGGGTTCGCTATACTGCATTTGTTCCGGAAGTTGTATCAGCTGAGTGTGGCCAATCTCATATAGCCTATGTAAACCTCAATAAAATATAAAATCATTTGATATCAATATTGATTTACAGACACGAACTATTAATTCGTTGAGTAAAGTGAGCGCGTAAAGTAGGTGTGGCTGATTTTATATACAGTTTATATGGAATATAATGGAATATAATATAATAAATAAATATTTTACTATGCACAAATGCGATTCTTTGCTGTGCGACTTATAGTTCACGGGATATTTGAGTCACAAAAAATGTGCCACGCCCTTTGTCCAACTTCGATCAAATTTCACCAGTAGAACGACACATCTATGTGACGACGCTAGACCAAATTTCAATCCCGATGCTATTCCATATAAAAGATTTTAATTGCACAAAAAATGTGCCATGCCCCTTTTCCAATGCCCATTCAATTTTAACATTATTACGACACATCTATAGGACGACGTTATACCAAATTTCAATACTTTGCGACTTATCATTTTAGTCATTATTCAATTTAAAACATTTTAGTTTTATGGGCGGTGTCACGCCCCCATTCTTCCAGTCGAAAAAACAACACTAAATCGTAAGCTCGGACCAATTTTCAGTGATGTGCAACTTACAGTTCCAAAGTTATGCCGGAAAATTAGGTCACAAAATATGTGCCCCTTGTCCAACGTTCATCAAATTCCAGGTTTTTAAGTTTTTAAACCTTCCATGATTCAAGGCAAACAAAACCCAAAAATAATGATTCAAATCGGTTCAGTCGTTTTCGAGTTTTAGCGAGACACAAAAAGAACTTCGACAAACTATGTTAACCCTGTTACGAAAAAAAGTTAAGCAGACATAAAACAAAATGCACAGCCCACTCTTTCTCATCCTCCTGGCAGGATAAGTATAAAAAACTATACATGAACTTCACTTTCATATCTCACTATCTATCATATCTCACTATCAATTCAGCAAGATAATTCGATGAATAATAATAATAATTATTATTATTATGTATTGTTGGAAGTGTCCATGGACACAGGCACGTACACATTGCCATAAACTGTACCTCAGCTCTTGCCTTCCCACTTGACTAACAAGTGCCCAACACCGCAACTACTTGAAGTAACCTCACCGTTGGGTCCCCACTGCGGTCTTCAATAGGCAGCCCTTAGCATCAATGAGATGCCAAACAATTCTTAGAGGCTCTGGATCTCTTTTAGCCGGTCCGTCGCTTATGTGAAGCTACAAATGTCCAACAGCTCAAGTTCCAGTAGCTCATCCTCCATTAGAGTCATACTGCGAAATCTCATCTGCCTGGAACGTTCGAAAGCTGGAAATCCTCTGATATTGTGAGCACCAGTCTAATCTTCCTCTAGACATATTTCGCAAATAACCGAGGCCCATCTCTCAAATCGGTTGCCGTACTCATGCACGGTTCTCAAATGACATTTGCTCAGGCGATGTGCACGAAGTTACGACGAAAAAAGTACTCGTTAAGATAGTTGAGGCTGAGCAAAAAACAGAAAGACTGTGTCTCCGCTAGAAGATCCAAACTAAGGAATCCCTGCGCTTATCTTGAGAATAGGATTATAAAGAGCCTTATGCGTCAATCTGGCTATAGATAAAGATCCAGGCAAGTATTGTTTTCTATATAAGAAATCGCCTTGGCTATGGCAACACCTGGGACGGACATAGTCCACTCACTTTTATACACATTGAAGCCTAAACCTAAAACTTTATTTCTACAATTAAGTGTTCATATAGCCTTATAAAGCTGATCATGGAAACTCGTTACTGATCTTCATCAGCCAGCAAATTCAATAGCTTTTTCGATCTCGATGACAATTAAAAGATAATTTTATCGGATTTGTTACAAAAATGAAGATAAAAGTGGCTGCTCCTCAGATCGCCTTATTTATAGGAACAGTTCGAGCTTCCGACAATGCTAAGTAAGTAGACTGTTAAGAGTCCTATCGGCTAAACGAAATGTACCTTCAAATTTCCACCAATTTGAAAGTCAAGCTGTTAGCTTTTCTCTGTGCAATTATCTTACTTGTGTAGCTCTACTATTGTCTTTGCTGAGGAAAAAAAATCTTTATAAAATCTTGACTGAGTTGAAATGGAAACTCTAAACCCTCTGACTTGTGGCTCAATGCACTAACCCCTAACAAAAAACATTTTTCTTGAGTACTTTTCATTTTTTGAAATTCACCCACACACACTACAGCCACCCCATGGTGTGTAGGGTATTTGAAAAGAAATACTATATATAATTAATTTGTATAAAAAAAAGTAACTTCATTATTAAGCACGCAGCCGATGTAGCTTCTCCAACGCTGCACACCAATGAGATGCAAATTAAAAACACGCTTTAACTGTTCAGTGCAAAAATACAAAAACCAAGGGAAAAAAAACGCAAACAATTACAAACAACAACAACAACAAATAAACAGAAAAATCAGACGTCAGAGGTTATCGAATTTCGTTAGAAGCGCACCCGACTAGTAAAAAAGTTGCAACGATTTTAGTTATTTGCAAATTTTCCCCTGTGTCACTGTTGTTATTCTTCACTCTGTTGTTATTCGTTGTTAGTTAGTTGTTGTTGTTGTTGCTGTTGCACTGCTTAAATGCAACATCGGCAGTGCGGAAATGCTTCGCCCTATCGTGAGTTAAATTAATTAAATTCTATTAACACTCACCAATTTGCCAGTCAGTTGTGTGGTTGTTGGGTTCGGAATTCAGAATTCGGAGTTCATAGTTTCGTGTTTGGAATTTGGGCTTTCCCACTGTTGACGTTGGATTTTCGCAGTGAATGTGCTTTGCAGGTGAGAAATGTGTATGACGACTTTCTGGCGGATCAGACAAGAGGTTTTTTCAAAAATTTTTGGGAAATTGTACTTCCCTGGTGCGCTTTTTTTTTAAATTACTCCAACGATTAACATACAAATTGATTTCGAAAAACCTGTTTGTACACAATTTTCTACGAAATTATTAGTTCATTTGTCAATAATTTTTTATTATTAAAATTTAATTAATGTACAACTTCAAGTTAATATCTTTCGAAACAGTCACACTCACCTTTTCGATTATGAAATGTATTAATTTATAAGTAATGAGATTTTTAAAAGCAACCGCATCAATTAATGCATCATTAATTATAATTAATAATTATTATCATTTCGTGTGCAATTATTTTATGAGCAAGAAAAAAAACAAACATTTATTCAATGTAATGCAGATCTTCATTAACGGTTCATACTGCTCGACTTTCTCTCATCTTGCCGCAACAACGCATTGTGTTAAGGCAGAAGCTGTTGTTATATTTTTTTTTCAACACAATTGTATGTAAATGTGTTAACAAGCGCCAACGAACAGTTGCAATTACAATTCGAATAATTGTAAATAAAACTGCATACAATTCACTGCAGTCTAAGGTTTCGAATGCATTCGACTGCATTGCATAATTTACAATCAGCGGCGAATTTTTATTGTTAATTGCATGCGCAATCGCATTCGCCGTCTTAATGAGTCTATTCCATTGATTTCATTACCTTTGCAGCATCGTGTAACGAACGTAATAAGCGACAATTAAAAAATACTAAACAATTTTCAGCAATGTGAAGTTTTATTCACCATTTGTTTCCATATTCTTTTGCCCATTGGTTGCCGCACTCTGCACTCGATTTAATGATGGCATCAACAGTCGAGAAGTAAATACGAGAGTCAATTAAAGAAAAAAAGAGAGAAACAACTGAATATGTAATTCGCATACTAAAATATTGAGTTTGGTTCGGCAGCGGCCGATCGAATCGAATGTAAATAAATCACTAACTCATTGTTCATGTGCCGGAGAAGTGTGTGCAATAAAAGTCTCAATTAGCATACAAATTCGTACTTCTTGTCGAGTCGTCTACGAAATCAGGTGCTGGCGCTGCTCTCCAATTCTGTAGGCGCACAATACTCGTGTAGTGAAAAAAGTCCTTTATTGTGTGTGTGTTGGTGTAAGTGGTCTATTGTTGGCGGACCTCGCCTCAATTGTGGATGGCTAAGTTAGAGCCTCAGTGAGCTTGCGGAAAAGAACACACGAGTTGTCTCTTGCACAAAAGCCGATTTATTTCCGTGAAACAAAGTCTTATATACTAAAAAGATATAACTGTTATATTACTGGGCATTTCCAATGCTCCGCCCAAATTTCCAGTAGTTTCTCATCGCGCCAATCACAACGCGGGTCAAATCTGACAACGCGGCACTTTCCCAAAGTGGGCCAGCGCTCTGCGTTGACCTGCGGTAGGTCGGGTCGAGTTACATGCGCGATCGGTGCGAGTGCCCACATATGTGTCGCTTGTGCAAGTGCAGGCCACTTGTGCATGGGTCACTTGACACTTGCAAGTGTAAGCAAAGTGGCGCGCACCGCTCGATGCACGTCGGTCTCACCGATTGGCTTGTGCGCTATAGTGTTGGTATTAGTGGTCACGCGGTACCACTACACCCTTACCCTTAAGCGAAAAATTATTCCTTGGAAAAATTTTTAGAATTTCGGGGGGGCATTGGAATTGCTTTACAATGTTGTTATTAAAATGAGTTTACAATATGATATCTATCTTATAAAACGGTTATGTGGTTAGGTTGTGTTCTAATAATAATTGTATGTGTTCTTAAAATATGTTTTATTAATGTCTATGTTTAGTTTCTACATTTATTGTTTATCTCCTAAGTACTTCTTTAGATTGTTGTTGTGTAGTTCTTTGAGTTTTCCATTAATATCTATTATTGTATTTACACCTTTTCGTTCTACTATTCTGTATGGTCCGTGGTATGGACTTTGTAATTTTTTATTTGTCTCTAATCGTATAAAAACTAAATCTCCTATTTCGAATTGTGTTTTATTTGTGTTCTTATCATAATTAATTTGTCTCTTATGTTTAGCTATTTCTACCATATTCCTAGCCTTATCTATGGATGTTTGCAGCCTAACTTTTAGTTCGTTGGCGTAATTGTCAAAGTCATAAATTTGTTTGTTGTCAAATATTTTGTCACTTGGTAGTGACGGTAATTTTCCGAAGACTAACTCGTATGGGGAATACTGCGTTTCGACATGTGGTGTCGTATTATACGCGAAAGTGAAATATGGTACCCATTTGTCCCATTCGTGTTCGGTTGTAAATGCTAGTAAGTATTCATGCAGTGTTCTGTGGTTACGTTCGAGTGCTCCGATTGTTTGATGATGGTAGGGTGTCGAAAAAATTTGTCGCACGTCAAGTAATTGGCATATGTTGTGCATTAGCTCATTTGTGAACTCGGTGCCTCGGTCGGATTTCAACGTTTTGAAACAACCGTACTTGAGAATGAACTGTTCTACAAGAGTTTTTGCTGTCGTTCGTGCGTCCTTGGTTTCCATCGGGTGTGCAATAATAAATTTTGTTAAATCACATTGCATTGTGAGTATGTAGCGGAAGCCATTTGATATTCTCAATGGTCCGACTGTGTCAATGGTAATGGTTTCAAAGCTTTTTGCTGGCGTGTCTGTTTTGACCATTTCTTCTTTAGTGTGCCTAATTGTTTTATTCTTGCAGCAGGTCAGGCAATTGTTGACGAATTCTTTTACCATTTGTCTCATGTTCTTCCATGTGTATCGTTGTTTTAATTTTAGGATCGTCTTTCGAATTCCTAAGTGTCCGGCTGTGCTGGCGTTATGATATTCATCAATTAGTTTGTACTGTTGTAATTTGCTTTGAACATTTCGTGGAGCGTTGTATATAAGTATTTTTGTAGGCGAGCATTTGTTTTTATTTATTTCGTTATATCTCTCCTTGAATGCATTCATTGTTATATTTTCAAACTTAAAATTTTCTCTGCAAAGGGCTAGCTCCTTTATATGCAGGTTCTTTAGTGAACTGTGTAGTTTCTCCAACATTGAATCTAGATTCAAAGGGTCATCGCTACAAGTCACGTGCACTTCATAATTGTCAATATGTATCATCGGCCGATGCTTTTCTTTAATTTCAAATTTCAATTTTTTCATATTTTTCACGTCGTTCATAGAGGTACATTCCCATATGTAGAGTTGATCAGGCTCTTGAGATTTGTCCTTCCTATTGTCACGTGTATTGGTACCATTATTCTCATTTTCAGTAATGCGCGCATCTTCAATGTTCTTTGTTTCATTTGCTCTTAGATTTGCTGCCTTGCTCCTTGTAATTGCTAGAATTTCTTTTCGTTTGTCGTCATGTACGTTACCTTCATTCAAGTCATGTCCTATTTCACCTTGTGATAGTACCGCTTAAATGTGATTTAATTGACTTGTCTGTTATTAAATATCTTCGTCCATTGTATGTTCTTCCGCCCCCGGAGGAGTCGAATTCTGTTCCTCCGGGTCGCCCTCGTTTCCCTGTATGTAATTTATTCGAGTTGGGCGACCTTGTCGGTTATTATTGTTTTGGTAAGCATTTTAATTGCTGTTGGTATATGACCGTGAATTGTTTCTGTTACTTTGGTTGTTGCTTTGGTAGTATTGGTTTCTGTCGTTCTGGTTTTGATTTCGGTTCAGTTGGTAGTGATTTGAGTGGTTCACGTTCCCGTTTCGCTGCTGGTTATTGGCATTGCGAAAATTGTTTTGGTTAACGTTTCTGTGTTGGTAATTGTTTCTGTTTTGGTTGTCGTTGCTGTTTTGGTAATTGTTTCTGTTTTGGGTGTAGTTTCTGTTGTAGTTATTCTGGCTTCTATAGTTGTTTGAGTTTCTGTAATTTTGTTGATTATTTCTGTTGTTGCCGTTGTAGTTGTTGTTTCTTACAAACATTATGCTTGCTTGGCTCTGTTGGTTGTCTTTTTCTATTTCAAGCGCAAGCTCAGCTGCTTGTTGGAATGTTTTTGGCATTGCTGCGAAGATAGTCTGTTTGTAACTTTCGTTAAGACCGTTCTTAAAGACCGTTAGGCTGTATTGGTCATTGATTTTTCTGATCAGTGTTTTTTCTGCCTGAGTAGTGTTTCCTGCTTGTGTTATTTGCAAGTCGTTGAGTTCGGCTATTAGATTTAAAATTTTGTCTTTATATGCTGTAATGCTTGTGTTTCTTTGTTGGAAGCATGATAGTTTGTTTTGTAATTGTGCCACTGTTGTCGTGGTCTTGTATCTGTCTCGTAGTGTTTCTGCAAGTTGTTGTAGGGTTTCTGGGGCATTGCTGCCTATTGCTGTCCTCACTGTTGTGCTTAGTTTTGCGAAGAAAATGAATTCTAATAACTCTGTCTGTCCACTGTTGTCCAGTTTTTTGTGGATCAGCTCTGAAATTTTTATGAAAGTCTCCAATTCTTTGTGATTTCCCGTGAAGTTCGGTATGGCTTTCATAGCCGTTTCAATGTTGAATGTAGTCATGTCGGATAGTTGTTCTAGGTCTTGTCTTTCGGAGTATAGTTCTCTTAGCTGTTCTTGTAATGTACGTTTGAGTATGTCGTATGTCTTGTTGAAGTGTATTTTTATTGCTATGGTTTCTTCTTGTTTTTGTGTTGACTCGAGGAGTGTGTCAAAGTCTTCTTTTAATTTGTTGATTGTTTCGACCTTTTGTATTATGGTCTGTTTTGTGTACTTTCGGGTTGGTGTTTTTCTCAAGTTCGTAAGAATTTTTGTTAGTTCGCTAAGAATGTCTTCCATCTAAAATCTTAGGTTTAGTTTGTTGAACAGTTTGATTAATTCTTCCTCACGTGTTGTGTTGGTCAGTACGTCTTCCATTGTTGGTTCTCGTGGCATTTCTATAGATGCCCATCGTTTTTGACGTATTCCAGTTTTTTCTCTGGGCTTATTTCGTCGTCGAAGTATATCTGTTTATTCTGTCTGTTTTTTTAATTTTCTTGTCTTTTGTGGTTTTGTTTTTTGTATACATATGTATATATTCCTATTACTTTTTTTTTTTGCGAATGCGACGCTGCATTATTTATTGGTTTTGATTTTATTGTGGCTTAAACTATGGTGCTAATTTTAATATTTTTTGATACTAATTTTTTCATGTAGTTCTTATAATGCTTATTTAATTCTATGAATATTAGTATAATGACTAATAGTGTTACTAAGTATAGTAGGTAAGTATTATTATTATTTTGGTTGGTGGTTGTGGCGCTGGAGCTGGCTGCGTTGTTGTTCGCGATTACTACTTCCTCCTTTGGAGTCCTGTTTCCCATTGCTGTTTTTGTCTTGCTGCTCTGATTTTTTGTACGATCTCCCGTTTGCGTTCTTTATTCGTTTCGTTTTGTGCCACGCGATGAAGTGCTGCGAGTTCTTGTCGTTGTTTAACTTTTTTCCCTGCTCGTGGTCTTCTGTTCGGTCGGGTTGATGGCTGGTGTGGAGTATAGATTTTTGGGGTTGTGTCCTTTGGTGATGTATTCTCCCGCTTCTGTCGGCGTCGGTATTCCTCGATCGTTAATGGCTTTGGGCCGACTGTGAGTGGGGTTGGTGTGTAGGTTGGGTAATCGTATGTTGTTGTCGTCGGGGCTGGTTGATATTCCTCGTGGTGCAGGTGCAGTTCGTTTCGGGTGATGGTCACTAGTTTGTCGAAGATGGAGTCGAACTTTTTGTGTTCTGACATTCCTCGTGTTTTGACGGTTGAGGTCGACAGGATCTGTTTTACAGTTGTTTCTTTATTGAGTTAGGAAATCTGGTCTGGGTTTCAGAAACAGAAGATGTGGGTAGAAAGTTGCAGTTGGTTCGAAAGTGGCAGGATCGCCATGTAGTGAAAAAAGTCCTTTATTGTGTGTGTGTTGGTGTAAGTGGTCTATTGTTGGCGGACCTCGCCTCAATTGTGGATGGCTAAGTTAGAGCCTCAGTGAGCTTGCGGAAAAGAACACACGAGTTGTCTCTTGCACAAAAGCCGATTTATTTCCGTGAAACAAAGTCTTATATACTAAAAAGATATAACTGTTATATTACTGGGCATTTCCAATGCTCCGCCCAAATTTCCAGTAGTTTCTCATCGCGCCAATCACAACGCGGGTCAAATCTGACAACGCGGCACTTTCCCAAAGTGGGCCAGCGCTCTGCGTTGACCTGCGGTAGGTCGGGTCGAGTTACATGCGCGATCGGTGCGAGTGCCCACATATGTGTCGCTTGTGCAAGTGCAGGCCACTTGTGCATGGGTCACTTGACACTTGCAAGTGTAAGCAAAGTGGCGCGCACCGCTCGATGCACGTCGGTCTCACCGATTGGCTTGTGCGCTATAGTGTTGGTATTAGTGGTCACGCGGTACCACTACACTCGAAACACCCTGTAATAGAATATGGAAACTTTGTAATCCGATCCGTTTGTGTGACTATATTAGTGAACCTGAAGAAGAAATATCTACCAAGAAATCATATACAATTCTTAGAAGAAACTAATCCATCCATCCATCCATACCATCCAAAAGATGTTAAACTAGAAATCAATCATAGTAATCTGGCATACTCAGTTTTTAATTTTCTGATCCGATATCCTTTAACACTAGAATGCCCAAGGTAGTCATTTTGACTACATTGAGGTCTTTTATTGTAAATAACTTTTGTTGCATCGCTTTTAAAAAAAATATCTTACGTGACTTTTATTAATTTTTAATGCTAAATGGAATGAATAAATTAAAAATATTTTAAATGTCCAAAAGGAGTCATTTTGACTACCTATATACAATTTTCAGCAAATCTTACTGATAAATAGACAAATATGCATCTTCAATTGCGAAATATGAAAATTTCAATTAATTGCAAGCATTTAAAAAAAAGAATATCATAGTAGGCTGTGACAATTTCCAAGTTTTTTAATTCAAAATTCACTCATAAAATTCATTCAAAAATTCCAAATTCCAAATTTCATTCCATTTTATCCCATTTATGTGTAAAGTACGCTATTTTTTTTAATGAAATCAAAATGACTACATATGGGCATTTTAGGTACGTCAGATTTTCGGGCATTCTAATGTTAAAGGGTCCTGAAATTTTTAGGATATACACATTTCAAAAATTTTTTTTTAATATTTTCAGTTGCCCAAAAAAATATGGATATCAAAAGAAAGAAGAAACTTGTCTGTTCTGGACTACATTTTCTATTTTGAACTTTCAAATAATATGCCAGTATGACACACTGATTGTTTCTAATTTCACGCCTATATAATCTTTTGAATGGTTTTCTGTTTCACGGTGTTATACATAAAATTTGTGGAAATATTTCCTTAAATCAAGTTTTATTTTATTTTATTTTATTTTATTTTATTTTATTTTATTTTATTTTATTTTATTTTATTTTATTTTATTTTATTTTATTTCGATTTATTTAACTCCTTTAGGGTTACATATTACATATCGGTTGTTTAACAACAAGATACATAAAACTATTGCAGGTACATGATATTATTTTAAACATATATAAGGGAGAGGGCTGGGTTGTGAACCGGGTTTTGTTTTTTGGCTCTAACTTTTCACAGAATAAAGATATCGAAAAAACGAAGATACCATTGGAAAGGTGAACATAAAACGCAACTTTGTTATGAAGACAGATTACAGTTTTTATTAAAATTTAACTCGCTACGTCCAATTTTCTAAGGACGTGATTTTTCGCTTTTCCAAAAAAGTGGCTGGGTTGTGAACCATCTGGCAAATCCCACTTTAAGTCGGAAAATACGAAGAAAACACCCATAATTTTTAAATAAGTTGAGAATTTCTTTAATCAGGAGGTCTCAAGAGGTGAAAAAAGCTATAATGACGCCACTTAGGCCAAAAATGAATACAAGTGCTCAATTTTTTTAATTTTCATCCTAATCGGTATCGCAATGTTTGCATGTGAAATACGAACGCGTTCTCACATTGGGTACTTCAAGTGAACTCACCGCAAATCGAGCAAAATTACATAAAAATACTTTAATTTAATAAATCCGGCGATATTTGACCGTGCTAGTACAAATGTACTACGAAAAACAGGTGGTTCATAACTCAGCCCCCACAGTGGTTCACAGCCCAACCACGATGCCATTTTGGAAACTTTAAAAATAACGACACTTCCAATCATATTTCAACATAAACAAATATTGGATCGTAAAATAGAATCAAAACCCCAAATAAATATGTATTACACTTACATTTTTGGAATAAATTCAGTCACTTGGATAGCACTTTAAAAAAAAGCAAACAAGTTTTCGCAATTGATTTTCAAACACGATGTCTGTAGCTGCCACAAGCAATACGTGTTTACACTTCGGTGTAACCACAAAAGCAGAGTCATATCAAAAGACAAACTTGACAGTTGAAAGATTGGCGATATGTCAATTATGGAAAGAAAAAACAGTAATGGTTCACAACCCAGCCTGGTTCACAACCCAGCCCTTTCCCTTACAATTTAACTTTCTATACTTAAAAACGAACGAACAATTGACGTTGTTGACAATATAACTGATTTTTGTATAGTCAAAAATTTGTCCGCTAATTGAAGCCTCTCCAGTGTCGTCATTAATGTTTTGGGTACTACCCCTGTCGATGAAATGATGATTGGTACAATCGCTACCTTGTCAAGTTGCCACATCTGTTTCAGTTCTTGGGCCAGTTGCTGATATTTCCTGCTTTTTTCCGCGATACAGTCCTGGAGGTTGTGTGTGTTGGGAACTCCGATGTCAATTAGATGTATTTTATTTTATTTTCTTTTCTTTTATTTTATTTATTTAATTTTATTTATTTAATTTTATTTTATTTAATTTTATTTTATTTAATTTTATTTTATTTTTTATTTATTTTATTCATTTTAAAATATTTTCTAAAAATCGTATGATGGTAATGGATTAGCACACAAACATTTAAAAGTCTTGCTACACATAAAATGCTGTAGAGATTATTTTTTTCAAATTTATAAAGCTAAATAAATTGAATTCTTAGTTTTTTTCGTGCCTTAGAATGAAGAAACTGATTTTAATCAAAACGCATGTCTAAACTTTTTTCGGAGAATGAAGAAAGTATTGCCAAACTCAGAGCCCGAAGAATTTTCCAAAATCCCTTGAATCTCCGAGTGAAATAGCTGTTATGATTACTCTACCTAGATAGGTACGTAATATGTAAAACTTGACCTACCTTGCCAATGGATTTTTATTGCTTTTTTTTTATACAAACCGGTGAACAGTGTTTTGATTATAAACATATATGTAATACTTCTATATTGGCAGCAACCTATCTTCACAATGTGTTTTCATTCGGAAATCAAAGGGAGACAAGCGATGAGACAGAAAACACGAAATTTTGTGAATGTATTTCTATACGTGTATACATGAGCACTTCTACAAATGAACAACTGTCAAACTGCTCCAGGGGTGGTTGAAGAAATTTCAGTTAATTTCGACAAATTTTTATTTTTTTCCAGTCAATTTTTTCCCCGCCTGAACGCACCTGACTTTTTGACACTTTTGACAAATGTCAAGGTACATTCGTTTATATGCTTTCTCGCTCATATTTCACTATTGCTGTACTGTGATGTTGGCGAATGTACCTTGAGCTTACTGCCAATATAGAAGTATTACATATGTGATTGTAAAGTAAAAATATGGAGACAGGGTTTAAAAGGAATAATCTATGAACACTTGACACTCAACAAGTTCATGCACAGCAACGAACTATTTGTAATACCGCCACTATCCTTCTTTGCTGCTCATTTCTTTAGAGATTTCAGTTTAAAGATGTAACTCTTTTGATCAACTATTTTATTGTCATGCAAACGAGCTTGTTGTCTAATCCAATGAATGGACGGTCAAACAAACGTACAACCAAATAAACGACAAATGTTATATTCATACTTCTGGCTAATCATTGGTTAGGTTATGGTGGCTGTCTATGTATGCGATAACTTGACCTAAATGGCAGTTCTTTTCATTTATACCCAAAGGTTTTGAAATTATCCGACAAGAGCGCACTTGTGTGTTTCTTATAATTCACATCAACTTCTCGCTGACCAAATGAAGTAGTAGAGTGTTTAACCAGCCCCAACCAGGAATCGAACCCAAAGCCTCTGGTGACAGCGTTATTCATAACTTACATACAACGTTTTTTTTCATATCGGTGATGCATTGCAAGTATCTTAGCAAAGTGAATAAATTCTGGCAACATTGCTTTGTATTATTTCACAAATTGTTGTCTTATTATAATTTGTATTATTTCTAAATTTTCTAAGAAGCCATTACTTAAAATTCTTGCAAGATTTGCAAAAAGTTGTTATAATTTATTCAATTTATTTATTTATTTAAAAACGAGATCTCACTAAATTCGGGCCACTTACTATATGTACTTTTGATCATCTTTTGAGTGGAGATTGGAACATTTTCTCAGAATAACAGTAGCCGCCTCCAACCGGTTACTCTCCACTAATGAGATCCGCAGTGTTGTTTTGTGATTAATAACGGTTATTTAGCATCATTTATTTTTCATCGTTCAATTCGTTCACGTAAACGACGAAAGGCAGCAACTCCTACAAGTTCTAAAATATTTAAAAAAAAAATTAACACATATTGGCGGAGCTGGTTAATTATGGCATTGAATAACACCCAAAGTTATTTCAACAGAACGAAATATCCAAAAAATTTATGTTTATGTGAATTATTTTAATGTGCTCATTAGGTTTTATGTGAAGTCTGTATGTGAGTAGATTTGTTTAGTAGAAAATTTAACTCTTCAGTACAGAGAGTGAAATAATCAAACCGAGCAAATCAAATATTGGATTATAAATAAGACAGATTTTTGTTTTCTGTTTGTTTACTGTCCTACAAGTAACTCCCAGTTGAGGCCAGAAGATTTCGATTCTTATTGAACCTGATTAGTGTAAGAAGAGGAAGTCAAATGCTTTTTAAGCGGCTTTATTGAGAGGTCAAAATTGTTTCAAGCCATTTCACAATAACCACCAAGAAGCAACCGAGACGTTGACAATAACTTAAATATAAAAAAGGATGACCAGATAGCAGTGATAATTTTTCCAATAGGAATGTCTCTCTTAGTTTGCCATTTCAGCACGCATCATTTTAAGCTTGCAGAACGTGTGGAAATTATTAAAAAATATTATTTAATTTCCGGCTTGGCTGTTAATACGCAACGTAAATTTCGTCTTGATGTCGCTCGTCATCATGGCCGCAGTTCGCAGGCATCGTACCGCTGAAATGTTTGAGCGTGACTAGACTCTTTGCACCTTAGCCCTATTGGGGTGGAAATTTTGAAAACTAGAATACGCTTGGCATCATCCTTTAAGATCTGAATAGTTGTTTTGTGGGGCATTAAAAACTTGGTGGGAAGTATTATCCCAGTAGTCCTGAAACGGTTAAGCCACCAACTGGACAGAGATTGATGCAAAGTAAAGAAACAGTATCGAAGACGACGAGCTCGAGGTCGATTGCTGAAATAACGCCGCACATATTGGGCCGAGTGATCAAAATTTCGACCGACCACTTGAATCACTGCCAGCGAAGCCGAGATGGCCTTTTGAATGATGTGCTCTTCAATTTGATATTTCACACCGTTGTAGTTTTATTTAAATTTATTTTCCCATCGCTTTTATCTGGTTTTTGGTTACCATCATGGCTCAGTGATTCGAATAACAACACAGCCAAAACCAATTAAAAATTACTTGTTTTGGTAACTGTTACTTAAGCCTTTAATGATATACACGCTGAACTATGCTGAAAGCAGGAAAGGAGGAAGTTCGCCGACGAAGCTCAGTGCTTAATGCATTGAACAGCGAGTTTGTGGATCATGAATTCGAGTTCCGACTCAGCAAATACAAATATTCAAAAAACGCTTTTGTCGCGACCCATCCAAAAAAATTATTATATATAGGCGTGCAACTATAAGTCACTCGTAGTAATATGACATACTCAGTTTTTGATTTTCTGATCCGGTGTCACTTAAAAAGGACTTTCAAATTTTAAGGGCACATTTCAAAGAATTTTTTCAATATTTTTGCTTGAGTCGTAAAAAATTGGTATCAAATGAAAGAGGAAAATTGTCGCCTTTTCACTAAATTTTTTATTTCAAACATTCAGAACCAAAATATGTCAGTAGGGTCTTTTCAAATATATATCCTTCGATATCCTTGAAGGTTTTTAACAATTCCTTTTGAAAAAAATATATGTTTTGATTCCTGGTCTGTAGTATAATACCTCGTAAATTTATTTTTCTATCTTTATTGGCTTAGTGTCTTTAAAATTAGATAGAAAAATACAATTTTTAGGTTTACTTACTGACATATTTTGATCCTGAAAGTTCGAAATAGAAGATTTGGCCTAAAAGCGACAAGATATCTCTTTCATCTAATACCCAAATCTTCATTATTGTAGAACCGTAAACAATAATAAAAATCTTTGAAATGTGAATGTCCTTAAAGTAAAGTTAACCAAAATGTAAAGTCCTTTCAAAACAACATCGGATCAGAAAATGAAAAACTGAGTATGTCAGGTTACGATTTCTAGTTTAACCCTTTCGCTATAGATTTTTACGGGGGAAAGTTAAAATTTTTAATTTTACGTTTTAGGCTTCTTCTATATGTGATTTTATTAGCAACATTCCATAAAAAGTTTTTTAATTTTTATACTCGGACCCTGTATTTTAGAGTGTTTTTCTATGAGAGCAACCACATCGTTGTGGATGTAATAATTACTTAAACATAAAACTTTTTACGCATAACGAAAATTTGAATATTTCTTCATTTACTTCAGCCAAAATTAAAAAAAAAGTATCTAAATTGAAAGAAAACGACAAATTAAAAAGTTATCAAATTTTCTGCTTCTTCTTTCTTTACTTTGTCAAGATATACCATTAAAAAAACGTGTATACTTCTCTTCTTTAAACTTAAATATTCAGTTTATTAATTTCGTATTTTTCCTAAAACTTCAAACTATTCTAAGGAACAACAAAAAATGTATTCTTGAAACCACAGAGGGTTCAGACGTCCACAAAGTAGCACGTTGCCATATGGCAACAAAATAGCGAAAGGGTTCACACCTAAATAACCTTTTGGATGGATCGAAAGTACTCTGAGATGGTGTTATAGCTCGCAGTTGAGCATCGGCATAAAACTGTAGATTGCCTCAATTCCTGTGTAAATTTTCAAGCACATCACTAATGGTTATGGGAATCACATCAGTTATTTATATGTAATCCATTACGTTACTACACTAAAAATTAATACTTAATAATTGCATTAACTTTTGTTCTCAGTTTTTAATGTATTAAATTTTTTATTATACCTACTTTTGTTTTCAGTTTTTAATGTGTTAAATTTGTTTCTTTGATAAAGTATCATGTGTCATTAATTATATGTATTTCTTTTTTAATTATTGTTTTTACTAGGAACAAATATAATCTCAAACATTTTTTATGATTATGTACTCATTGCTTTGTATTATTTTTCAAATTCTCATGGTGTCATTGCTAGTGTCATTTTTGTGCCAAAAAAAATTTACATTTTATTCAAAACACATGGAAACATTAGATAATTTTTTGTATATTAGATAATTTTTTTGGCATTAACAAATTAACTTTGCTAAATGCTATCACAAAAAGTATCTGCCATCTACACAAAAAAGCGTACACTAATTTCATATCCATGTTGAACATGAAGCGCAGATTTTCGGGGAATAAACGTTGGCGCCTGAATGAATTATTCATTTTTTTTTCATTTTTTAATATTTTATACATCTAACTGGTTGTTTCAAGACGAAAACAATCAAGCCTACGTCATTTGCTTTTAAAATCCAAACAGAACAGAACTGTCACACAAACCATGAACTGTCAAACCGCTTCTTTATCAACGTGAAGCAGTTAAAATTAATTAGGGAAGGGGAAATGAAATTGAAATGATTCTTACTCATAAGTTGGAAAAAACACTTAAAATATATGGTTATAATTTTTTTTATAATTCAGCTCACACTTGTTGGCTGCGCGACCGCAATTGCTCACGCACTCGAACAATATTTGTGTGATTATGACCAATCGGGCTGTTGCTACGTCATCGCTTCCCGGCTGAGCGCCGGGCCGGAGCGCGTCCGACTGGTACTACGAGGTTTGAAATGCAAAGCGCGCCCCGCGCAATTTGCTGACTGGCCAAGCAGCAAAGCAAATTGGCCAAGCCAAACAAAACGAAAATTTCGCCAAATTGGGTTGGCAAATGTGACAAATTCGAGCAACCGCCAAGTAGCAGGTGGCCGGTTTCGATTGCAATTTGGCTGCTCGGGACTTGGTACCGGCCCACGAATGCTGGGAATATTCCATGCAAATCTGTCGGGGCTGAGAACCAAATAAACGACCTTATGGCGTCTCGCAAGAAACGCAATGCACCTCGATGCACGTAGCCGCTCAGATACAAACCCGGCTCGGCTCGTTGAGTGCGAATCTCTACGCGCGATGGAATAATGGGTTGGCACTTAATTGGCCATTTATCGAATTAGTTTACAATATGATGTTTTCTACTATTAAGTAGCATTCAAGTTCGTATCGGCGCTGCGATATTTATGAGCCAGTAAGTATTTATGAGTCTTAATAAATTTTGCCGGCTTATTGGCTATTTGCCACTGTTCGTTGTTGCATTGGCTTTGTGTTTTGTTTTTATTTTTTCCTTTACAGCAAAAACCTACTGAAACTGAAAGCGATATCGGGTTTGGAATTGCTTAAAATTCACAAACAAACAAAAATCCTAAAACCAGTTTCGCATACTAATTGCTAAAGCGTAACAAGATTGACTACTAACTTGGGCAGTGCGCTATAGTCGGCCCGCTGGAATTTACGGAGCGTATGTGTCGGGTCTCAATATTCCAGCAGGTAGTGCGCTGACTTTGCTTGTTAGAGGTTCTGAGTTCAATCTCTGTTTCGGTTTGGTCAGAGATTCGACTACTTCTTTCGTTATCCACAAGAAGAAGATGTGAATTGTATGAAACGCACAAGTAATGACAAACCTTCAAGCGTCAAGGAATCAGACTGCCAAACGTTGGTCGTTTTCACAAAATGCCGGGATTAGTTTTCAAACTTGAGATTTTGAGATTCTTTTGACTCTGTTTGTCTGTTGTCAACTGTTTAGTTATGCGTAAAACTTGATCTATTTTTTCATGACTTACATCAATCAATCATCAATGTTCTAATCAGTTCAAAAAGACGTTTTTTCCTGAATACTTTTTCATGAAAACTTGCAGTTTTGCTCCAAATTCTCTGCAAGGATTTTGCTACCTCAAAATTTGCTCAAGTTGGTAGTGATAGAATTTAATATGAGTGAATTGAATAAATCAGGTAATAAATCACTGCATACATACACAAAGATACATGACTGGCATGACAAAACTAAGAACCATCAAGCAAGTGAATTTATACGCGAAAGGAAGGGACTTTCAGTTTTGTGCCGATTTCAAATGGCGAGTTGGAAGATTTACAATGTGAACACAATGAATTAATAGATTTCAACTCATTAAATTTTTTTATTTAAATTTCAAAATTTCAGTTCATTGTCAGTTTCAACAAAAATTCAGTTCGGTTAAAATTCTGTCTATATGAGAAATGTTACCTTAAGAAAAGAGAACAAAAACCAAAGTTATAATTTTTTAATACAATGTATTTAAGTTTTATCGTCTTTTTGATGTTGTATCGTCTTTTTGATTGTTATAATATTTGGCCGTTTTTTTTGCATGGATTTCTTAAAAATAATTGTGAAAAAGTATGAATTCATACAACAATTTATTGTTTAAATTTTCTAATCCCGAAAATCAAAAATTGATAGTCCTAGTGTGGCTGCGGCTTTGAACTGTAGGACCCCTTCTCTCATCTGTTTGAAAAGTTTGTTATAACAGTGTTGCATACACATTTGGGTGGAATTGTGGTATCAGAATGGGCCCAAATGTGCCTCATACCTAACCTCAACTAATCTCGTTCTTGTCCTTCTTGTTTTTCTTCTACTTGTTCTTATACTTCTTCATATTCTAATTCTTAATCTGCTTTCACAGTCTGCTCTGGGGGTCCTATGGTCAGGTGATCAAAACGTGACCAGTAATAACATTGGACGCCCTACATTGGTCAAATTTCCACTGTCCTAGAAACAGATAGAGCAATGCCAACAACCAGGGTCGGATTCAGAAAAATATTTCGGGGGGGTTTCAAAAAGTAATTCTTTAATACAGTTGAACCTCGATTATCCGGGTTGCTCGGGACCGGGCTCATCACGGATAATCGAAAATACCGGTTAAAAGAGGTTTATAAATTTTATTATTTTTATTTATTTTTTAAAAGAACATGTGAAACTGCTTCTATAAAAGTACATTTGCATCAATAAATCTAATTCTATTTCAAAAAATGCATTTATTTAAAATAAATATGTATATATATATGTGTGTTATACGGAAAAACCCCAAACCCCCCTCCCCCCCCTGAATCCGCCACTGCCAACAACTGCATGAATCAACTTTTCCGTTACTTATTGTAGATTCTCAATGCATCAAAAAGAGCCTAGTCTGAAAAATTCTGGACAACAGTTGATCTTTCGCTCGTGATCCAAAGCGCCCGTAAAAAAAAGTATCCGACGAAGAAGGAATTGATTTCTTCCTTAGAAAGGCCAAATAGAGAAAGTCCTATCAACTTTTGATGTGACTTACCAAAACAGATGTGCGTGAAAAAGTGGTGCCTGGGTCAAGGTTGTGTGGCAGGCAGTCATTACTTAACAGATTTTTGAGATCATTTTAATGTAAATAAGATTCTGGGTCGTAGAATTGCTGACTTCTTCATCAATGCAGTAATTAGTCAAAATATTTTCTCTGTACAGTTCTGCCGTTTTCTGAAGAGGTTTTTCGATTTTTGACTAATCACATCGCAGATATTGAAATGCGAGATCCAAGATCCCTGACGCTGAGAATTTAAATGATTTATGTATGCTTTTACATTCAGCTACATTGAGAAGGACTAAGATCGAGTTATTTTCAACCATATATATTGAGTGCATGATGAGAACAAACCAAAGTAAGGATGGATTGGAATCTTTTTTATATGACATCATTTTACTGTCAGAGGGTTGAGTTCATAGCGAGATTTTTTTTCCAAACTGCCCCTAACAAAGAATGAATATTTTCTTATTGGTTCCAAGACCACCAAATATTTTAGCTTATCTAACAATCGGCGCGTAGAGTGCTGCCTGTGTGAAAAAAAAAATTAGGAAACTCACCACATGGTGTGAGGGCAGTGCCGAGCACTGTTAAGCACTTAAAATAATAGGCAAAAAACAAACGTAAATCGCGGCAGAGAGGTTTTTACTTAGGAATTCAGCAATCTTCTGCTCTACGAAGATATTCACTTCATACAGCATGATGATGTTGCCTAGTCTCTCGAATTGCGAGCGGGGTGGAGCTGGTTTGTAGTCCAGCGCGAATTCTATAAAAGCACGTCTACGTTCTAAGCACGGAACAATAGAGTTTCGACCATGAGAGTGTTTGCAGTATTTGGATTATTTGCAGTACAGCTGGCGCTGATCAACGGTACGCACTGTTTTTCGTCGTTTCGACACTTCGCTTAACATTGTCTCGATTTGTTCACATTTGCAGCTTACGGCGTCAGGCACGGCGGCAGCGCTTCGGCGAGCAGTTTGGCCAGCACATCGGCCAGTAGCTTGGGTGGCTTTGGACACGGCGGCATTGCCGACGCAAAGGCCGGTGCCGACGCTTCGGCTGGCGCAGGCGGTTCGCTTGGCCTGGGGTCAGGCGGCAGTGCGGACTCATCAGCCGCTGCGAATGCAGGCGCTTCGGCCGGTGGTCATGGGTCAGCCAATGCTGACGGTTCAGCATCTGCAATCGGAGGAGTCGGTTCTGGCTTGGGTCTCGGCATTGGCGCAGGTCATGGTGCAGAACTTTCGGGTGCGTCCAGTTCGAAAGCTGGCGCTTCGGCTTTAAGCTCTGGTGCCGCTGGTGCCGGTCTAGGCGGTGGCTTAGGAGCTGGAATCGGAGGTGGACTTGGGGGAGGTGCCCACGGAGATGCCCATGGTGCCGGAGGAGCTCATGGTGGTAGTTATGGCGGCGGCAAGGGATCGGCTAATGCTGGAGGATTAGCTGGTGCCGGTGTAGGCGCTGGTCTAGGAGCTGGAATCGGCGGAGGTGGTGCCCATGGAGGTGCTATTGGTGGAGCTCTTGGTGGTGGACATAGTGCAGCACTAACTGATGGTTCAGCTGGTGTCGGCATTGGCGGTGGACTTGGTGTTGGACTCGGTGCAGGAATTGGAGGTGGCAAAGGATCGGCGCACTCAGGAGGATCTGCTTCTGGCTCTGGTGCTGCTGGTGCCGGTCTAGGCGCTGGTTTAGGAGCTGGAATCGGAGGTGGACTTGGAGGAGGTGCCCACGGAGATGCCCATGGTGCCGGAGGAGCTCATGGTGGTAGTTATGGCGGCGGCAAAGGGTCGGCTAATGCTGGAGGATCAGCTGGTGCCGGTGTAGGCGCTGGTTCAGGAGCTGGAATCGGAGGTGGACTTGGAGGAGGCGCTCACGGAGATGCCCATGGTGCTGGAGGAGCTCATGGTGGTGGTTATGGCGGCGGCAAAGGGTCGGCTAATGCTGGAGGATCTGCATTGGGTTCAGGATCAGCTGGTGCCGGTCTAGGTGCTGGTTTAGGATCTGGAATCGGAGGTGGACTTGGAGGAGGCGCTCACGGAGATGCTCATGGTGCCGGAGGAGCTCATGGTGGTGGTCATGGCGGTGGCGCGGGATCGGCTAGTGCTGGCGGATCTGCATTGAGTTCAGGATCAGCTGGTGCTGGTCTAGGCGGTGGTCTAGGAGGTGGAATTGGAGGAGGCGCTCACGGAGATGCTCATGGAGCCGGAGGAGCTCAGGGTGGCAGTTATGGCGGCGGCAAGGGAGGATCAGCTGGTGCCGGTCTAGGTGCCGGTTTAGGAGCTGGAATTGGAGGAGGCGCTCACGGAGA
Source organism: Melieria picta (assembly GCA_964056695.1). Classification (NCBI taxonomy): domain Eukaryota; kingdom Metazoa; phylum Arthropoda; class Insecta; order Diptera; family Ulidiidae; genus Melieria; species Melieria picta. The sequence goes on along the minus strand of OZ057398.1, from coordinate 19,793,240 downwards.
TGCTCATGGAGCCGGAGGAGCTCAGGGTGGCGGTTATGGCGGCGGCAAGGGAGGATCAGCTGGTGCCGGTCTAGGTGCCGGTTTAGGAGCTGGAATCGGCGGAGGTGGTGCCCATGGAGGTGCTATTGGTGGAGCTCTTGGTGGTGGACATAGTGCAGCACTAACTGATGGTTCAGCTGGTGTCGGTATTGGCGGTGGACTTGGTGTAGGACTCGGTGCAGGAATTGGAGGTGGCAAAGGATCGGCGCACTCTGGAGGATCTGCTTCTGGCTCTGGTGCTGCTGGTGCCGGTCTAGGCGCTGGTTTAGGAGCTGGAATCGGAGGTGGACTTGGAGGAGGCGCTCACGGAGATGCTCATGGTGCCGGAGGCGCTCATGGTGGTGGAATTGGCGGTGGCCTTGGCGGTGGCGCGGGATCGGCTAGTGCTGGCGCATCTGCATTGAGTTCAGGATCAGCTGGTGCCGGCCTAGGCGGTGGTCTAGGAGGTGGAGTTGGAGGTGGCGCTCACGGAGATGCTCATGGAGCCGGAGGAGCTCATGGTGGTGGTCTTGGCGGTGGCGCGGGATCGGCTAATGCTGGAGCATCAGCTAATGCTGGAGCATCAGCTGGTGCCGGTGTAGGCACTGGCTTAGGAGCAGGTATCGGCGGAGGTGCTGGAGGAGGTCACGGTGGCGGTGAAGGATCCGGTCATGGTGGCGGACATGGTGGCGGTCATGGCCATGGCCATGACAAAGGTCATGGCGGGCATGGAGGCGGGCTCGGTCTCGGTCTCGGATTGGGTGGTGGATTAGGTGTCGGTGCAGGCGGCGGACATGGCGGCGGCTATGGCGGTTCCAAATATACTGGGAATGGCAACGGTCATGGACACGGTCATGACAAACATGGTGGCCTTGGCCTAGGTCTCGGCGGCGGCCTGGGAGTCGGTGCTGGCTCCTCAGCATCGGGCTATGCGGGTTCGCACGGCTCTGACGGCGCTTATGGCGGCAGCGGTGGCTACAGAAGTGGCTGAACATTTACTTAATAAAATATGCCATAGAATAATTCAAATACGTTGACCCTCTCTACTAGTAGTATGTTCGAAATGATCATGTAAACATTTGATTTTCATTAAAAAATATATTTAAAAAAAAATTGTGTTTTTCTTAATTTAAGCTGATGTGCCGAAGTTTAATTTGTAGATGGAAATTAGGGTATAAAATTAAAAAAAATTCACACAAAATATTTGAATAACAAATGAAAAGTTTAAAAATTAAAGAATTAGAAATAATAACTTCAAACTAAAATTTGAATAACTATTAAAAATTACAATAAACAAAAAGTTAAAAATTTAATCATATAAAATATTACCGAAAAAATCCTTAAATATGTGAGAGGAGGAAACAAGTATTTTATTACAAATTGGCCACAGTGCATTTAGGGCAAACGTTGCTTATGGGCCCATCTCATCCACGATCAGCTAAAGATGCCACACTCGCTTCAACTCGCTCGACATGCCGCAACAGTTGGGATGTCCTTTTCATTCGCCAAACCGGCCACAATTTGTTGCGAAGCCAAAGTTGCAGCCTCTTCCATGTACCGTTGGTTACAGCATGAAACAAATTGCTAAGATTCGTTATGAAAATCAACTGGACAGCGAAACAAAGTGTTTGGCGACGGCAGCAGTGGTGGAAGAAAGTAGAATGACAGGCTGTCCGGCAACACACGAGAGGCGCAACGGAATCCAAAGAGGATTTCAAATAGCAACAACATGGCTGACACATGCCTAATGGGCGTGCAAGCCATGCCCACAATTTTTGTACAAGTGCAGACTAATGGAAAATTCACACGCGAGTTTGTGTGTGAATGTGTGGGGAAGTGAAGTTTGTGTTTTCTATGTGTGTGTGTGTGTGTGGAAATTGTTTGCAAAAAAATATATTTTCTTTACTTTATTTGCTGGAGAATTGCAAAAAGAACAACAAGCCAGTGACATCAGTTCGACCTCACCTCAGCAAAACAATAACAAAAATTAAACTAACAGAAATATGTAAGAACAGCTTGACGTCACACATGTAAGCACTGATTGAAAAAATCGCATGCAACCACAACACAAATTCGAGCCTTGCAAATTCCATAGTTGTTTTTTTTACGTTTTATTTTATTTTAAATATTTTTGTTGGGCAATTTTAATTTGTCTAAGCCGCCAATGGCTGCTTGCATCTACCACAAGAACATTTGCCTACATGTCCAAATACTTATGTGCAGAGGTGTTTGATTGCGAAAAATTTGCCGAATTTATTTAATTAAAACTTTAACTGCTGTGCACAGAAGCTGTGTTTGTGAGTGTGGGTGTGCGGTTGCTGTTTGTCGGTTAAAGCATCTAAAACGCAGCAATAAGAATTGGCGGTTTTGCTCCTTTTGGCTCACATCAATATTTTCACACATGTACGATTACGTAGACGAGTGTGTATTGTTGTGTGCATATGTATGCGTGCATGTAGGTGAGGTTGTCCAAAATCAACATGACAACTATTGAAGCCAACTGCTGCTGAATTTCTTGCTCGATCGTCTGCTGCGGTTTCATGACCGGCCGCAGGGGAATCCACTGCAGCAACTTTGTTTGTACTTTGGTTTGCATGTGTGTTGACATGAGAATAAATATTTTGCGCATTTTTCTTAGAATAGCAACATTCGAAATTGAACAAAAAAGAACAATAATCGAGCAACAATGGTCAGCATTCTTGTAGGAAAAATCATTCGACTTTTATTCCATTTGTAGCTTGTAACAACTTAGTTGTGTCTTTCTACTGAAAACTTGGCTTTCAATTGGACAAGGTTTGAGGATTCTATTTAAGTAGGTAATTGGTGCAAGACTGACTGACTGAAGGCATTAGACAGATTAGACTTTACAACAAACATAAGCCAATTTGTCGCATAGTGATGCCGCAGAACTTAGTCTTACAAGAGTTCGAACAATTTAGAACATCCTAAAATTGTATGTGGTTTGAGATATTACTTCCAAGATTCTTCGGAGAAGAACCCAATGTGTTTACTGCGCAACTGGCAAAGAGCTGAGCAGAAGATTGATTCTGCCTCTTATTCGTCTCTTGGTTTCTGCAGAATTAATTTACCAGGTGGCTGGACCCATTTCTTGGCACGTGTACCAAGAATTCAATGACCAGTAATGGCTCCAATCACTGCGCTAAGAATGCTTTCATTCATACTGAGCCAGTCTCGCACGCAAGAGGGGGTTTGGAGGTTCAATCCCCTTTCAAATATCTATATTTTGCAAACATTTTGAGTATTAAATTTTGTATATCTTAAACTAAGAAAGTTAGAGGGACGAAATTCAAGGATGTGGTAGTGTACATATTAGTCCTCAAGATATATTTTTTAAAAAAAAAACCATTTTAAATTTCCAAGGATATTCAAGGATAAAGTTTTAAAAAGACATTTTCAACACCTCTTCGTCCTTTCGCACCAAAACTTTAAATTTTCTAAGATTCTAAGGATTTTTCTCTTTCATTTAATACCCATATTGTTATTCTTCAATGCGCTCAATTTTTAAAATAATTTTTTGAAATAAACATGTCCTTGAAATTTCAAAGTCGTTTTAAAAAAAATCCTGACGCCAGAGAGAAAAACTAAAAATGCAGTTTTACTACATTTTGCCCCTAGTTTCGCGAGTATATAAATTTTTTCGTTTGTAAAATTTGTTGTCGCACGGTGTAATCGAACTGGAAAAACGTAGAAAAAACTTAACCCTTAACCACCTAGCATACGTCTCACAGACCCCCAGGTATTTTTAAGCGTGAATATTTTCACGCCCGAGCTTCGTATAAATGTGTTAGTTCTTGTACCTTTTCCTTGCGCCATTCAGTGCCGCGCGACCCCTTGTCGCAGTCGGATGTGGTCGCGTTTGTCTCTAGTGAGTAAAAATCTGTTGCTAGGAGTCTAGGAGACCCCTGTTAGGCGGTTACGTGACTTTTTTACATTCGTAGTTTTTTATTGTTTTAGTTGATAATGGCTTTAAATGACGCAAATATACAGCGGTGGTTGGAAGAAGATTTTTCAGACGACGAAAATATACCGAACGATGACTGCAGCGATGTTGAGGCCGATGTAGGCTTTAAATTACAACGTGATATCACGTTGGCTATTCAACGCATCCTCCAGAGGAACAATGGAACCACTCCATCAGCAGCTTCATCTTGTAGTAGCGCTGAAGAAAGGTTTGCAGTGCGTAAGAACTGCTCTATTTGCGACTCGATAAAGAAACGCAAAACACAATACATGTGTTTCGAATGCAAAGCTCCTATTTGCCTGGAATGCTCACACAAACTGTGTTTTGACTGTCGCGAAAAACTGCAAGTTAAGGTCTTGCAATTTTGTTTAAGTTTTGTTTTTATTGAGAATATTTATTTTTATTTATGTTTTTCGATGACTGAATATATAAAAAAAGGAACAAAGAAGTACCTACTTTATGTTATTATTATAATGGATCTCATTTTCCAAATATGTTAGTTTATAAGTATAAAATAAGAAATGTTGACTTCTTAAATGAAATTTAAATTGAAAATGTTGATTTTCCTGTGCTTTTCTTATTTTAATAAATAATTCAATATGTTCCTTAACTGATTTTAATTAAAAACTAAAACGTAATTTACAAAATTTTACAAACGCGTATAATTTTGTTCCAGAGTCTCACAGACGTATGTTAGGTGGTAGTGTGACAATAACAGGTGCTAGGTGGTTAAGGGTTAAAAAACAACATAACATTACCTAAAATTTTTAAGGCTTCAGGATGGAATAAAGTGCTATTTTTTTAGAAAATAAAGTCTTTAAATATCGATAGAGATGAGCTCGATTCCATCAGCATCCAACATAACCTAACCTAAGTGATGGACAATGTATATTCAATGTTATAAAAAAGTAGCCTGTCCAAAAAAACCAATCCAAACAACTTTTATGAAATTAATTACTAAATTCAAGTGAGTTGAGCAACCGACACTTTATTTGGAATGTTCTATAGGTAGTCTATATATAGTCCCAATACACGATTCAACTCAAAAATAAAACACATATTTATTCAGCAAAAGTTGATATTTTTGAGAGAGACTATTAAATATGGAATAAAATATCGGCTCTCTATTTCCTTTTTTTATAAGGTTTTCGATAGCATTTTGTCAAACCACTGGCTAATCCAGTGGCGGATTCAGGGGTGGAGGAAGTTTGAGGGTTGAACCCCCCGAAATATTAGGGTTGACTTAAAAACCAAATACAAATTAAAAGGCATTTTATGAATATTAAAGAATAACTTTTTGAAACCCCCCAAAATATTTTTCTGAATCCGCCCCTGGACTAATTTAATCGATGAATCGTTGCATCTCAGTCTTGACTTTAGGAAGTGTTTGACATTTGTTCGCATAGACCAGAGAATTTACAAAAATTTAGATGTATGAATGTACAGACTGAGATCCAAAACATTTATGTTTTCCATACCTGGCATATTTTGGTCCTGAAAGTTAAAAATAAAAAAAGTTAAAAGGAGACAATTTTCCTCTTTCATTTGATACCCATGTCTTCATCATTGCACAACCGCAAATATTTGAAAAAATATTTGAAATGTGTATGTCCTCAAAATTTTAAAGCCCTTTAAAAAGGACTTTGAGTCAGAAAATGAAAAACTGACTATGCCAGGATACTATAAATAACCTCTAGTTTCACGTCTATATCAACAATTGGGTGGGTCTCGGAAAAATTAAAAACATTTTTTCGCACGGTGTAATAAATGAAAAGTTTGTATTTTCACTCCGCGCATCATAACTTTGTCATTTTTCTTTCAATTCTATTGATGTTAGGCTTAACATTTGCATAATAATAATAATATGTTTCATCCTAAGTTTTAAAACCAGAGGAAATAATTTATTTTATCCATAAAAAAACCATTCGAAAATGTATAATTTTTGAAAATGGTCAAAAAATTCAATTTTTTTTCAATTTTCCAGTAGTGTCCAGTAGTGTAATCGAAACAATTGTTGACGACAGCTGTCAAATTTCAGAGCTGTCACTTGCCATCAAATTTTAATCGTTTACTTTTATTGGGACACCCTATAAACAGCAAATACAGTAGAAAACCTGTTTACAAATTTTTTTTGGTCATTTCGTATGATGCAATTTTCTCTAAAGCTTCATGAACAAATCAAATTATAATCAATGAATTAATAAATAATTTTACATTAATTTGATTAAATTTTTTTAAATCTCCCATCATCCAACTTGGTACAGTAAATTGAACCAACTTTTTGTGAAAGTTGAGCAAAATGGAACAACTTGATAACTATTACCAATAGCGAGAAATGAGCTTTGCATGAACAACAAAAAATTACGTATTTTGTTGATATGTAAATCAACCGCCAGTAGTGAGTTTCATATAGTTGATGTGACCAGCTGGCATTAGTGACAGCTCAATGCAAATTTCTATTAGATTTTATTGTATTTTATACAAAAAAAATCCATTGGCACGCACAACCGAGTGGTGCGATTTGCGAACAACGAAATACACCCAACGCCAGCACAAAATCAACAATTGACAATTTCTTTAAACGAAACTGCGCACAGTGCAAATGTGTAATGGAAGTGATAATCAAAATGCTGATTTATGAGTGGGAAGCATGTGATGAAAAATCGCATTTGATTACTTTGCGAATTAATGCGGTGACCGAACGGTGGACACAGCGGACAAAGGACACCGACTCTCGTCGGTGTATAGAAAAAAATTAGAAAAAGCGCAGCAAAGCAAAAGAGACAACAACAACAAGAAGAGCAACAATGGAACGTGTGCGGGCGTAGAGGCGGCAGGAAAAAGCGCAGAGTACACAGACAGCGTTGAAATCCCAACAAAGCGCATTAGCAATGACAACAAACCAGAGTCACACACACTAACAAAATTACACGCTTACACATGCAAACAAATGTCTCACTGACTGACACGCACACAGTTGCATATACAGACATTCATATTTGAAGCGAGCTGAAAGTGTTTAAGCCGAGCGCAGAAGCGAATGGCGGTCGACATATGAGAAAAAAAAATATATATGAGTGTGTGTGTGTGCGAGCAGCCAACAGGAGTAGTAGCCGACTTCGCGCTGATGATAAATTTAGTGATTATGATGAGTTATTAACCCCCGAGCTGTACAAGCAGCAACAAAGGGCAAATAAAAACAATAACAATAACAACAATAAAAAAGCACAACCAACGTAGCTGCAAAAAAAAACCAAATTGCCATACATACATACAAACACATATAAAGCAAACAAGTGCACGTATGTATATATTGCCAACAACAACAACAACAACAACAGCAATAACAAATATGGATTAATAAACGTAATGCCGAATGTTGTATGTATTTTACAACTCGGCTAATGTTGGCAATTTGTTGTTTTTGTCTGTGGCATTTTTTTTTTAGTATTCACTGTTGCTGCTGCTGCTGGTTCATGTTGTTGGCCATGCACAATGAGTGGATTATTTTTATGATGTTGTGCAACCCACACACACACACACACACACACACACACGCACACATTGCGCTGCGGCTGCTGTTGTTGATGACGATGTACATTTCATCAGACCGTCGCACAGCGCTGCCGTCGACTAACAATAAGAAATTACTCCCATGCAATTTTCCGTTTTTACTGCAGTCGTCATTCGCCCCTTTCGGTGCCTTTGTTATGCTCGACAATAAAACAATAAGACGAACAACAACACCAACATGAAGACCAATAAATAAAACTTACTGTCAACGCACACACACACATACACACCCAGCTGACACGTCGAAAGGGACTCGCGTTGCTAAATAACACACATATGGCAAATATCGCAAAAGACTGACTGACAGGCAGCGTCCGCTGGCAGCTGACAGCTGGAACATGGCATTCGGCGCTAAGTCGTCGATGCTGTACAACGTCAATGTGAATAAGAATAACTTTGATGTTGAATAGTTAGATTCAGCACAATTTTACGGCAGTTGGCACAAGAGTTAGAGTCCGACCGATACCAAATTTGTTGGCCGATGCCGATGCCGATTAATCGGCCGGAAGGGCGAGTTTGGCCGATGCCGATGCCGATTACATAGAAAAAATAACACGAATGAATTCAATCAAAAACACAGTCTATTTTATAAAATAACAAAAGGGATATACATTGTTTGTAATATTCATCACAAAATAACAAAACAACGAGAAAAGAAATATTTAAAAACTAAATAAAATAACAAGAGAATTCAGAATTATAATACATTAACATGTATTAAAAAAAATAATGTATCACATTTATCCACTGAGAGAGAAACAAAAATAGTGACGTAAATATTGCATACAAATTCATTTTTTTTTTCAACTTAAAATTACGATTTTTATATTAAAATTTATACTCTCAAACTGCGACTCGTTGTACAGATGCAGTGGGAAGAAATCAGAAAACAAATTTGGAAAAAAATAAAAGGCCTGTTAAAAAAATTCTTCCAATTAAAAAAGAAGGATAAGATTGAAAAATTAAATGGCCCTTCTTCTGATATCCACATTAAGAGACGAAATGCATACATTTCGAAAAAATCTGTGTTTTTAAGAATACCTAGTTTTAAAAAATTATTTCTAGGAAACATTTATATTAAACAGTATCTAAAAATACCTTACTGAAAAGGGGTATAAGAACCCGTTGGTACAAAAAATGAAAACAAAAAAAATGAAAGCAGAAAAATAGGCCGATGTGGCATCGGCCAAAAAAGGCCGATACCGATACCTATTTTTTTGGCCGATGCCGATACTAGCCGATGCCGATACCAATTTTATTGGCCGATACTAGCCGATGCCGATGCCGATTAATCGGTCGGACTCTAACAACTGTTGCTTGAAGAAAATCAAAAACTTGTGTGTCATGTAATGGTTGGATTAAGTTATAGGAGACCACTGTTGGGTCCATGGTGATTCGCTTCATTTTAGAAATCCAGTTCCCTTCCCAATCTGTTGGGTTCCATGTAGATACAGACGCAATGTTTTCGGAATCATTTGGTCTTGACGAGGAGTTTGTGTGAGTCCGTCGAAGAACCTGTCCCCAAGAGTGCGGAACCGTGGTTCCTTTTCCTCTTATCAATGTGATAAGAATCTATTTATTGAAATAATGATTTGCCGCATCATTTCCCGAAATTTCAATGTCAACTGGCCACAAAGATTGCGAAATTTAATGCCGTACGATTTCAATCTTTGGTGTTTTGTGAAGTCTTCGGTTTATGTGAATAAAACTCAAACAATTACTAAACTCATGATCGATATCCAACGCGTCATCGATGAGGTAAGTCCACATCTTTGGGGAAATGTCATCATAAATCGAAAAAAGGATCTGTGATCAGAGACGCGTCCAAACTTGCCGGATCTCTTAATTCGTATTTAATTCTCACCGAATACTTTTACGTCAATCCGGAGCACTAAGGAGCTCTAACTGGTATCACTAGGGACCCAATACGGTCTTAGCATACCTAACCTAAGCTAATAGGAACATGTATTGTTTGCATTTGTGTTGTAGGCTTCAATGCTTTGATTCGAGAAAGAATTGTTTATTGAATCCATATTTCATTCAAAGATTCAAAGAGATTTCTTTCAAAGATGGGCATCACTCATAGTAACTGGTGACATGCGAACAACACCATTCAACAGGCTTTGTACTCTGCTCCACTTTCTTCCTGTTGACATTTTGAAAAGCGGGCAACAGGCCTTTCTGGCATCTTGGCAGTCCTTTCTGTTAAAACATTTCAATTTCCATAAAGAAACTGTTCCTATTTTAATAGACATTTAGACTGCAAAGAATTATCCCTCTTGAAATGAAAATGGTTTCTCTTTGTCGCTTCTTGCTCAACGAAAAATACTTTTTTAATTGCAATTTTTTTCAATTTTATTTATAACACTGATTTTTTTTACTGATTTTTGCAGTGTTCGAAATTCTTCGAATGATATGAAATCCTCTCGTTGCATCTCACTGAAAGTAAGTAAAGCAAGTAAACTTAACAAACGCTCAGCCAAAAGTTGGCATCTTTTTTGTTAACACACCTTAAGGCGAAGCAACTGTTTATAATTGGAAAAATTATCTTCGCTCTCAATGTGCGCGCGATTAAGTATCGCTAAAGTATCGCTAAAGTAACGCAACGAAAGAGCGCTCGGCTGCCGGATCGCATCGCTGCTGCCGCTTCAATTCTGCTCATTGTCAAAATGTAATTACAACAATTTCAACAAGCTTCTGCTTGTTTTTGTATTTTTGTTTTCCCACTTTACAACGCGTATTGAATTTCAGCCTTTTGAGTTTCTCAGACCTCCTCACCCCGCGCCAATTCATAGCTCGCAGACACGAGCCAAAAACTTTGATGCAAACAACTTCACGTGTATTGCTGCGAGTAAAATTCGTTGTACATTCTTAAAAAAAAAATGTGTATTATTTAAAATTTCGCATAATTATTTCTTTCGGTTGGTGTTAATTTTTTGATATTTTTTATTTAAGATTTATGGAAAATGCTTTTACTTGAAATTTGTTATTGCTGCAAAAAACTTTACTCTATCCATAAACACGTTTTGCATATTCTTCAGTTATTTCGCATCAAACTTTTACGCACAGCTGTCATTATTTTATTTTTGAACTTTGCTTTCACTGAAATCGCCACTAAAATTTCTTCTACGTATGGCCGTTTTTTGTTTTTGCTACAATTCCATGGCTTGCAAGATGCATAAAATTGCACTGCTACATAATTTTTGTTGCAAACTTTCAATCATCTCGCTAGTGTTGCCAACGCCTTCGGACGCCATTTTGCAACGCTTGTCAACTTAACTTTTAACTTGACGCTTTACTTTGGCGAGTTGGACTTTAGTTGCTGTCGCTGTTCCCAGTTGGTTGTTTTAAAATTGCATCGAAACTTGATTTACGACCAGTGATGTGCTAATAATTTTTATCGAAGGTGATTACTTTTAGATGCCCAAGCAGATTAGGTCAGGTTTGAGCACATTGGTGTAATGTAGTTGGTATGAATGTTGCGTTGGTGTCAAAAAAATTATTGTAGAACTGAAATAAATGCTGTAGAAATGCTTCAAATCGATTCGAAAGACTGATTCGAGAGTTTTTAGAGTCCATGGACTTAAATATGGTGTCGTTTATACTAATGTATGCCGCCATTTTGAATACTGAAATTCTTTTTTTTCAATCAGATGTACAAGATATACAAATTTGAACATTAGTATTGGATACAAATGACACTAAACGTAGTGGGTAGTTGATTCTCAAAGTAATCGAAAGAATTCAATTCTATAAAGTACTCGTAACAATTTTGAGTACTCAAAAATACATACAATGTTTTTATTCAGTATCGACAAGAAGTCCACATCGATTCAGCTACTCAGTATCGAAAAGTACTCAGTAACGATTCGATACTTGTACTCAGTACTTTCTTGTTCAAAATCGAGAGAAACTGCATATCTATTCGTTTCATCTACTAAGTATAAAAAGGTACCGGTAACGATTCAATACTTGTAGTCAGTCGATATGTTTTTACTCAGTAGATATGTTTTTATACAGAATCTAAAAGAACTCCACATCGATTCTATATTTCTACTCAGTACCGAAAAGTACTCAGTATAGAAAATATCTGCACATCTATTCGGTTCATCAACTCAATATCAAAAGGTACTCGGTAACGATTCAATACTTGTACTCAGTATGTTTTAATTCAGAACCGAAAAGTACTCCTCATCGATTCTTTATTTCTACTCGGTATCAAAAAGTACTCAATAAGATTAATTTAGAATCGAAAGGAACTGTACTGTACTCAGTTCGTTTTAATTTAGAATCGAGAGCAACTGCATATCTATTCGATTCATCTACTAAGTATAAAAAGGTACTCGGTAACGATTCAATACTTGTACTCAGTATGTTTTTATTCAGAATCAAATAGTACTCCACATAGATTCGTTATTTCTGCTCAGTATCGAAAAGTACTCAGAAAATTTTTATTCAGAATCGAAAGAAACTGCATATCTATTCTATTCATCTACTCAATATCGAAAAGTACTTAGTAACGATTTGATACTTGTACTCAGTTCGTTTTTATTTAGAGTGAGAGGAACTGCACATCTGTTCGTTTCATCTACTAAGTATAAAAAGGTAATCAGTAACGATTCAAAACTTGTACTCAGTACCTCTTTATTCAGGATCCAAAGGAACTACATATCTATACGATTCATCTAGTAAGTATAAAAAGGAACCGGTAACGATTAACAAATTTTACTCAGTATGATTTTATTCAGAATCCAAGAGTACTCCACATCGATTCTTTATTTCTACTCATTTTCGAAAAGTGCTCAATAGCGATTCGATACTTGTACTCAGTACCTTCTTATTCAGGATCGAAAGAAATTGCATATCTATTCATCTACTCAATATCGAAAGAACTCAGTAACGATTCAATACTTGTACTCAGTAGATATGTTTTTATTCAGAATCAAAAAGTACTCCACATCGATTCTATATTTCTACTCAGGATCGAAAAGTACTCAGTACCTTCTTATTCAGGATCGAAAGAAACTCCATATCTATTCGATTCATCTACTCAATATCGAAAGAAATCAGTAACGATTCAATACTTGTACTCAGTTCACAAAGTACTCAGTTTTGAATGAAACTTTGCATAAGGTACCAGAAAATTCTGTATAATAAAAAGTACTTAGTATCAAAGAAGTCCATCAAAGATTTTGCACAAAACAAATAAAAAAAACAGGTCCAGTGCCAGCAGAGGACAAAAAAAATATATCGAAAAGCTGGTTACACAAAATTATCGATTATTTTATAAAAGTACCTGGTACTTTGTATTGTATACTTCAGTACTCGATTCTCAAAAGTACTTTCTATCACTAATTCCAACAAATACAATACCTACTTACAGCACATAAATATCTCACTTTCAAGAACTTCAGCCATGCTCAACCCATTTCTTAAAAATTAAAGTCAAAGTACTAAATTCCAGTAAATCAACTATTTTAAAATTTATGTCATTTTCTTTGTATTTATTTCTCTCAAAAATATTTCATGATTAGCCCAAACTCTAACCTCACTTTTCAACATAATATTTTCAAACTTCATGCTTCATTTTAATCGTTACAAATGCCACTAAACTGGTAAACATAAACGAACCGCACGAAAAAAAAGAAAAGCCAGCACAATGAAGCACAGCACAGGAAACACGCACAGCCAACACGCCACAGTCAACATCCAGCGACGTGCAACAGCCAATAAAGCGCGCCACGCATGCAACTAATGCGCCAACTGCTCCAGCTGCTGTTGCGACAGTGAACGCCGTCGTTACAAATTGACACGTCGCGCCCCCTCGCTGGGCGTACACGTGTAGAACTCGAGCCGGTCGCCGGCGCTTTTATTGAATTTGCTGATGAAATCCGCACGCATCGTCGCAATCGTACTGGCGACGGCGGCGCGCTGGAGCAGCGTCACAGTGCAACCGCCAAAGCCACCGCCGGTCATACGTGATCCCAAAACACCAGCGCAATTAATGGCCGCCTCCACGAGCACATCCACTTCGTGGCAGGACACTTGAAAGTCGTCACGCAGTGATGTATGCGACTTTGTCATTAGTTCGCCCATCTGGCGAGCGGCAAACACGGCGCACATTGGCAGTGGCGATGACGATGGTTGCGGTGGTTAGTGGGTGATGAGAGGCCAACACAGCAGCGGTCGTAATGGTGGCACCAAGCGCCGTAATGGTTCCAACATGCGAAATGAAAATAGAGCAAACAAAGAAAATGTAATATTGAAAATATGTGCAGTGGGTTGGATGAGCAAATAGTGGAGAAAAATGTAAAAATGTAAAACAAATACAAATGGCTTTTCAATAAAATACAGGGTGCTGTATTGTAAAAAGGAAAATATGAAGCAATCAAATGTTGAAGCCACAAATTTTGCTAAAAAATCGGAACGTTCTAATTTAGAAGCAACACAATGCTTGCAACACAAGAAGAAGCAACACAATGCTTGTGGGAATATGGCCTGAGTGTTGGTCACGAGGACATTTAAGGACGACTGTTTAAAGGACATCAGCATCACCAATTGGTGTTGGTTATTTCGGGATTCAAACACACGACTCGTTGACTTGCGATCCTGCACAGCTGCGTGACTGAGTCACAGTGGCTGTGTCATTTATTACACCGTGCGACAAAAATTAAAAAAATTTTTCGCACTAGAAAAAATCCATATGGGCGTGAAACTAGAGACCAAACATAGTAATACTGCGTACTCAGCTTTTCATTTCTACATCCTTTGTCCTTTTAAAAGGACTTCAAAATTTTGAAGGGGATACAAAATTAAAAAAATATAAAAATACTTAATCTCGTTAGAATATAGCGATATGTATATCAGATGAAAGAGGAAATGCCCAAGAATTAAGATAAAATTAATTTTTTATCTATTAAAACAGGATATGAAAAAGGTCCTTTGAAAATTGTAATCCTTTGTAGTGGTACCGCGTGACCACTAATACCAACACTATAGCGCACAAGCCAATCGGTGAGACCGACGTGCATCGAGCGGTGCGCGCCACTTTGCTTACACTTGCAAGTGTCAAGTGACCCATGCACAAGTGGCCTGCACTTGCACAAGCGACACATATGTGGGCACTCGCACCGATCGCGCATGTAACTCGACCCGACCTACCGCAGGTCAACGCAGAGCGCTGGCCCACTTTGGGAAAGTGCCGCGTTGTCAGATTTGACCCGCGTTGTGATTGGCGCGATGAGAAACTACTGGAAATTTGGGCGGAGCATTGGAAATGCCCAGTAATATAACAGTTATATCTTTTTAGTATATAAGACCTTATTTCACGGAAATAAATCGGCTTTTGTGCTAGAGACAACTCGTGTGTTCTTTTCCGCAAGCTCACTGAGGCTCTAACTTAGCCATCCACAATTGAGGCGAGGTCCGCCAACAATAGACCACTTACACCAACACACACACAATAAAGGACTTTTTTTCACTACATGGCGATCCTGCCACTTTCGACCCACCTGCCACTTTCGACCCACCTGCCACTTTCGACCCACATCTTCTGTTTCTGAAACCCAGACCAGATTTCCTAACTCAATAAAGAAACAACTGTAAAACAGATCCTGTCGACCTCAACCGTCAGAACACGAGGAATGTCAGAACACAAAAAGTTCGACTCCATCTTCGACAAACTAGTGACCATCACCCAAAACGAACTGCACCTGCACCACGAGGAATATCAACCAGCCCCGACGACAACAACATACGATTACCCAACCTACACACCAACCCCACTAACAGTCGGCCCAAAGCCATTAACGATCGAGGAATACCGACGCCGACAGAAGCGGGAGAATACATCACCAAAGGACACAACCCCAAAAATCTATACTCCACACCAGCCATCAACCCGACCGAACAGAAGACCACGAGCAGGGAAAAAAGTTAAACAACGACAAGAACTCGCAGCACTTCATCGCGTGGCACAAAACGAAACGAATAAAGAACGCAAACGGGAGATCGTACAAAAAATCAGAGCAGCAAGACAAAAACAGCAATGGGAAACAGGACTCCAAAGGAGGAAGTAGTAATCGCGAACAACAACGCAGCCAGCTCCAGCGCCACAACCACCAACCAAAATAATAATAATACTTACCTACTATACTTAGTAACACTATTAGTCATTATACTAATATTCATAGAATTAAATAAGCATTATAAGAACTACATGAAAAAATTAGTATCAAAAAATATTAAAATTAGCACCATAGTTTAAGCTACAATAAAATCAAAACCAATAAATATGTATACAAAAAACAAAACCACAAAATGTCAGACAGAAAATAAAAAAAAACAGACAGAATAAACAGATATACTTCGACGACGAAATAAGCCCAGAGAAAAAACTGGAATACGTCAAAAACGATGGGCATCTATAGAAATGCCACGAGAACCAACAATGGAAGACGTACTGACCAACACAACACGTGAGGAAGAATTAATCAAACTGTTCAACAAACTAAACCTAAGATTTTAGATGGAAGACATTCTTAGCGAACTAACAAAAATTCTTACGAACTTGAGAAAAACACCAACCCGAAAGTACACAAAACAGACCATAATACAAAAGGTCGAAACAATCAACAAATTAAAAGAAGACTTTGACACACTCCTCGAGTCAACACAAAAACAAGAAGAAACCATAGCAATAAAAATACACTTCAACAAGACATACGACATACTCAAACGTACATTACAAGAACAGCTAAGAGAACTACACTCCGAAAGACAAGACCTAGAACAACTATCCGACATGACAACTTTCAATATAGAAACGGCGATGAAAGCCATCCCGAACTTTACGGGCAACCACAAAGAGGTAGACACCTTTCTAAAGATCATTGAAATAATATACAGAAATCTAGACTCGAACGGAAAGACCGAACTAATAGAATTTGTATTCTATGCGAAACTTAATTCTATAGTGAGGACAGCAATTGGCAACACCACAATTAACACCCTAGAAGAACTAAAAACCGTGTTGAAAGAAAGGTACAAGAACCCAATAACGATCCCACAGCTGCAAAACCAACTGTCATGTTTCACACAACGTAACTCGAACATTACATCATACAAGGACAAGATACTAAACATGATTGCTGAGCTCAACAAATTACAGATAGCTCAGACAGGAACGACAACAACCCAAGAGCAATCATTGATAACAAAAATTAATGAGCAATACAGCCTGACAGTATTCAAAAATGGACTCAATGACGAATACAAACAAACGATTTTTGCCGCAATGCCAAAAACTTTCAATCAAGCAGTCGAATTGGCTCTAGAGCTTGAAAAAGACAACCAGCAAAACCAAACAAGAGTAATGTTTATCAACAGGAACAGCAACTCCAACGGCAACAACAGAATCTACTACAATAATCAGCAAAACTACAGAAACCCAAACAACTCAAACAACTACAGAAATCAGAATAATTCTAACAGAAACAACTACCAAAACAGAAACGACAACCAAAACAGAAACAATTACCAACACAGAAACGTTAACCAAAACAATTTTCGCAATGCCAATAACCAGCAGCGAAACGGGAACGTGAACCACTCAAATCACTACCAACTGAACCGAAATCAAAACCAGAACGACAGAAACCAATACTACCAAAGCAACAACCAAAGTAACAGAAACAATTCACGGCCATATGCCAACAGCAATCGAAATGCTTACCAAAGCAATAACAATGCTAACCGACAAGGTCGCCCAACTCGAATAAATTACATACAGGGAAACGAGGGCGACCCGGAGGAACAGAATTCGACTCCTCCGGGGGAGGAAGAACAAACAATAAACGAATATATTTAATAACAGACAACTTAACCAATTATGTCACTTTCAAATGCAGTCAATTTTGCAAACCCATGACATTTCTCATTGACACCGGAGCAGACGTATCAATTTGCAAAGTAAACAACGACGACACTTTCGACATTAATACAGAAAACAGATGCAAATTAACAGGAATATCACCTGCGGAAATCAACTCACTAGGAACATTAAAATTGACATTTCTCCTAAGAGACGCAAAAACAGAACTAACTTTTCAAATGGTCAACGACGATTTTCCAATTACCACAGATGGAATTTTAGGAAGAGATTTTCTACTAAAATACATGTGCAAAGTAGATTACGAAACCCTCACTTTAACAATTATTATAAATGAAGTTGAACACGTATTCCCCATTACAACAAAATCCTCACACAACAAAACACACACAATTCCACCCAGATGTGAAATCATAGTACCGATAGATTTAAGCCTAGAAGAAGACACCGTCATTTTAAATAAAGAACTCACAAACGGAGTATTCTTAGCCAACTCCATTGCACCAGCAAAAGGCAACTGTCACATTAAAATCATTAACACAACAAACAAAACAGTCACAATAAAAGACTTAGAACCACAAATGGAAAAACTGTCAAATTATACAATGTTAAAAACACAACACAGAAATAAGTGCACAAACAATAGCAGATTTGAAAAACTAATAACTACACTAAAGCTAGACACCATTGATCCACAAATAAAACAAGAACTAATGGACATTTTTAAACAGTACCAATCAATATTTCATCTGGAAGGAGAAGAACTCACTACAAACAATTTTTATGAACAGCATTTAAATCTAGAAAACACAACACCAGTTTACATAAAAAATTACAGGCTACCACAAACACAACAAGAAGAGATAAAACAACAGGTACAGAAGCTAATAGACAGCGACATAATAGAACCTTCAACAAGCCCCTATAATGCACCTTTGCTACTAGTACCGAAAAAGAGTGATGATAACACAAAGAAATGGCGACTAGTTGTAGACTACAGAAAACTCAATGACAAAATAATTAACGACAAATTTCCTCTCACCCGACTAGAAGACGTTCTAGACGTCCTAGGAAGAGCAAAATACTTTTCAACTTTGGACATGACCAGTTCCTTTCACCAAATCCCTTTAGCACCAAGTTCAAGACCACCCACAGCATTTTCAACTCAAGATGGACACTACCAATTCAAAAGACTCCCTTTTGGACTCAAAATATCCTCCAATAGTTTCCAAAGAATGTTAACAATAGCTCTCAGCGGATTAAGCTCAGAAGCGTTCTTATACGTTGATGACATTATTGTGTTTGGATGCTCACTAAAGCATCACAACGCAAACTTAATCAAAGTATTTGACCGATTGCAACAATACAACCTGAAGCTAAACGCAAGCAAATGCCACTTTCTTAGACCAGAAGTTATCTATTTAGGCCATCTAATCACCAACAAAGGCGTTAAGACAGACCCAACCAAGTGCGAAGCAGTTATGAAATACCCCACGCCAAAAAACGCAGATGACGTACGAAGATTCATTGCCTTCTGCAATTACTACAGACGTTTCATACCTGACTTTGCGAATATCGTCAAATGTTTGAACTCTCTCCTCAAGAAAGGGACACCTTTCATTTGGTCAGACGAGTGCGAACAAGCCTTTAAAAATTTAAAAGAAAAATTAGTCAATCCACCAGTACTTCAATATCCAGATTTTAACAAACCCTTCATACTAACAACAGACGCCTCCGACTTTGCCCTAGGTGCGGTACTATCACAAGGTGAAATAGGACATGACTTACCAATCTCTTATGCAAGCAAATCACTACAAAAACACGATATAAATAAACCAATTATAGAAAAAGAACTCTTAGCAATACACTGGGGAATAAATTATTTCAGATCATATCTCTTCGGTAGAAAATTCATTGTAGTAACTGACCATAGACCACTAGTTTCACTATTTTCCCATAAAAACCCATCGTCGAAAATGACAAGAATCAGATTAGACTTATCTGATTATGACTTCGAAATAATATACAAACAAGGAAAAATTAACACAAACGCGGATGCTTTATCACGCATAAAAATAGACAGCGACACCCTGAAGGCAATGATTCCAACACAGGAAGATAACGTACATGACGACAAACGAAAAGAAATTCTAGCAATTACAAGGAGCAAGGCAGCAAATCTAAGAGCAAATGAAACAAAGAACATTGAAGATGCGCGCATTACTGAAAATGAGAATAATGGTACCAATACACGTGACAATAGGAAGGACAAATCTCAAGAGCCTGATCAACTCTACATATGGGAATGTACCTCTATGAACGACGTGAAAAATATGAAAAAATTGAAATTTGAAATTAAAGAAAAGCATCGGCCGATGATACATATTGACAATTATGAAGTGCACGTGACTTGTAGCGATGACCCTTTGAAACTAGATTCAATGTTGGAGAAACTACACAGTTCACTAAAGAACCTGCATATAAAGGAGCTAGCCCTTTGCAGAGAAAATTTTAAGTTTGAAAATATAACAATGAATGCATTCAAGGAAAGATATAACGAAATAAATAAAAACAAATGCTCGCCTACAAAAATACTTATATACAACGCTCCACGAAATGTTCAAAGCAAATTACAACAGTACAAACTAATTGATGAATATCATAACGCCAGCACAGCCGGACACTTAGGAATTCGAAAGACGATCCTAAAATTAAAACAACGATACACATGGAAGAACATGAGACAAATGGTAAAAGAATTCGTCAACAATTGCCTGACCTGCTGCAAGAATAAAACAATTAGGCACACTAAAGAAGAAATGGTCAAAACAGACACGCCAGCAAAAAGCTTTGAAACCATTACCATTGACACAGTCGGACCATTGAGAATATCAAATGGCTTCCGCTACATACTCACAATGCAATGTGATTTAACAAAATTTATTATTGCACACCCGATGGAAACCAAGGACGCACGAACGACAGCAAAAACTCTTGTAGAACAGTTCATTCTCAAGTACGGTTGTTTCAAAACGTTGAAATCCGACCGAGGCACCGAGTTCACAAATGAGCTAATGCACAACATATGCCAATTACTTGACGTGCGACAAATTTTTTCGACACCCTACCATCATCAAACAATCGGAGCACTCGAACGTAACCACAGAACACTGCATGAATACTTACTAGCATTTACAACCGAACACGAATGGGACAAATGGGTACCATATTTCACTTTCGCGTATAATACGACACCACATGTCGAAACGCAGTACTCCCCATACGAGTTAGTCTTCGGAAAATTACCATCACTACCAAGTGACAAAATATTTGACAACAAACAAATTTATGACTTTGACAATTACGCCAACGAACTAAAAGTTAGGCTGCAAACATCCATAGATAAGGCTAGGAATATGATAGAAATAGCTAAACATAAGAGGCAAATTAATTATGATAAGAACACAAATAAAACACAATTCGAAATAGGAGATTTAGTTTTTATACGATTAGAGACAAATAAAAAATTACAAAGTCCATACCACGGACCATACAGAATAGTAGAACGAAAAGGTGTAAATACAATAATAGATATTAATGGAAAACTCAAAGAACTACACAACAACAATCTAAAGAAGTACTTAGGAGATAAACAATAAATGTAAAAACTAAACACAGACTTTAATCCAACTCAACAAAAATAAAACATATTTTAAGAACACATACAATTATTATTAGAACACAACCTAACCACATAACCGTTTTATAAGATAGATATCATATTGTAAACTCATTTTAATAACAACATTGTAAAGCAATTCCAATGCCCCCCCGAAATTCTAAAAATTTTTCCAAGGAATAATTTTTCGCATAAGGGTAAGGGTGTAGTGGTACCGCGTGACCACTAATACCAACACTATAGCGCACAAGCCAATCGGTGAGACCGACGTGCATCGAGCGGTGCGCGCCACTTTGCTTACACTTGCAAGTGTCAAGTGACCCATGCACAAGTGGCCTGCACTTGCACAAGCGACACATATGTGGGCACTCGCACCGATCGCGCATGTAACTCGACCCGACCTACCGCAGGTCAACGCAGAGCGCTGGCCCACTTTGGGAAAGTGCCGCGTTGTCAGATTTGACCCGCGTTGTGATTGGCGCGATGAGAAACTACTGGAAATTTGGGCGGAGCATTGGAAATGCCCAGTAATATAACAGTTATATCTTTTTAGTATATAAGACCTTATTTCACGGAAATAAATCGGCTTTTGTGCTAGAGACAACTCGTGTGTTCTTTTCCGCAAGCTCACTGAGGCTCTAACTTAGCCATCCACAATTGAGGCGAGGTCCGCCAACAATAGACCACTTACACCAACACACACACAATAAAGGACTTTTTTTCACTACACCTTTATATCCTTGAAAATTTATATAGAATTTTCTTGAAGAGTAAGTATGTTAAAACCCCGAATCTCCTTGATCGAGTGTCAAAATTTAATTATTCTCGCTTCGTTGATTTTGTATCTTTTTATTATTTAAAATACTGATACTCAAATAAATTAGAATTTTTGTATTTCATTTGAATTGCAGCTTCCGCCCTTTTTTTTAATTATTTTCGAACCAATAAAGTTAGAGTAATGAAATTTTGACACGTGATCAGGGAGATTTGAGGTTTTAACATACTTACTTTTCAAGAAAATTCTATATACATTTTCAAGGATATAAAGGATTAAAATTTTCAAAGGACTTTTTTCATATTCTTTTTTTACAAATAGATAAAAGATAAATTTTATTTAAATTCCTGAGCCTTTCCTCTTTCATTTGATATACATATCGCCATATTCTAACGAGGTGAAGTATTTGTTATATTTTTTTTCTTTTTATCACCTTCAAAATTTTGAAGTCCTTTTAAAAGGACAAAGGATGTAGAAATGAACTGAACTGAGTACGCAGAATTACTATATTTGGTCTCTAGTTTCACGCACATATGGATTTTTCCCAGTGTGGAAAATGCTGTCGCACGCTGTTATACAAACTCAGTACAAACCTAACCTAAACCTAAACCTGAAACTTATATTTCATACATTTGCCTTGGGCCGCTTCAACATATAAAAAGTCCTGACGACAGTGGCAACAATGTGTGTGTGTTTCTTTACCACCCAACCAACAGCAGAATCCGCGCTGCATTGCTGCAGCGATATTACTTTTCCATATGGATTTTTATTAAATGCCGCCCATATTCCCACAAGACACAAAACACACACACACACCCACACAAGTACACGAGACAAAGTCTTGCAGGTCCTGGGCATCGAGCCCGGTACGCGCTCACGTGCGTGTGTGCTGTGCACGAAATCGGAACGCGGCCAAATTAAGTCAATACGAGCGGTCGCCAGTCGCTCTCCACCGCAGCGCAGCGCAGCACGGAAACGGAAATTAGCTTTCACTTATTACAGCGGATGTGGCAGTCTCACCGGCTGTCCACCCGTCCCGCTGTCTGTGCAGTGGTGCGGCGGTGTGAGATGGCGCGTGCGGTTTCGTGCCACTGGTACAAGTGTGCTTAATGTCGCTGTGCATTTATTAATAAACATTGGGAATTGTGTTGGCGTTCACACATTCAGCGGCGCTTATTGTTCGGTTAAAAAGTTAATGCCGCACTTTGCTCGGGGAATATCTATTACAAATGACTGCGGCCGCGCCGGTCACGCCCACGTTGTGCACTGCCAGCAGTCAGCAGCCACACGTACACGTTTAATGCACACACACACACACACACAGCTGTGCGAATAATCAGCGCAGCACTAAGTGCCCTTTGGGGCGTGTGACGGGCGAAAATGGCAATTAATCTTGCTTGCTTGTCTCGCCGCGTGCGCAGTGAAAAGCTACTCGCGCGGCAGCAGACGATCACGCGCTGTCATGACACAACAACACATTGGCCACATACGGTCAGCGTTAATCGTGGGCGGTTCGATTCTGTATCTCACATCTTTTTGACATCAAACGCTCGGCCCATATAAGAAATGGGCCGAGTTGCCAGTGGAAATCTGACAGGCATTAAGTGATCGAAACAAAAAACTAACTGAAATGTGAATATTGCAGATAAAATCTTTTCAGAAGAGTGTTTTATTAATATTTTGACAAAATTAAAAAAAAAAATGTTTGCTAACTAGTTGCACTTTGAAATCAACTACTGAAAGATAGTACGAGGATCGATTTAGTGGGTAATCGATTTGGTCTGTTTTTGCCACATTGCACAGTGGTTCGACACCATACAACCGCGTGACAAAATTAGAAGGAGTGGTGCGTTAAAAAAAATAAAACTAGTTAATAATGGTCTGCTGAATTGAAATCTAAATTTTGTTTTTCTTAAACTTTTGTAGTTTGGCAATTAAATTAAATTTGCAATTTTCGTCATTTTTGGTGAATTATAGCAAATAGTGTGCTAGCTAGATTTTTCAGATTTTACATTTAATCGGTAACGTCAACATTGATAATTGCAAAGAGTAACAGAAATTGTCTTAGGACCCTTTAGTTTTGCAATAAAAACGATAATAATAGACGTATGTTTTGCTTCTTTGCAGTTTTCTCAATTTTTCATGCTGATTGCATACTTTTAGGGATGAAAAAATAATTGTTGTCGAAAAATAGGTGTTTAGACCACTTTTCAAATTGAATTATTTTCTAAGATCGGAAGATATCGGAGGATGTAATTACATTTTCCGACAAAGAAAGAATGCTGCTCAAAATAAAAAAAAATCCAGGAACATACTTTCACATACTTTTTAGATATTTTCTTCTAAGTTTTGCCAATTTTCAGATTTTAGATTTTAGAAAAACATGTTAAATTAAAAGTGACGTAAAAGCTTTGCAAATTTTGAGAAAACATTAAAAGCGAAAATGGCCACATTATTTTTTAATCTATATTGAAAATTTTAGCAACTTCTTGGTAACCATATATTTTTACAATTTTTTTTACTCAATAGACTAAAAAACAAAAAATCTGTGTTTAAATTTTTTTGTGAAAAAAGTTTCAACTTTGAGCCAAAAACACACACTAATTAATTTTTTGCACAGATTTTTTGGGGTTTTCTTAGTTGGGTTTTCGGTAGGGTTTTGTTAGAGTTTTACCTTTCAAATGATATCAAAATCGTTAAATTCTGAGACTATAAATTTTTTGAATTTTGTCTAAGGAACGAATCACTGTGCATTGTGCGGAACTTAGTTATGTTTAAAATTTTGATTTCCTATGGGAAAAATGTCGTTTAATCAGTCTTGACTGGCCTTTGTCGGTACTACATTGAACTCGCAGGTAGAGCTGGGCTTGGGTTGAGTCAGTCAGTCAATCAGTCAGTTAGTCAGAACAAACAATTATATGTATACAGATTTTAATATGGGCGGTCCCGCGCTCCTTTTATGCAATGCCCAACCCAGCCTTCCAGTCGAATGGTGCAACCCAGTTTCATTGATGTGCGACTTACAGTTCCACAGTAACGAGAACATTTTGAGACACAAAAAATGTGCCACGCCCCTCAAATTTTGCCAGAAGAATTAAACATCTATAAGACAACGGTGTACAAAATTGCAATGCTTTCTGCCTTAGAATTCCGAAGCTATTCCACCCCATTCCCCCTGTCGAAGGGCTCGTCTAAATCGTAAGTCTGTGGCAAATGTCATTAATGTTTGATCTTCAGTTCAAAAGTTATTCAAAACATTCAAGTCTCTTGAAAAGTGCCACGTCCCTTGTCCAAGGCTTATAAAATTTTACCAGTCAAACGACACACCTAAACGGTGGTCCTGAATCAAATTTTAATGCTGTCCGACATATAACTAATTTCGAAGGCACTCCATATTAAAAACTTTGGTTGTATGGAAGGTGCCACGCCCACCTGTCGGGTTGTATTCGCACTATGTGGTTTACTGAGATTTAGTCAAGACGAACATTCTGTGAAAGATTTAACTCAATCGACCTTCTAGTGTTTTGAGGTTAAGTGTCGTGTGACCAACAACAAACAAACAAACAGACATTCATTTTTATATACACCAATACCTCGCTTTGCGTCGTTTCGTTTTGCGTTTTTTCGAAGTTGCGTCGCTGCTGAATTAGTACTAATTTTCACTGTGCGTCGTTAGATTTTCGAAGTTGCGTTGTTTTGGGTTCGAGTCTTTAATTTTTTTTTTAAATGTTCTTTTTTTTTCTAAAAGATGGCACGAGTTATGTTTCTAATTGCGCCATGCCATCAAAACTCGGGGATTCCCTTTCTAACTGAAAATCAACGCAATTTTAATACAGTTTTATTTTCACTTTGTTTTGCTAATTTTAGAATTCAGTTTCAATTAGTATGTTGTGCTTTGTTTTAAAAGAGAATAATAAACTTTTATAAATTTTTACGGGTTGTTTCTGGTTACAAAAAAGGTAAATATTTTTCCAATTTATTTATTGGCAGAGTTGTATTTTTTTGATTTTTAAATGTTTACTTTGTTAAATTTTCTTTTTAAAAAGTAGTATTTTCGTAACCCTGGAACCTATCTTCGATCTTTACATGGTTTGCTATAGAAAATCATAGTTCACTTTGCGTCGTGGTTTTTTGGAACGTAACCACGACGCAAAGTGAGGTATTGGTGTACATAAGTACTTGTATATAGATGAAGTTTAGCTTAGATGATTTCAATTTCTAAAAACCTTAAACCCCAACACTTTATCTGAATGCCAAGTGGTGCAACAAGCAATTCCAAACATAGATCCAGTCTCTGAGGTTAATTTTTACCAACATAATTAAATAAATACGAGTACATTTACATTTTGTTAACGACACAAAAATGTTATGGAAATTTTTAAAAATCTAATTTACAAATTCATAAATTTAACATTTTCTTATTCGAAATATTTCAACAGTTAAGAAGCAACTCAAAAATTAGCACATTGAAATCTTCTTGGTGCAGTGTCCTTTGCGCACAGAACGCTGATTCGCCCTCATCGACATGCAAGCAATCATTGCCACGTTTTTTCCCACTTGCAGCAAAGAATTTTGTATTTAAAAAGGATGTCGATGGTTTTTTTTTAGCACGAATACGCTTTGTGTCGATTGCATTTACAAAATTTTCAAAAGAACTGTGCTCGCATGTGTGTGTGTGCACATAGCCCACAAACACGAATGCGCCAGCAATTCTGCAGAGCGAAAGCCGCTTGCATGATACGCGCATGTTTGCATGTGGCTGCAAGTGTGAATGTGCGTGTCTGTGTGTGTGAGGTACACAAATCAAATTTGCTGATTGCAGTTGAATAGACACACACACACACACACATGCAGTGCCCCCCTTTCGACTCGTTTCGAGTAGAAAAAAGTAGCCACATTTGCATTTAAAATTTGAGTGCCGAGCAGCGGGCGGCAATTGAAGGGATGCATCCGGTGCGCGCGCGGTGAAAGACAGCAACGCGAGTGGCTCGACTCGCAGCCCATTAGCGCAGCAGTTAATGCGGCAATTATAAGTGGGCGTTTGCAAAAGCGTGTGCCGGCAAACGAGCGTGCAACAAAAAATCTGCACACACTCGAATTGTGCAGCTCGAGCGGCAAAAGGCGCAACAACACCAACAAAAAGGCTTCGCGGCCAGTGTGCAGCGCTTTGGTGCATTTCTATTTTTCGTTCTTTTCGTTTGCATCAGCCACATGGAAATTAGTTGCTGTGCCACACTTGACTTGATTGCCGTCCCTTCACCCCACCTTATATCTGGTATGTCTGCACCATTAGGGCGCAGCGCACAAAGACGGCAATAGTTGTGGCTGCGGGCGCTGCACTTCGTGTCGGCTGCATCCGACCGTTTGGCGCGCGAATTTTTACAAATTCCACAAATTCAAATTGCCCGAATTATGCAAAATTATGCAAGTCGATTGCTCAAAAACGGCAAACGGCAAAGCCGCTCACATAATCGCCACCGCTCTGCTTAATGGCGCCCGCTGAGTGGCTGGTTGGCTCGGTTTGGCATCTTGGCGCGCTGCACTTTCGAACGTTCTCTGCTTTTGCTTGCCTGTTTTCTTTATTTCAGTCGAAATTGTGCGCGAAATTAACACACTCGACTGCAAAATAGCTGAGAAGCTCACAAATGGGTAGATTAAGGGTTAAGAGCCTTTGCAATTGCACAGCTAATGAGAATTTTGCTTGTTATGTGTTATGAGCTTTGCGAAAAAAATGCTTTGTGATGGGAGATACACTGTGAAAATTGCCAAACGATAAATTAAAAAAATATTTCGGTGGCTCTTCACCAACTTCACCTTTGACATTTCCATTATAAGAATCGATAACAGAAGGTATAGGTATTTATTTTATTTTATTTTATTTTATTTTATTTTATTTTATTTTATTTTATTTTATTTTGTTTTATTTTATTTTATTTTATTTTATTTTATTTTATTTTATTTTATTTTATTTTATTTTATTTTATTTTATTTTATTTTATTTTATTTTATTTTATTTTATTCCATTTTATTTCATTTCAATTCATTTTATTTAATTTAATTTTATTTTATTTAATTTCATTTCATTTTATTTTTTTTTTAATTTTATTTTTTATTTATTTATTATTAATTTGTAATTTATTTTGTTTCGTTTCATTTCCTTTTATTTTATTTTATTTTTTTTTATTTTATTTTATTTTATTTTATTTTATTATATTTTATTTTATTTTATTTTATTTTATTTTATTTTATTTTATTTTATTTTATCTTATTTTATTTTATTTTTTTATTTAATTTAATTTAATATTATTTTATTTTATTTTATTTTATTTATTTATTATTAATTTTTTATTTATTTTGTTTTATTTCATTTCATTTTATTTTATTTTATTTCATTTAATTTCATTTTATTTTTTTTTAATTTAATTTTATTTATTTATTATTAATTTGTAATTTATTTTGTTTCATTTCATTTCATTTTATTTTATCTTATTTTATTTTTTTTATTTAATTTAATTTTATTTAATTTTATTTTATTTTATTTTATTTTATTTTATTTTATAATAATAATAATAATAATTAATTGACTGGCACGACAGCCCGCTTACGCGAGACTAAGGCCTAGCTTCCCGCAACCACCCGTGTTGTGCGTATGAATTTGTACGCGGGTGGAAGGGACCTACAGTTTTATGCCGGTTCCGAACGGCAGGTTGGGAGCTCTTTCATAAGCAATTTTTACTCTCAGAGGTTTGCCATTTCCAGCTGAGAGGACAGCCACCGAAAGAGAAAACGAGTTTTCCTGTTATTTTTTTTAGGTGTTATTAGAGGCAGTATTTGAACCTGGGTCGCTGCCTTCGACTCGCGGTCCAACGCACTAACCAACTGAGCCACGGCCGCTGCCATTATATATTTTATTTTACTCTCAAAGGATCTCTCCATTTTGTGATTCTATTTCTAGTTAGTTTTTTAGTTTTTTCTTACTAAAAGAAAGAGTCGACTTGGAGTCGAGATTCGAACCTCTTCTCTGTCGCAGTCCAACGTGTTAACCAATGAGCCTGTATGGCCATTGAAGGAAAACCAAATTTTCTTCAGCATCTATGAACTTAGTAAGTTAAAGTGTTCATAAATTCTTCCTTCAAAACAGTGTTTTCGAACCTTTAGATCCTGTCAGAACCCACCCAAAGCTTCGGTGGAGTAACGCCTGATAGCTGACTGTTTCTTAAAACCAAAAACAAGTATACACCTAATTCTGTTTTTGCACGGTCTTTTTTTACACGGTTTTGATTTAACACGGTTTGAAAATAAAAAAATTTAAATTTTTTACACGATTTTATTCCATTTAGCACGATTCAAAATCTTTTGGGCTTACATTTTTTTGTCAAATTTAATTTTTGCGAAATATGTTCATATCACAAATTTAGGGAAATTCCCTTTTTATGGATACAAGCAAATTTACTTGTCAGAGCAATTGAAATGTGTTAATATTTTGTGAACTATCAATGCAATCAGACGTGTTTAGTAAAGAAATTTTGTATAGGCAAATTAGTTTTTCCAACGTTACATTTATTTTAATTATATCGCATTAAGATAAAAATATTTTATATTCATTCAGTTATTTATATTTTTTTAATTTTGTTAAATATTTTATGTATCCCTAAAAGAAAGTGTCGAAAACTACAGATACGAAACTAAAACGTAAAGCCATTTCTTTGGAAACCAAAATTGAAATTTTAGATCGCCTTCGAAATGGAGAAGGCTCAACATTTCTTGGCAAAATGTTCAGTTTAAACGAAGCCACAGTAAGAACGATAATATGAGTGAATACTTGTTCTTAAAACATCCTAGTTTTTCACTAATTTTAATAGGTTTTAGAGATAAGGAACCAATCACCTTTGCATACGCTCAATGTCTATTTTACACTTTTTTTTACACGGTTTTTCCTGAAACCAATCTACCGTGTAAAAACAGAATTTGGTGTATATCGTTAAAACTAAATTCACATCTATTTGCAATTAAAAATGCTTTTTAACTAATTTGAAATCTTAGCTCAAATGGCATTTTTCGTACATCGCAAAATATTATTTTATGAAAACTTGACGATCTTAAGAGCAATCCATGTCTACTATCTCATCACTACTTAGATAGAATTTCATGTATTCAATTTTCTACTAATTAGCATTAGAGATGATTTAGTACAAAAATGTTTTATTTTGATACTCCGAAACTCCTCGTTTTGAGAGGTGACGGGAAGAATAAGTTTTAAAACTCACAAAGATGCCAGAAAATCTAACAAATTGCTTCAAAGGTTGCTCTTAGAGCAGTGATGAGCATTCTGCTACTCGCGAGTCATCACTCGCACCATTTCTCGTAATTTCTCTTTCCAAATCATTTTCAACCAACTTATCCTGTACCCCTTGTCTTACGAGGGGACTCCCATACAAAAATACAGTTTTTAAGAAATGTGTTATCAAAGCAGTCACATGAGCGACCAACCGCTAACCAATTATTTTCTATTTGAACACCTATTCTTCATTTATCAGCCCATCTCATTATGGCCACACTTGGACCACCGTTAACCCTTCGTTTGGCACCTATGCGGATGTTCACATTCGTACCACAGTGGTCTAGCCAGACCACCGCATATTTCCATACATTTCTATGGAATTTGTACGTTTCTGTAGATGCATTAAAACGCATATATGAGCTATCCAGGTATAATCTTTTGGGTTTTCATTGTTCATTATGTATTTTTACTGAACTAAGTTACCTGTTTAGGTAGAAATATCAAGAAAAAACACATTTTTTTGTAAATAAAAACAATTTGTTTTTGTGAATTTTGTATTTATTCTAAGCAATAAAACTGCGATTTTCAGTATTTTTTGTTATTAAATTTAATCATTCATCGATTTCTTCTATGTTCCTACAACTGAAACAAATGTAGTCAGCTTTTGAGTGCTGTTGGCATACTGGTTCAGTGCATTTTACGCAGTAAAATGGAGTTTTGCGTTTCGCCTTATCCATACGATAACAAAGCTTACAAAGTTTTGTTTTTTGTCGAGCGTTGATGGTCCAGCTGGCATATTGTGTGTGGGTATTTCAAAAGGTATTGATTTGCCAAAAAAGACTCAATTTCCGAACGAGTTCCAAATTGCGCAATGATGGAAGCGTTGTTCATTCTATTTTCGAAATTAGCGATAACTAATGACTTTGAAAGTGTGACTAGAAAATTTCGTCGTGAATCAGATCTGGTCATATTATCGATTTCTTTGCAAATGCAATATGCAGCCAATGCCATCACATCTAACATATTACAGAAGAAAGCAAAAGTCCATCGCTTTGTTGACCGTTTACAGGAGAAATGAGTTACCATTTGGGCCATACAATCGACACCCGCTTTAGTTGAATTATAAAACAAAATTGCTTCTGGTTTCATTGCTTCACCAACACAATATTTTGTGTAATGCACAGTCGAAAGTAAGATCACAGCTTTATTTTTTTTCGGTACGTAATTGCACATCGAAACCAAGTTTTCGTGAAAACCAAAAAGAGTTGAAAATATAGCACGAGAAGGGCTCTTTCGCATCTCTTCCGGTATACATCTTTTATTAGATCTTATTGTGCCAACGAAGGAAAGACCGATATTAGCAAGCCGCTTGGAAAAGTAAAGGCAGGGCTAACTGTATAATCTAATACAAGGTGCGTTCCAAAGTAAACAGGACTTTTATAAAATAAAGAAAACAGATGATTATTTTTGTATAATTCTTTTTATTTATTCAAAATACTCCCTTTCTGCTTCGATACAACGTTTTGCACGGTCCAAAAGCATTTGGAATGAGTGTTTTAGGCCATCGGCCGGCATCGCCTTCAGAATGTTGGTACAAGCCTTTTGGATTTCTTCAACGTCCTTATAACGTTTTCCTTTCATCGGCAAATGCAACTGACCGAATAAGTAGAAGTCACAGGGAGCTATATCAGGCGAATACGGTGAATGATTGATGGTTAAAATGCGATTTTTGGTCAAATAATCGATGTCTTTTGCGTGCTCAATTCTCTGCGCTTTTTGGTCGTCGGTTAAAGTGTGCGGAATGAAGCGAGAACACACTTTACGGAGACCCAAATGTTCGGTTAAAATGCGATCAATTGATGTTTTGGAGATGTTCAATTCCATTTCCATCAATTTCAATGATGATTTTGGCTGCATTTTGATAAAATCACGCACAGTTTTGATGGCATCGTCAGTAATCACAAATTTCGACTGGCCGACGTGTTCGTCGTCATTCAAGTCTTCACAACCATTCTTGAATCGAATTAACCACTCATTAACACGGCCACGGGATAAACAATCATCACCGTAAACTTGCTTTAACAATTTAAACGTTTCGGTAAAAGTTTTACCAAGTTTAAAACAGAACTTAATATTAGCTCTTTGTTCGATCGACATTCTCGTACCAAAGTTAAAAACATACTGTCACATTGAGCGGGATATTTCGGCTTCTACTAAACCAACTGTCATGAAATTTTGACAGGATGTGAATGAAAGATGTACCTTAACAACGCATGTCCTCACACATAGATGGCGCCACCAGAAACGTCCCTATTGTAAAAGTCCTGTTTACTTTGGAACGCACCTTGTATAAACAGTGAAAAAATGAAAAGTGTACACCTCTCACAAAACTCATTTATACACAAAGTTTACACTTTTTCTTGAAAAAAATGCTCTCAACAAAGTTTGGCGAGTTTTTAAACTCACTACACAAAGTTCGAAAATTAAATTACTGCGATTATATGTGTAAATCTCTTCATATCTCACACATTTCTATAGAAAATATGTTGGTGGTCTGGCTAGACCACTGTGGTACGAATGTGATATGACGGCCAAAATGTCCTTATAATTATCCTTCTATGGCACGGATCCTTATAATTTTTTTTTCAAATGAAAGTGGACAAAAAGATAGGAAAAGTCATAGAATTTCCTAGTTCTAGCTCAATTAGAAGTATATTATAATTTCAGTCAAAGTTGAAAATGGTCTGGCTGGACCACCGTGCCAAACGGAGGGTTAATATCGTTAATGGACTTATTGACTGCTCGTCTATTCTTGAAAAAATTCGTTTTAATATTCCAGCCAGATCTCTTCGGCGGTCTGAGCTCTTTTATGTTGGCATTAACAACACCAATTATGCCAAAAATGCTCCTATTACTAGAGTTTTAACTGAATTTAATAGCCTCACAAATTCTTTGGATATTGATCTCGCTTTACCGTTAAACGTATTTTGCACCTTGTTATCTAATTATAAGTACCTTTAAGTATATTTTTCGATTTTGTTTGAATTTTACACCTTTTATTTCTCTAAGTCTGTAATTTGATTAGACTTAATTAATAAACAATAAACAATAAACAATAAACATGTGGGACAGCACAAATTTACGCAGCCCACTCGATGCGCAGAACAACGGCCCGAAAATTGCCAACAAATTGGGCCGAGCCCAAAATAACAAGAACAACCAGCTGCACAACGCCAAATAGGATATTTTGAAATTGAACTTCCTG
This sequence comes from Melieria picta, assembly GCA_964056695.1. Lineage (NCBI taxonomy): Eukaryota > Metazoa > Arthropoda > Insecta > Diptera > Ulidiidae > Melieria > Melieria picta. Next base: position 19,759,778 of record OZ057398.1, on the reverse strand, counting down.
TCCTGTGGCAAGGAAATTGCACGCGCACGCAGTGCTGAGGCCGCCTGTGTATGTGTGTGCGTGTGTGTTTAATTGAAATCGGTTGAAATTTCGTGTGTGTGCTTTTCGCGCGCATTTTAATTACTTGCGGAAGCCGGAACGTTGCCAGTGTTGCCGCGTTGCAACAAAATGCAGCTGGATGTGCAATGCGCGACGTGGCGGTGAACGGCAGCAGCTGCTTAGTCATCAGCGCGAAATTCTGTGCCACGCTGCAGGCAGGCAAAGTGCAGACGTTGCCAGCGAGTCCGCCAGTCGCCAAACGAAATGTGAATTTTTGCTTTTTGTTAGTTTTTTTGTGTGGCAATTTGTTTGTTTTGTTGTTGCTGCAGCCGTTGTTGTTGTTGTTGTTGTGTTTGTTATTATTTGTCGCACTCGCAATGCATTTGCGGCAACGCACACGCACACGCACCCACACACTCGCACAATGGCGACACGTTGCAGCTGTCGCGTAGATCACGTGTCAGCCACAGCCTTCTGCCACTTCATTTTTCGCGCTTTGCTTTTACCTGTTAGTGTGTATGTATGTGTGTATGTATAATATGTGTGTATGTATGTGTGTATGTATAATATGTGTGTGTGTGTGTGTGTGTGTGTGTGTGTATGTGATGTGGGGTATTTTAGAGGCAGTTTTATTGTTGTTGTTGTAGTTGTAATTTGCACTCACCTTCTTGAAATCGTGACGCTTGAGCGCCTCGGCCGCCTCGAGCGTACGTCGCGTTTCCGTAATGACGTGTCGCGCCCTGCACACCAACACCGGATCGCCGTGCTGCAACGCTGTAATTAAATTAGTAGCAGAAACCGTTATACTAAGCACATGGTGCGGGTGCGGGGCCGCGGCGGCCCAAAACTATGAATAAGAAAATTTTAATGAGCGTGCACTGCCCTTCTGCGACTGCGCCCACTCTCGCCGTCGTCATCGAAATCGTTTCAACGTCATGAAAGCCAAAGAAACGCCAAGTGGATGAGACTGTCGCGAGCGAGGGGAGGGGGGGGGGGGATGATGATTTTATTTTATAGTTGTGTTTCGCATGTGAAAACCAACGGTCGGGTTGCCGCTAAAGTGGTGACGCGGCTGGTTTCGTCTCTAATGTGCAATAATTGCTACTTTCGGTGTTGTTGTTGTTTTTGGTGTTGCTGTTGTTATTGTTGTAGCTGTAGCTTTAGCTGCAACTATTGCTGTTGTTGTTGCCATTAGATTTCAAACCAGCACTGGCACCTGCAGCAAATGCAAATTCACACCTAATGATTTCCGTGTAAGTTTTTTTCGTTTTCTTTGATTTTATATATTTTTTGGCTGGCTTTTTTCTCTTCTCCCTTTTGACGTTTTTGTAGTAATTATGCAAAAAAAAGGACGCTACGTGCAAAAGATTGAAAAGAAAATCGCGTCATAAAGTCGAGCAGAGTCAGTGGAGCTTGAAGCAAAGCAAAGTGGGCAAGAAAGAGATAGACAGACGCTTTAATTTCTGCAGTTTTCAGCTTCAATAAAGGGTGGAAATTTGTTATTTAAAAAGTTTGATCAGAAATCTTTAAAAGAAACAGAGAGTTTAAGGCAATTTTAGTTAATAATTTAAAAATTAATAATAATAGTTTAGTTAACCCTTTCGCTATTTTGTTGCCATATGGCAACATGCTACTTTGTGGACGTCTGCATCCTCTATGGTTGCAAGCATACATTTTTTTGTTGGTCTTTAGAATAGTTTGAAGTTTTAGGACAAATACGAAATTAATAAACTGAATATTTAAGTTTAAAGAAGAGAAGTATACACGTTTTTTAATGGTATATCTTGACATAGTAAAGGAAGAAGAAGCAGAACAAATCAGAGAACTTTTTAATTTCAGGTTTTCTTTCAATTTAGATACTTTTTTTTTTAATTTTAGCTGAAGTAAATGAAGAAATATTCAAATTTTTGTTATGCGTAAAAAGTTTTATGTTTAAGTAATTATTACAGCCACAACGATGTGGTTGCTCTCATAGAAAAACACTCTAAAATACGGGGTCCGAGTATAAAAATTCAAAAATGTCTTATGGAATGTTGCTAATATATATAACCACATAGAAGCCTAAGACGTAAAATTTAAAATTTTAACTTTCCACAGTAAAAACCTGTAGCGAAAGAGTTAATTTTCCAATATAAAATGGTTGTTGTATTAAATACAAAAATGGTTGTTGCGCCGAATGTAAAAGTAATTAATTGAATTTGAAAACTTATAGCACAGAATGCTAATAGAATTATTCGCATTTAAGTTGGGTATGTTACTCAGATGGGGAATAAAGCTGCGACAAAAAATATAGGTGGCGTCAGTGTCTAGCCGTGTCTGCGTTGGAAATTAAGTAGGGAAAGCCCTTTCATGCTGTAGCTAAATATTTGGAAAGAATGTGCAAGCGAGTTAGGGTGGTATGTCACAGGATGTATTTCTGTTACAGGTCGTTATGGCCCACTAAATCAATAATAAGAAAGTGGTAGAAGATCGAAAGCTTTGTTGGAATGACATTAGAGTTCGGGGAATAACAGCTATGTGGTAAGTTCAAAACTGATCCATCTCAATATTTATTATTCATATTTACTCCACTTGGGAGCATAACGCTTCAATGGGGCTATTGCCTTGAATTAAAATTCTACCATTGTGAGTGATTGCCTATCGTTCACATTCCTAGATGATGGGGTTGCCATCTATGGTTCCTCGAGAAGAGTTGCCTCCTTATGGTGAACGTTTTTAAACTAAGTTGTATGAACGACCTCTGTGCATCTGTTGCTGATAGGTAGAAGAAGTTGATATCAGCGGGTTTGCGTCTTCGATGCATAATTTACTAAGTTAGTCCGTACTGTCACTGTGGGTGGTGTTGTTGTTGTTGCCTTTGTTCGACTATTGCAAATGATCACACAGCAGACCTGCTGCAGTACAAGTACTTTCTGTCGTCATTATATCGATGAAGTATGATACATGAACCTTAGAACTTTCTATGTCGATGTCTGGGGCTACACAACTCAATCTCTCGCTTTCTCACAGATCCTACAGAGATGACGGAAGTTACTCAACTCCATTTTATCTATAAAAGTAAATGATTTAACAACAACAATTCCTTGATTTTTCTACAGGAACCCCAGTTAGAGCGATGTGTCTTCTCCTGGCAGTCATAGAGGGTACTCACAATGATGTCTCAGAATAAAATTACGGGTTTTCCGTACACGCCCTTTGAACCTAATCTAACCAAACACTCATCTAAAATTACTATTATATTTGAAATGGAGTTAGTGAGGTTTGAACAACACATTTTGATTATTGCTTCGTAGGACAACCTCCAAAAGTTGACAACCTCACAATTCCGATTGTATGGGAGATGCCCTCTAGTGGTGATTTTCTGAACCTTAATTAATTTTGTATTTTTTGTACTCAAGAATGTTGCCGATAACTGAATAAATCATTCAAATCGGTTCAGTAGTTTCCAAGATACGATGTTTTCTCGCTAACTTAACTACTGCATTTACAAGTGTGGAGCCAATTCCATTGAAAATTGCCAATTTTGTATGGCAGCCCCCTTAAGACTTGGAGCTAGCGGGTAGGTATGTTTGGAAGAAACATTTGGAAGAGAAAATAAATGAGTTTCGGCCCTTTATTTGACACATCTTGAGGCAACCTGGGAGCAGTTGGAGCCTATTTTATAAAAACTATCATTTTGTATGGGAGCCCCATTAAGGGTTGGAGATAGGGTATAAATATGTTTGAAAGAAATATTTAGTAGGGAAAACTAGTGGGGGTCAGTCATAGATTATAACCCTCTAAGAGCAACTTCTGAGCAGCTGTGGAGCAATTTGTCGAATTTTCCAGCTTTTTTGTGGACTTTGACCTCGATGCGACACCATTTAACCCCACTCTAGCCCCACAATTTTTAGGCTCATGTACTTTTCCATGAAACTGCAAAAAATTAGAGAACCCATTATTAAGAATCTACATACAACACTAAATCTTGTTTACTGTACATAGAGAACTAAAATGAAGAATTTAAGAATTTTTACATTCCCCAGGGAAGAATTGTAACGAAAAAGTTAATAAGATGGAATATATAGTATAAAACAGTCTTATACGCTGTGACTTTTTAGATCTATTGTAATCCCCTTGAAGCGCATAAGACACAGATGATCTCAGCTATAGAACTTTTATGAGTTCGATGCCTTATAAAAATGTATAAATGTTGGAGGAATCAAGTTGATTGAGTCTACGCTATGATTTTAAACTTTCATTTGTTGTCAAAGTTGGTAGAGTTATTCAAAATTTAAATAAAATTAAATTAAACTTCTAAATTCAAATGTCTTATGTCCTCATAAATACTTGTTTGTGCAACACCAAACACTAAAAAAAAAACAGATCCTTAAACCAACTAAGCCTTATGCTAACGTAAATTGACACCGCCCAACCAAGTCCTTGTCCATTCCAGCTGCTTTATGAACTGTGAAAATTTACAAAGTTCTAAAAAGCTTTTCACAATAATACCATCGATAAGCACCACAGCGACTATCATAGAATATATTCTCATACATGCAATGGACACTGAACTGCAAAAAGCAAAGTCGAGAAATGGAAAGCCACAATTTCAATTATCACCAGAGAAATGCTCCGATAATATCACAATTACAACAGACGAAAGAGAAATATGTGAAAAGCAGCAAAACTAAAAATTGGCAAAAATAATCAGCAGACAAAATCGTCTCCAAGCGATTATATCAGCCAAAGCAACGCCAAACCTCACAGCCGGAAAGCCAAAAGAAATATGAAGAAGAAGGCAGCAAAAACAACAACGACAAAAAAATATGAAAAGTTAATGGGAAAAGGCATTTTTACGAAATTCAATTTAAGTTTGTACTTTATCTATTTGTAGGTTTGGCCAAACAAGCACAAAAACAAACACCACAAAAAAAGCACTTTTACAGAGCGGCCACAGAACACAGAACGGGCAGCAATGTGGCTGTTGTTGGCTGCAACGGCCCGTGACAGCAACAGCAACGGCAACAACACAGCACAGCACAGTTGGCTGACAGCTGTGAGAATGCAACAATCGCCCCAAAAATTGAAACACATTTCAGGCGCAACATTGCGCTTCATTGCGGCCGCCGACGACAAACCGACGAAGAAGCGATGGCACCGGTACCGGATAAAGAAATGCATTCATCGGCCGAGAAGTGGAAGCCGAACAAGGACAAACAAATCAAACATAAAACTGCCTGCCTGATGTTTGTGTGATGCGCCATTTTGGGTTTTTGTTTTTGTTATTCTTTTGCGGATAATATTGTTGTTGTGGTTGTGGTAGTGGTTATTTAATATTTCGGGCAATGTTGTAAAAGGATACTCGCTGTTGCGGCAACATGCCGAGAGGAGGCGCCATTTTTTGCACCAGGCATCCTTGAGCTCGTTCGGAGGCGTTGGGTAGAAGGCGACTTGGCTATGAGCTAAATACATGGCAGCAAAATGGATGGGTGGCCATTGCTGGAACAGCTTATCGAGAGTTGAAATGAGTTGTCTTTGAACAAAAAATGACAAGGTTTCTTTGATTTCGATGAAGGGATTCAGTCCACTTGGCTTAACTTTCATAATGAATCCTAACCTAGAACACTTTTGGTCCTTTGAATATAAGAGTTAAGTATTCAATACGAAATAAGCGAGACCCTACTCAGGAGCCTCTGGTTAAGTTAGGTTGTAGGTTAAGTTTCATCGCTAGGCAACTACTCTCTACAGATGCGCACAAAATACACAAAAGGCTGAACCGACCACTAGTTCAAAAACTCCTAATCAGAACTCAGATGTGGTATCAAACCTAATATATTTTATTTTATTTTATTTTATTTTATTTTATTTTATTTTATTTTACTTTATTTTACTTTACTTTATTTTATTTTATTTTTTTTATTTTATTTTATTTTATTTTATTTTGTTATTTTATTATTTTATTTTGTTTTATTTTATTTTATTTTATTTTATTTTATTTTATTTTATTTTATTTTATTTTATTTTATTTTATTTTATTTTATTTTATTTTGTTTTATTTTATTTTATTTTATTTTATTTTATTATTTTATTTATTTTATTTTATTTTATTTTATTTTATTTTATTTTATTTTATTTTATTTTATTTTATTTTATTTTATTTTGTTATTATTTTATTTTATTTTATTTTATTTTATTTTATTTTATTTTATTTTATTTTATTTTATTTTATTTTATTTTATTTTAGTTTGTTTTATTTTATTTTATTTTATTTTATTTTATTTTATTTTATTTTATTTTATTTTATTTTATTTTATTTTATTTTATTTTATTTTATTTTATTTTATTTTATTTTATTTTACTTTATTTTATTTTATTTTATGTTATTTTATTTTATTTTATTTTTTATTTATGGAGCCCAATACGGTTTGAAATTATATTTTGCACCAGCAATTTTTATATTTGGGGGGTTTGAACCCCAAAAAACCCCCTGATAAAGAAAGAAACCACATGCGGCCTAATTTAGCTCACAACAATGTAGCTGAAAATCAAAATAGAACACCAACAAAATCGCAAATAGCCACAGCTGCCATTTGAATTCGTTCGACTCAGTAAAAATTATTAAAAAATTCACTATAGATTCGTTTCACCTAATCCAATCGTAAGGACTATGACCGAATATCCTGGACGCAGCGCACTGCAAGTCGATTCACGTCGACAACAAACAGTCAACATGGCAAATGTGTGGCGCAATTATAGTTGAGAGAGGCAATTTTGTAAATAAAGCGCCAAATATCATCGGCCCCCTTGCCAGCCCGCTTCGTCCCGGCCAAATGGCACAACATAGAGCCAACAACTTTATTATTAGCTGCTAAAATGACAACGCCAAACGATGAGAAAGCATAGCAAACAGCAGCCGAGAGCGGTGCAAGCGTCGCTATGCCAAATGGGAGACACAAAAAAAAAATGGAAAATTGAGGGCGCACTGCAGTTTTTCGCAGTCGAAATTTCCACGAAATACATTTTTTCGTTGGTTAATATTTCGCTTTGGCCGCGCGCCAAACTGACTGCAAGCCGCAGTTAGATTTTATTTACAACGAACTGCGCCGGATTGTGTTACTTTGTGTCGCTTAGTCGTTGCGTTGCAAAGGATGCAAAGTCGTTACAAAAGAAATTTCGGCTGTTTGTTATGCCTCATACGCTTTCATTTCATTTCACACATACACACACACACACACATGCACACGAATACAAGAATTTCATATTCGCTGAGGGGAAATGCTGGCAAATTTTCGCAATAGTTTCACTTTATTGCAACGGATGCGGATATGACAATTGCATTAGCATTGCCAGCGGTCGCGCTTGCCGAATGTCTGTGCATAATTTTTCAAATATTCAGTCGTTTTATGTTGTCACATCCGCAGTGTGCACCTTAGCTGTAATGTTGTAAATTTTATTTACAACAACAACAAACTAAATGCGCCTCATTAAAGCAACTGGAGGCTGATTAGTATCGATATGCATTATAACTATCAGGAAAATCGCTACAAACTCATCATTGAAGGAAAAGTTATTGCACAATGAGAAGAGAAACGATAAAATGATTTTATAGCAACATTCCGTAAAAAAAAACACGGCTGAACAAGCTTCCAATGCGTATGAGGATTCTAAGAAATGGGTCGCTTCTTGGATAGAATCAATAAATTAGTCGGTTTCAGTGTTGCCACTTGAAAAATTTTTTTCCGACCAAACTTCAGACCACATCCGACCCCAACCGACCAAATTAAAAATTCTAAATTCATTTTTAAATTACAATTTTATTTTTTTAAATAACTTTTTTGTACTAATGAAAAGATTGCTTTCGACCAAACATCCGACCAAATCCGACCCCAACCGACCAAATTAAAAATTCTAAATTCATTTTTAAATTACAATTTTATTTTTTTAAATAACTTTTTTGTACTAATGAAAAGATATTCACATAACAAAACGGACCGAAAATCGTTTAAGCGGACCAAAGTAAAAAAATCTGACCAATTTTGGTCCGAAAAGACCGAAAGCGGCAACTCTGGTCGGTTTTCTAAACTGGAATCGGAATGAAATGGAATTGGATGAAATAAAATTAGATGAATCACTGTGAGACGAGAACAGGATGGGACGGGATGGCACGGATCACTGTGAGGATAATTGATTTAAGGAACTACAGATTCGTACAGGTCCATATTGTATTCGCAAAACATTGTGATTTTTTTATAAATATAAAGTTGCGATTTTTTGTATATTAAAAACTTTTTAAACAGATTTTAAGCTGAAATAGGGTCAATCAGAAATCATAGAAAGAAAGAAATAAATAAATGAAATAAATAAAAAGGATTGAAATGGAACTGGATTGGACAAATCACTGTGAGACGAGGACAGGACGTGACAAAGTGGAATTAAAATGGATCAAAGTGAGGATTGTGGGATTTTTGGACTACAGATTCGCATTGCACTGCATCGTATTCTCACAAACACTGTGGATTTTTTTCCGAATGTGACGTTCAGAATTTAATCTGAACATTTTTTTAGGGAACAATGTGATTGTTTCCTATTTCAGCAGTCATAGCAATTCCAAAACTCTAGTAAGAACTTGTGTCTACGTCAACTTATGGCCTAAAGGACAAAAAACACAACCACAGACTGAACATATATATTTTTTATTTTATATTTTTCCACAAAAACTTTCTCAATTCTTGCATGGTACCCCTGCCGAGCCGACCGTAAGTATTACATCAGGAAAATTGAACTATTGTATATTTGTATACATAAAAAAATATATACAGATACACAGTGGCTTTTTGATTTATATGACTCTCGATTCGAGTAAAACCTCGATTAACCAACAGGCCAAATTTTCGCAATGTAAAGAAATAAATAAATGCAGAAGAAGAGGAGACTATACGTTTTCTTTTCTGCCCCTGACCGATTCGTTCTATACGAACATGGAAAGCTCTAGGCTCACCTTTTATCGACAACTTGAATGACCTCTTCTGAGGGGAACTGAAATGATTCACGCGACCTGCTTGAATGCGTCCACGAATCAATCTGACTTAATCAGAAGTTTGAATGACTTGTAGTCCTTCCTTTTTTTGATACCAGTAAAAGTCCAACTTATGGCCTGAGCGTGTCTTTTGTTTCAGACAAATCATAAATTCTAATTTTAGCCAGACTTCAACAAAAAACTAACAAAAAAAAATTATATGAAAAAGCAAAAGTGCCAACCGCAGCGAAGAAGGCAAACGGTGCCAAAAATTTGTCGGCACTGTCGTCTATATTCGCGTCGCAATAAATGCCGCGCATCAATCAAGCGCGAATAATTTGTTTGTGCATAGAATACCAACAAAAACAACAAGTAGCACATAGTCGTTGAAAGGTGAAAAAGTGAATGAAATAGCAAAAGAAAAAAAAAGGAACAGTAGAGAAAGGACGCGGAAATTGTGTGGAATTTTGCAATATCTGTGCATGATTTTGAGAACTCACCAGCGCAATTCTGTATGTGTGTGTGAGTGTGTGAATATACCTGAGGAAGGACAACGTCAAATAGCGCAAAAAGCGAAGCGCATAAATCGCCATGTCCCCCTGTATAACTGCACTTGCATGTGTGTGTATGTATGTGTTTGCACTGTGTGTGTGTGTTGTGTCTGTGTGTGCCGGATATGCAAAAATTTGCCGTACGTTTAATTTGAATTGCAGACTTGGGAATTTTGTCTGCCTTTTTGGGGCGTCCGTCCGCGACACAGTCTCCTACCAGCGCCAGCAGCATCAACATTTGACGCTATCGTCGCCGCTTCGGCACTTACATCGACTATAGAGTCGACGCGCTTGCGGTGCTTTATATCCTTTCAGCGGCTCTCGCCCGCTTGCGTTCGCCGCCAACATCATTGGCAACGGTCAATGGCGCGCAATTTGCTATAAAGCCAATTTGAGCGCTGAATTGGCTTTTACCTGCCTCGCCGCGACGCTGCGCCGCAGGCAAATGACGCTTCACTTCCGGCCGCATCACCTGCGAAAGCGGAAACAGCGAGGCGCACCGGCACCGACACCGGCACCGACACTGACTGTGCAGCAATTGCGGTTGCCCAGAGTGAGTTAGTGCCGAGTGCGCGGCGCGGTGAGGCGTGGCACGGCGAAGCGTCACAAAGGGTAAGGAAACAAAAATTTATCGCCTCAATGAAGCGTTTCGGCTGAAGGCAATTTCTCGGCGCATTTTTTTGGGCGTTTTCTGGCGCTGCCTTTGACAAGTTGGCAACACTTTTCCTTTTCTGCTTTTAGGTTAGTTCCTTTTTTTCTTAAAACAAAAAATCAAACACCATTGCAAAACGTGCAAAACGTGCAATACGCCCCAAGCAGCACATCGACAGTGATTGCCGAATATTCTTTTCGCTGTGGCCAGCAGCTGCCGCAATGGGGTTTCATTAAAGCTAACTACTACAAATAACCCCCTTGCCCGGCCCGCCCCGCCCCCTGGCCCACTGATGAGCATTTTTCTATTTGATTAAAAACAAAAAAACAAGCAACAAAAACAAAGCACAAGGACAAATGTGCCCAGATGGATGAAAGGAATTTTTCATCAAAATTTGCTGACGTGTCTGCGACACTGCAAGACGGCGTTGTTTGTGTCAACAGTGCGCAATAGTGACAAAATTCTTTTCGACTGGCCGCTGTATGCCGCGCGCGCCGCTCCAACCTACAAACGTTCGCATTCTGTCCATCAACTCGACCATACACGATTTTGGTGCACCGTCTCGCACGCGCCGACAGCAAAGTGCCAGAAAGTAAAAACAAAAAATTAAATAAAATTTCAAAAATCCTATCAGACACTCAGCATTTTTTACGCCGCCAGCATTTTTCCTACGTGTTGTTGTTGCTTTTCTTCTTTTTTTTAATTTTTTTGGAGCAGCAGCAGCTCATGCCATGTCATCATCATTTTAATTTCTGGCACTCGTAAAGCTGTTGGCCGTAATTGCCAAAGTGACAATAGCAAAGGGGCGCCGCGCTCCGCGCCCCACTCACCGCTTCAACCATCAACCTAAAGCAGCACTTTGCAGCGCCCTAAACGCGTCGTTCGTGCGCCATTTGAACACTTGGAACTCGGTGTCATGCCGGAAAAATGTCATTTGGAAAAATGGCGTTCGCTCGCCAAGCTTCACTCTGCTCTACCTCCACTCGGGCGCACCTTTCTCAATCCTCGATCTTCGCCACGCCGCGCCAAGTGCGAAAATATGCGCAATCAAGCGCTGTGAGCTTGCAACTTTTACGCTCGAATGCATCGCCAAGGTGGCCGCACGCTGGTTGTTGCTGCGCCGTTTAGTGGCATTTTTGTCTGTTTTGTGTCAGCGCTGCAATTCTGCACCCGACGCTGAGCCGGCCAAGTTGTGTTCGAGTATGAAAAATTCTCTTACGATATTTCAGAATTAAAATGAATGCGGGATTTCGATTGAGTGGCTCACGTTTTCCGTTTATTTGAATTTGCTGATTGCGCCACATGTCGAATGAGGTTTATAGACATTTGCATGTATGTTTGTATGTATGATTGTGTGACTGGCAGAACGGCAGAAGAAAGCCAATTTTATCGCAGTCGGTCAATTATAGAAACATTTATTAGCGGTCACTAAGACTCGGTGGTCAGTGTCTGGGGCAGCGAGTCGAGGGTCGTGAATTCGAGCTCAGCACAACAGGAGCACACTTTGACCCATCCAGAAGACCAGTCCCATATCCCCTACTTCGCATACCATTTGGAGCATTTATTGAAGTCAACTATGACATGCAGATGCAATTCTGCCCATCCATTAAGTCGAAGAAGTAGCTTTCCAGATGAAGTTTGAGCTTGATAGCGGGTTCAGAAAAGTTACACAGAAGCTGTACCACAGTCTCTGTTTACTTCTGGTCTGCAAAAATTACTTAAAAATAGACCCAATCTTCTTGCATGTCTTCCAATTAGACAGTGTCCTGTGAGGACCCCAAAAACCATGCCTATTTGGTCTCTGTTTACAGACAACAGTTGCTTTGAACACTTTTTCCACTTTTTCCAGTTTTATCCATACTTGAAGTACCATCTGTCCACTACAACTCCCATGTTTTTTATCTGATTTGCTTATGGAAGTAGGACCTATTTGCAAGAACTGTGCAGGTGGTGAGGGAAAAACTTCGACCCTACTATTCACCTGTGTATCCATGTGTTCGGATACCCAATACAGGTGCAGTTCGGTAGTATCTCGGTAATCTCATTGAGAGATCAGCTGCAGCTAAGAAGAGTCTGAGATGTAAAAGAGACTGACTCCAGGGCCTTAAGAACGGCTTCATTCCCGATAGAATAATGATATCATTTGATGATTTTATATTTTTTTTAGAATCTTCAAATATAGTGACCACCTGTACTTGGAAGACGCTACAGGAGTCCGGAAGGCGTAATAATAGATTCAAATCTAATACCTTAGAGTATACAGTGTTCCCTGCCCTATTGACTTGCTTCGAACTGCCTCTCCGTTTTCTTAAGCCAATAGAAAGCTTCATGAATAGTGACCACTTCTACTTGGAAGACTCTACAGGGGTCCGGAAGGTGGAATAATAGATACCAATCTAATTCTTCAGAGTATACACCGTCCCCTGCCCCATTGACTTGCTTCGAACCGTCTCTCCGTTTTCTTAAGCCAATAGAAAATTTCAAGCATAATGACCACCTTTACTTGGAAGAATTTACAGGAGTCCGGAAGGCGGAATAAAAGATTCAAAACTAATTCTTCAGAACATACACCGTCCCCTGCTCTATTGACTTGATTCATAGAAATAGAAATAGCATTTCTATTTACTCAAGTATAGTGATCACCTCTACTTGGAAGACGTTTCAAGAGTCCGATAGGTGGAATAATAGATTCAAATCTAATTATTTAGAGTATACACCGTCTATTTACTAGTTTCGAACCATCTCTGTAGATATGTGGAAGAAGGAGCTTTTTTTGAAAGTGAAGCGCCTGATTTCCAGTCAATCCTTGATTGGATTGAAACGATATATACATTTTGTATATAGAAGCTGGCCTCGATAGTACAACGGATAGCGCGCTGACTTCTCATACCAGAGGCCCTAGGTTCGAATCCTCGCTCGGGCTGGTGTAACGTTTGTCTACTTTTATCGCTCTCCACATGAAGTAGATGAGAATTACAAGAATAGCACAAGTGTACTCTGGGCAGGCACTGGCCACACCTTCAAGTGTGAAAGAAAAACTGCCAACCGCCGTTCGGATTCGGCGTTATACCGTAGGTTTCCTCCCACCCCTTCCCCAAAAGCTTGAAATGTGTGTTGTAACACATGTTGAAAAAAACTAGTGTTGCATACACTTTTCAAAAACGGGTGGAATATGTGGTATTACAATGGGCCCCCGAGTGTGTCTTTTATAGAGGCAGCCATCATAATATAACCTAACCTTGGATTAAGAACTAAAGAAATAAATAACACTGTACAACGCAAAAAAAATAACAAGGTTCTGACAACGGATTCTGGTAGAGGGTGCCAAAAAAAATATACGGGTATCGGCGTTTTGAAAGTTTACGTCTGAATTTTTGTTTAGGGGGGTCAAAGTTTTCCCCTTTTTGCACATTCTTATGGTGAATCGGCATACGAAAACCATGTAACCTCACATTTTAGGTATATGATGTGTTCAGCAATTTGATGTAAAATACTGCGGAGAACATTTTTGTGGAGCATTTTAACCCTGTAGCTCCTATTTGTATGGGTCAATTTGACCCTTTTTTCTAAAATGCCCAAAATGTCCTGTAAAACAGGACTTTTTAAGGAAAAATGTACCGCGAAAATATTCGCCATAAAATTCTTCTATGGGTCTCTGAATACATCAAAGCTCAGAAAATAACTTGAACGCCAGAATTAAGCCAAAACTGAAAATGTGTTTAAGTGTTTATTTCGTACTTAATCAAAATTGGTACTACAATCTCCGATCAACGATATCAAAGAAACATATCGAAAAATAAGTTTAACATATTCAGATCTCAAAAATTAACACAAAACGCGCCAGCAAAAAAAGAAAAAGAAAGACCCATCTCCACAAATTTTTACGGCAGTTGTCTCTGTTCAGTGATCAAATTGTAAAAGTGTAATTCACAAAAAATTACTGATTATTTTAAATAAATTTAAAAAAAATCTAAATCTCAAAAACTTAAAATTCATAATTTCTGTTAAACAAATTTCCTATGAAATCAAGCGAATATATGATGCGGAATACGAATACGGTGCATATTCGTCATAGCAAGGTTTGACTGTATTTTTAAATAATCAACCATTAACTTCCTCATTAAAAGGAACAATGTTTAAAAATTATGCAGAAGCGCACCTTCGAGACACCACTTCAGATTGTGTTCCCAAGGAACCGAAGAAAAATGCGGTGCTAAGATGTTCGTCAAAGTCCCAAACGAGGCGCTACGGCCCGGGGGACGTGTTGCATGTGTACACAAGTGCTGAGCCCCAACAAGGGCATCGAATTACCAACTCGTACGTATGCCTGTCGTGTGCTTGTCGCACAACTCTCAGCGACAAAAGCGTATCCGATTTCACCGCTCCACGACTTACTGCCGCCCGTAATCACACTCGATGACAACACGCACTTGCCAGGCAAGTCGATGCCCGCCGCCACCTCTCCGACGCACCGCTGTCGGCACACACTCATCATCATTACCACTTGTCGCTTATAGCCGCTTTGCATATCGAATTGCTTTGGCAACAATGAGTGCGACGCACATTACAATTCATTCTAATCAAGAACGCGAAGCAGCCAGCAAAAAGTCCAGAAAAACGCCACGGCCGGAACAAGTGGAGTGTATATGTTTCGAGAATTTTGCCGACGCGATTACACCCGCACCCGCACCTCGGCGTCGGCGGCAAAAACGACGACAGCCATCCGCCAAAGTTGCTGCCGGCAGCGTGGCAGGAGTCAAGTACATTGTTGAGTATTCAGGCATACAAATGATGTTGCCGCAGCGAAAAAAAAGTTGCTGCGCCGCATTTGCCAACCCCAGCGTGTCGGCAATAATTTCATTACAACGCGCGTGCCGAGCGGCGGGGCGGGGCGGGGCGCAGCGCAAGACGGGCGCCTAGCTAGGAATTATAAATTAAAACCGCTGTGTGCTGTGCGCTGTAATCGCGCGTAGGCTGGCAATAGCAACAAAAGCAACAGCAGCACCGAAAACGGCGCCATTCAAACGCAGATAAATACCAACCAACATCAGCCGGCACTCGGTGCCCCACGCGACCGAGGCTTGGAAAAAGGAGCGGGCGGGGGCCAGGCGAATGAGAATTGTGTGCTTCGAGGCGCACAGATTGCGGCGCGTATTTTCGCGTAATTTTTACATTAAGTGCAACTGAAGCGAATGTTGCAATTGAATTGCCCCTTAGAATATGCAAATGAATTGAAATTATTTTCTAGTCAACCGCACGGAAAATGCAAAAAACAACACAGCAGTAAACAGAAATAGGTACAAGCAACAAGCTTTATTGCTGCTTTAAAGACGCAAACGGCCAGCCAGACGTTTTTACAGTGCAGCGAACTCGCATTAAATTACGCAAAAATTTAATGCGCAAAATATTCAAATGGGAAATGAGTCAAAGCATTGCACGTGTCACAAAGTGTGAACGACACATATTACAAAACACATATTCGCTATTCAAAGCTTTTGGCGGTGTCGCTCCAGTCTCGCCAATGCAACTTGCTGTGCGACTATGCTCACTATTTGTTGCATACTTGCAGGCGCAAATTAAACCAATAGCACACAGCACGAACGTTGTTGCTGGTGTCGACAGCAAAGCTGAATGCAATGAGAACAAACACAAAGCGACACCACAACGGGGCAGTGTGTCTCGTCGCAGTGGAAATCCTTTAATGAGCAGCATACTTTTTGGCGTTCTGACGAGTGCGACCACAGACATGGGGGCAAAGCACTTGGTGCACTACAGTTAATCATGATTATGAAAAATTTTTAAGTGTGTAAATAAACCAAAACTATCCCCATGGATTTGTCAGAAAAATTGAGTTTAATGGAATTTTTCTTACTTTTTCGGTCTGCTTTGAAAAAAAAAATTATTACACATCGCCATTTGTTTTAAAATTGACTGTACAACGGGAAAATGTAAATAGACGAATGTTTAGTAAAGAAAGTGCTTTTTAAAACTTGTGTTTAGGAGTTAAAAATTGTACTTGTGATGACGTTGCTGCTGCTTTCATTGTAGTCACGTAGTTGACCACACGACGACGTCATCTTGAACTTGTGTGGCCGTGTCGCTGCCGTCTTGAATGTGTTTGGGCCATAAAGCTATAAATTCATAGTGCTTTGGTTTGGAACCTAAAGGCGTTCTACTGTATGTTATGGCGTTCATGCCAACTTCTGAGCTAAGCTTAACTAAAGTGCAAACTTCATGTTTTTCTATGCTAACTGCAGAGTGAAGCTCCAAAGAAATTGGACTATGCCTTAGCAGAAGAGTTTTTATAGGTGATAGGTGGTTTGTTTCAGTCGAAACCTCTCACAATGAGGTTATGTTAAATTGAGTTAGATTAAATTAAGTTAGGTTAGACAGGGCGTTTTGAGGGAGTCCAAGGTCTTTGAGGCTAATTGTAATGCCTGAAAAGGGTGTACAAGATCCCTCCACCAATGTTCAGTAGTGGTTGAAACCAACCTAAGTTTCGGATGAATCAGGCAGTGGCGAAAAACTTACTATGCCCAGAAAATTATATATAATATATAGTATGTATCATAATTCCAATTTCCTCATCAGCAACTACGACAGCAGTCCCCATGAGGTGGACCTAGCTTACCAGCAAAAAGGTCGATAGTGTAGTGCCCTGCTAGAACTCCTATGAGTATGCAAAGTTTCACTTTGGTAAATAGCAGAATACAAAATTTTTTGGTTTAGATGCCACTACAGCGCGCTTGAGATCCTGCAGGAATTGGCATCCTGTCGAGATCAGCGTTAAACCATTGAAATGGCGTCGCCGTATTCGCATCTACCATCCGGTCTCCCTTTTTCTCGTATGCCACAGTGACCTGGCTATCAGTAAAGTTCTATATTGTGCCCTTAGATCTCAAATCAAGTTGGATGTGATATGGTAAAGGATACTTTTTTATTAGAACCTATAAAGATCTCCATTAGCAACGTCTAATTTTCATAAAAACTTTTTCCGATCTGAAAAAACTATTATAGGGGAATTCTTTGTAATGTGACACCCCATGGCTTTTTTGCCCATAACTCGTTAGAAAATCGCCAATGTTAATATACCGTTGGAAAGAGGTTTTAAAGAGCTATGATCCAAGGAACCACCTCATTTGAATTTTTCGCAAATACGAATTTTACCAAGAAACTTATGAAAGATTACACTGCACAATAGCATGTCTGTGGAGTTTTTTTCATGAATCTGAATCGTTTTTCCACGCTGTTTTCAAAAACATACTCCGTTTTTATTTTATTAACAGCTCTAGTTTTCGCAAAATATGGGCGTGTCACTTTTTCGAATTTTCCTCGACTTTTTTCACATTTTTGACTGTAATTTCTAAACCAATAATCCTATCGACGTGATTTTTATATAGTTGCACTAACAACATCTCACGCCATCTTTTCTGACATTAATCAATTTTATGTGTTCTAAATTGGCGTTGTAATAAGGTTTCAAAGTAGGAAAATATTGAATTTCAAGGCGTTTTGCCTGATGACGAAAATTGTACAGATTTTTCATAAATCAAGGTACGAAGTATATGAATATCTTAAGAAGAAACATCAAGCAATACAACACAGCCAAATTATTTGGCGGAATACACATTCGCATCGAAATAATAGCAAAAATGTACCATAGCCGTTGTTTAATCGATGCGCGGCGGAGCGGTGGAAATAAAAAGAACGGATTGTTCGGGTTAGGTGGGTAATCTTTATTGGTCGGGTGTCGAATAAAGAGTGACAGGAATAACAATAAACATTGAACGAGAACAACGGCCTAAGCCGGGGAGCATAAATAGGGGGAACATCAGTACAAGAGGAAAAGGAAAGGAAGGGATTAGAGGTGGGATCGACAGATCACTGAACAACCACAGCACTCATTTAGCCATCGCGGCCGCCATTGCAGAGTGCAATTGATGTAGTAGTCTGGGTTGCTGGGAGCGTTGCCATGACGCGGCTGACATCTGGTTGGTGGTGGTGCGGCTCACGGCTGGCTGGCTGTGGGTGCGCTTAGGGGTGCGCCGATAACCTTTTTGCGGGGATGATCGATCCGGTCGTGCGGTCTGGGAGGCACCTGCTGCGATGGTCGGCTGATCTGCAAAAAAGGTGGATGTCAGAGGATTGAAATTATAATGTGGACATCGTGTGAATGGGAAATAGTGGCTAAGCTGCAGGGTTTGCGTAAGCTACAGCCGAGGGAATATGAGAAAAATACAAATAACAATTGGCCAAGTTGCCATTTACTTTTTTGCAGTGAGGGGGGATTTTTGGAGTATATATGGAGAATTTTATGTGCACGTAGGGCTCGAGAGAGGCAGGAGAACCGAGCGAGAATGTCGGTTTGCTCTTCGAGATGGTGGTGGCAGTCAACCGCTCTTTGATCCGGGATTGGAACTGTGTGAGCATGACCGTTTGGCTCAGCATGGAAGAATTGCTGGAGCCGTTCCACCCAAGAGGGAGATGGTGTAGATCTTGGAGTTTATACCCGATCAGTCCGACGTCTGCGGGATTTGCAGCGCTTGGAGCAAGTCGCACTGGAGTGGCAACTGTCCTCTTTTCGGACCCGGGATTGAGGAGGTGCAATGAGGAACTGCGAGGGAATGCAATTTCCGTCAGTTGCTGTGAGTGTGGAACGAGTGGCGTCAAGCCAACGCTCTTGTCGTACCCTTTTTCTCTGTCTCATTAGAGGCGAAAGCCATCCTGCGGGGTCGAAACGTTTGGCAACGGAGGGGGGAATTTGCCGGTTTGAGAATGGGTTTGCAGGCGTGGTGGATTCGAAGTGATTTTCCATTATTTCCTGGGGTGGAAACCCTACGGGATTGAGGGCGGCAATCACTTGTGAAAGGGCTTTCTTTAGGGCGGGAAGGTTATTTCGAAGGGCGGGTCCAGTATGCATATGGCGCCTTGGTACCTCTGTGGTACTTGTCAAATGCGAGGAAGAGGGTACTGGACCGCTTAATACCCAACCGAATACTGTATGCTGAG
Organism: Melieria picta; assembly: GCA_964056695.1. Taxonomy (NCBI): domain Eukaryota; kingdom Metazoa; phylum Arthropoda; class Insecta; order Diptera; family Ulidiidae; genus Melieria; species Melieria picta. The sequence goes on along the minus strand of OZ057398.1, from coordinate 19,740,529 downwards.
CAAGTAAGCTGCCACATACATTTCGGTGGATACCTTCGAGCATGATCTGCGGGATGAGATCACTGCCAATCACTATATCGATCTGCGCTGTCTCGAAGGGGTTTGGATCAGCGAGATCTAGCATGGCGAAATTTTTCATATTAGGGGAGTGTATGTGAGAAGGTGGGAGCAATTTCGTAAGCTCTTGGAGCACGATAGCTTGCACGGGGAGTTTCGTGCTCGTTTGAGGGACTGCCAATGTCAAGAAGCATGTATGATTGGCATTTTGCACAATCTGACCGCCCATGCCCGAGATTTGGAAGGGTGATTTCTCGATCGGCAATTTGAGGCGTTCCTGGACCTTCGAGGAAATGAAGGTACGCTGAGAGGCTTGGTCGATCAACGCTCGAACTTTGAACAACTTTCCTGAGTGCTCAATAGACACCAGTGCCGTAGGCAGAAGGGATTGGGTGCCATTAGTGGAGTGGAGGGCTTGTACTTGGGGCGTACTTTGCCTGGAAGATGTGCGTGGTTGCGCATCCGAAAGAGGGGAATGAGTAGCGGAGTTGTTGTGCGTTCGTTCTGGAGCTGTTGCGACCTGTGGAGTGGTCGAATGTGATCGATTAAGCGATTGAGAGGGTTGCTCATTGCCTTTGGGGAAATGAAGCATGGAATGGTGCTTCATTTGGCAATATACGCACGTAAAATTGCTTGTACAATTCTCAAGAAGGTGAGATGTAGCAAGACAATTTACGCAGAGATTGTGCTTCTTAACATATTTTAATCGACTCTGGGGGGTGAGTTCTTTGAAGCTCTGGCAAGTCCGTATGGGATGGTTTGCGTTGCAGAGTTTGCAAGCGAAGTCCCTTTTCACTTGAGTGTGATAATTTAGGGATTTGTGTGGCCGATTTGGGAGGACATTGGAAGTAGAGGGTTGAGGTTTCGGCTTAGCGGGGCGAATGCTTTGCAGCCGTTCAAGTACCTCGTATCTGCCGGTCAGGAACTCGTCCATTTGCGACCAGGGTTGCAGATCCTTCCGAGATGTCAAAGATTGCTCCCATAGAGCAAGTGTCTCTTGGGGCAATTTGGTACAACATATGTAAACCAAGAGCGGATCCCAATTGTCAGTGTCTACGGCCTGAGTATTGAGAACAGACAGACAATTGTTTATTGTGTTTTGGATCCGCTGTAGTGCCTCACTATTTTCAGTGTGGGCAGGAGCGATATTTAGAAGGGATTTAATTTGAGTGTCAACGAGTATGCGTCTATTTTCGAAGCGGGATCTTAGGGCTTCCCACGCGAGTCCAAAATTCTCATCGGTTAATGCATATTGCTTTACAATAGCACCGGCTTTACCTTGCGTCTTGTATCGGAGGTGATACAGTTTTTGGGCTGGAGTGAGCTGGGGGTGGTTAATGTAAACTGCCGTAAACATGTCCCGGAAGGACGGCCACTGCTCATAGCCCCCGAAAAATGTTTCGGTATCACAAGGTGGAACTTGTAGGCAAATGTAAGGGGTATTTGCTGGTTCTAGGGGTCGAACCGGTTCCATATGCGCAGCGGGCTGGGGGGACTGAGTTTGGAGCATCTCAATGATGTCCAACATCTGAGCCATGCACAACTCGTACTGGTCTGTGCAGGCGTCAATCTTTTGCCTAGCCGACTCTTTGAAACCGTCGGGCTGGCTATTGTCTTCAGCAATGAAGACTGCCTCATGTGCGCACATAAGCCTCTCCCATTGGGCTTGCAAATTTTTTTGCTTAATTTGGACCAGGGATTTGGTCCAATCCTCAATGGGAGCCGATGAAAATTTTGTGCATAATTGCACGAGTCTATCGGACTCGAAAATAAATTTTGCAACACTAGGATCGGTTGCTTTGGGACTAGAGAGTTTGGAGCGAGTGTTTGGTGGCTCCCGAGTGACAGGAACTGTCAAACGTGCACTGGCTGACTTTGTGTGTCTGGAGGAAGGAGTCTCCATTGTGATAAGTTGGCGTTTAGGGGATCGCTCAACGGGCATATTAATTTGAAAAGCTCGACAAAGGGTAAAAAGTTTAAATAAATATAAATGTAGGGTATTGTAAAATAGACGTGTAGTCTAACCGCGTCCGCGCGAACGATGTTTGAGAATGGGAAGAGATGAAAATGGGAAAATTCGTTGAAACGAATTTGTATATTTGTCGAGCAAAAAAGTTTACACCCGTGTGTGTAAACGTGTAGGGAAATATGTATATGAACAAACAAAATTGTGTATAAGTATGTGTATTGGGACGGGCAAATTTTTTGTAAATGTGAGTAGGGAATGTATGTAAAAGAATGGGGAATGTATGTACTAGAATATAAATGTAATATAAATGTGCAGTCAAATGTGTGTGAAAATACGTTTTTATTTGTGAAAAAGTGAATTTGTTTGTATGGGAATGTGAATGTGTGTGAGTATACACGTATGTATGTGTATGTGTATAAATATATGTGTGTGTATATATATATATGTTTGTGTATATATATGTGTATGTGAGTATTTGTTTTAGTGTGTTAATGTAAGTAAAAATGTCAAAATAATTTTGTGTACACAAATTTTTGTGTGCGAGTGGGCGATATTTGACCCACTGTATGCACTTGGGGTGGCAGCAGATGTACAGTGTATGAGTATAAATGTATGTGAAAAAGAAAATAAATATGTATGGGTATGTGTATACGTGTATGTCAAAATATATTTTTGAATGTATTTGTTAATTGTTAGTGTATTTATTATAATGTATTTTATTTGTATAAGGGAGAGAAAAAACAATTTTTTAATTTTGTGCACAGGTGGGATGAGTTTGTCCCACTGTATGTATAAGAAGTGTATGCGCAGTGAACGTTTATTGTTGTTACGTGTTTATATGTAACACTGTGTGTTTTTGTGCACAACACTGCACTGTCTTTGGTTCGTAGGTTTCGTTCTTTTTTGTTTTTAATTTTGTGAAATTTGTGCACTGTTTAGTTTTGTTTTGTGTTTCACCTTTGTGTTTGTTTAAATTGTTTCACTGTTTGTTGAGTTGTCACTCTATTTGGTTTTTTTTTTGTGTCACTTTTCACGATTTGTAGTTTTGTTTTGTTTATGTTTTTATTATTATTTTTTTTAATGTTTGTATTTCCGCGTCGCGAGTTCGCGGTTGGCTCGAAGGACCATGTTTAATCGATGCGCGGCGGAGCGGTGGAAATAAAAAGAACGGATTGTTCGGGTTAGGTGGGTAATCTTTATTGGTCGGGTGTCGAATAAAGAGTGACAGGAATAACAATAAACATTGAACGAGAACAACGGCCTAAGCCGGGGAGCATAAATAGGGGGAACATCAGTACAAGAGGAAAAGGAAAGGAAGGGATTAGAGGTGGGATCGACAGATCACTGAACAACCACAGCACTCATTTAGCCAGCCGTTTTCATCACTTTTCATACTTTTTCCTTAAAAAAATTAGGAGCCTAAAAATATGCAAATTTTTAATTTTTTTTGTTTCGAGCAATTTAAAATCTTTTTGTTTTTTGCTTGTATTTCAGACTATAAATGGAACATATAAAAGAGCATATTTTGAGGCCCCTAATATTTTAAGGAAAAGTATGATATGTGATGAAAATGACTATGGTACATTTTTGCTATTATTTCGATGCGAATGTGTATTCCGCCAAATAATTTGGCTGTGTTGTATTGCTTGATGTGTCGGCTTTCATTATACACCTAACTCGTTAATTGATTTACAAAAAATTTGTATGTTTTTGACCATCAAAGAAAACGCCTTAAAATTCCATATTTTCCGACTTTGGGGTCCAATTATCACGGAATTTTAAAACTTATACAAATAAATTGCATCGAAAAAGAAGCCGTGCTGTGTTGTTAATGCCACAAAGTAAAACTTATGTCAACCGGTTTATTGGTTTTGAAATTACGATTAAAAAATATGGAAAAAGTAGAGGAAAATCTGGAAAAGTGACACGGTACCTGTATCTCACTAACTAGAGCTGCTACAAAAAATCTGAAGGTAGATTCGAAATCAGCGCACCCAAGTTAGTAAAAAACAGTAGAAAAACTCCATGCAACAGAAAAAAAAGTGCGATTTTGTTGTCCTGTGTAATCAATTAAACCACGTTTTTTTTGTTTTTACATTCTTTACCTTCTTGACTAAACTACTATCAGATTAGCTTATTTAGCTGGCAGTTGCAATTGTTTTGCTTATCTGGTAGCGCGTTGATGATGTTATTGGAATTTTGCGTCTTGTGTAGAAGCAACAAATGGCCAACAGCCAAGCAGGCCAAGTAATCGAATATCTCTCAGCCGCTCGAACGTATCACGTCTGTCATCACGTCCCGCACAATGTGCCCGAAGTGCACAAAAGAGCAGAGCCGCCCAAAACACAAAAGTGGCCAACTCTTGTGCTGCGTGGCTGTGCGGGCGAAAATGTGCAAAGAAAACCTCAAAGAAGTCTTCAACCTGGCAGCTGCATGTAAGGCACAGTAATCTCGCATGTCAAAGGCTGCGACAAGCACATTTCAGCCAGTGTCAATCTGGTAATTGTAGGCCAGCAACATGTTGGTCGCAACAGCAACAATGACAACACCACCAACAACAACAACAACTAAAGCATCATGGGAGAGTAGCAAGCAGACAGCAACAACCATCATAGTTTTGGAATGTTGCACAATTGCAGGTGCAATTGTTGTCGACAATTTCTTTCTCCATCGCTCTCTCTCTGTGTCATGGGATGTAAAATTTGAAATTGTAGTTTTTACTAAATTTGCGTACTTCAACTTTATGCTGCGGCTTGAGGCCAAGAAACAGTAAATTGTGTTGGAAAAACTGTTGAGGTTTCCGTTGATTTCACTCGAGCAATCTGGCAGCTGTCAAGCAGTGAACAACACACTCGAATCAACTAAGCACAGAGTGCACAAAACAGCAGAGGAAGAAGAAGAAGAACATGAACTGAAAAAAGCCAACCACGCCCTCGAGCAACGGCAGCCACGAAAACAAAAGAATACAAATAAATACCGGCAGCACATTTCGCTGGCGCGTCGTCAGTCGGAGTCGGAGTTGGAGTTGGAGTTGGAGTCGCACCAGATGGATGCGACGAAGTGCGGCGGCGCATTAATTACCTGACAAGTTGCCTTCTGTTGCATCTCTATAGCTCTTCAGTGCCATTAGCTCGAGTGCCTGGGCGCATTGTTTGCGCCTCGCTGGATACTCGCTGCTGGATAGCTCGTGCCGCACATCTGAATTGCAAATTAAAACCACCAGATCCTGTTCGCCGGCAACAAATGGTATTTGGAACGTTTCCAGCGAGCTGCAATGCACACACAATAACAACAGCATTTAGCAATAACAACAATAAGCACAACATGCAGCTTAAATGAAATACAATAAAATGCAAAACAAAACAAAAACACAAAAAGCTAGAAACAAAACAGGTAAAGTGCAGTGCGATGCAGGCGAATTACAGTGAATCTGCCGCTGTCGCTCGCTCGCTGTCGCACCCGGGCGCCCTCGTGCTCGTTTGCCTTTTCCGCTTCAGTTGCTGTGGCTCGGGCTCGGGCTTTCTTTATGGCTGCTTATGCAAAAACCGAAATGCACTTTTGTGTATTTGTCGTGGCGCAAAAATGCAAATTGAATATAATGTCTCGCCTAACGGCTGATGCCCGGTGCCAATAATAAATTATAAATGTGCTGCCGACCCACGGCTTGCTGCAATTTCACACAAACACAAAAACACACACACACACATAAGCATTATAAGCTCCAAAGGATTGAGCAGAGTCGCAATGTTGCATTAAAATGGCCGAAATGCGCCAGAAGGGGTTTTCAGGCTCACATTATTCAAATGTTTGGTACTATTTTGTAAATTCTATAATAAGAAAAATTCTCTTCAAAAGACTTGCAGAACCCTCAATAGTTCCAGCCAGTGTTGCCACTTGAAAATTTTTTTTCGACCAAACTTCCGACCAAATCCGACCGCAACCGACCAAATTAAAAATTTGCGTTATCTTTAAATTAATTTTTAAATTACAATTTCATTTTTTTAAATAAAATTTTTGTACTTTTGAAAAGATATTCACATCACAAAACGGACCGAAATTCATTTAACCCTTTCCGGAAATTTGTACGATATATCGTACAATTTTTTTTAAAGATTTTTTATTTGACACCGAAAGCATTTTTTATGAAACGGCTTTTTAATTCTTATTAAGTAGGTTGTGTGGTACCATTCTGTTTAAAAATATAAATCACAATAGCCGTGGCTACACAGTGTGAGTGAGTTTTGTAAGCAGCTCTTTGCAAGAATTTGGCGATGCGATGCTTCTGCGGAGGAATTTTTAAATATGTTATACTTTTTACTAGCAAAAAGCCAAACAATTTCAAAGTTTGTATCTCAGCTGATTTATAAAACTTATTAAATTTAAAATTGTTTGCGTCTAAATATTTTCCCCGAGCCTTTAAAAAATTGTACGATATATCGTACAAATGGCCACAAGGGCTGCAAAGCTTTGTACGATATATCGTACAATGGAAGGCAAAGGTTGCAAGTGATGTTTGCATTTTTTTAAGTTATGGGTTTGGTAACAGAATTTTTCCGTTTGCTTGAATGCCACGCCCATCAGTAAATCGTATGACTAATCAAATTCGACTATTCGGAAAATTTCTACTAAGAAATAACAATTACTAGACGATTTTGTGTTTTACTGGGCAGACACAGGTTATGTAAGGTTAGACATGAGTACTTGCCACTCCCACTACGATAATAAGAATCGGCTGTATTCGGTATCTTTTTGTAAAGCTATACGAATTTTAATTGATTCTGTGTCTTATTGCAACAACAACAACGGTTATATAAGGTGACTCAATTGTTTATATATATAATTTATATAGGATTCGATCAAAATGAAATCACGTTTTGATTTTTTGTTGTTATAATTTATGTTTTCTATAAAAAAAAACCAATGAATTGTTCATAAAATTTAAAAAAACGAAACAAAAATTTCATGAATTTTTACTCCTTTGCGGACCATTGTACGATATATCGTACAAAATTGATTGAGCTGTAATTCCCAACCTAAATGATATTTTTGATATTTTATTGTATTTAATTGCTAAAATGTTCAATGAGAGTCAATAGTTTGAAGGAAAAATTTTTATCTCAAGAAATGCGGAAATTGACCGGAAATGGTTAAGCGGACCAAAGTAAAAAAATCTGACCAATTTTGGTCCGAAAAGACCAAAAGCGCCAACTCTGGTTCCAGCCCTGTAGCCTCATATGCTACAACCATTGTGCAGAAGTGAACAACGCAAAACAGAAAGGCGACAACTTAATTCTCTCGGTCAGGCTTTTCATAAATTAGTTTGTGCGAGCTGCTTTCAGCTCTTCATCCACTACCTCCAATTGCACAGTTTGCTCTTCGTCGCCAGGTATTCGTGCACCGAATAGTTTTAGATAAAACAATCACATATGCCCCCATTTCAATTACGAGAACAAAAACGGTTCCTGCCACATGCTCCATTCAGTCCGGCCAAGTGTCCTTTCCGTTGGCCAGTCTGTGCTGTGTTGTGTTTTTTGGCCAAGCACAAGAAATCAAAAAGAGCACAAACAAAAAAGTCGAAGCTGAGGAATGAGTAGGAAACGACAGTAAAAAAAAATTTAATAGCATGAAGAACGGATGCAGCAAAGTGCAAAATTCACAAAACTGCGTTAAGGAATAATAGTGTCTGTGCTGCACATGAAGTTAGTTAAGCTATTTTGGTTATTTACAACAACAACATATAGAATGAGGAAGCATTTTGCAGACAAATAGTCGTATGTGAATAGGCGGAAGATAAAGTAAAATTTAAAAAATTAAATAAAACCAGAATTTTGTTGCGGGTTTACACATTCCACTACAGAATCTCAACGTAACTAATTGATGGTTTGAATTAATTATTTAATTGATCTGGATGAGAGTTTTTCCCTATTAGAACAGAGATTAGATTATTGGTAATTACTACGAATTGATCTTACATGTTAACCCTTTCGACCCCAAAGTTGCCTGAGAGCAACTACACCTATTTGTCATCTTATAGCAAAAGCCACTATGATTAATGGGTTTAATTTAAGTAGGCACCAACAAATTAATATTTTTAGAATTGAATTCAAAGCAAATTATAACAATTTTACTGTTATCCCGAAAATAATTTCCAATAATTTGAAGCGATATCGGGGAAAGTTTGTGTTCTAATTGAAGTCTACGAATTGGGCACGTTTGATCAAAACCCTGTTTCTTTAATAATGGTTAAATAAAATCCAAAAGCAATAATTTTGTATTTTTCCATAAATATTAAATAATTTTTCTGTAATTAAAAAATATTGATACAAAATTTATTAAACCCGTTCTAAGCTAAAATTGTTCAAAAGTAAACTAGCTCCATAACTCTAACAAAGAGCCGTGACGACTTCAAATGTCGTGTGCGCACTTCTTAGATAAGTGTTTCATGATTTAAATACCAAACAGTAATATCGAGGCACAGGATAAAATTCGGGGTCGAAAGGGTTAATTTGCTTTGAATCTACCCGACCTCCAAAAAAATCTGAATAGATCCTGCGGTACCAAGACACCAAGGTGGTCGCTTTTCAATACTCAAATGAATTTTCTTGCTACTTTCAATTGAAGTATGAAGTACAGAAATTGTTCGAGAAATTTATCGGGATTGATTTTTCATTTTCAAAAAATCTATTCATGTTTTTTTAAATCTTTCTTATAGCATGCTTTCTCCAATTCTTACATGCATTTAAATTGTGTTCAACTTAGCCTATACGAATTTTTACTGTATTCATTAGCTAAATAAAAAATATTAATAAAAAATTCTGATCTTTTCAAAACATAATTTCGCGTTGTATCTATTTCTCATTCTCACTCTCATCTAATATTAGCTAAAGTCAAAATATGGAAATGCTCAAAAAAGTCCTAAAAGTTTAGTGTACTGCTTTGACACCTTCGTAGCACAGCTTCTCTCCTCTACTACGGAAATCACTAAAACACAAATACCAACACATAATTATCCCACTCTGCTCTACTCCAACGACCTCCAACTTATATAAACTGCACTTGGAAAATAAAAAGTTCTTTAACTCCATTTTATTCCCCGCCTTCCCACCACACATAATGAAATTTGTTCAGCCCCTAATTGCCCGGCCACGTTCCAGCACTGTCCATTGCCATTTTCATTGCATTGCCGACATTTGCCTGTGACAGCCCATACACAAATTTCGAGCCAAAGTTTGTAGTTGACTGCCATTATCCACACAAAAAGGTGGTCGAACAAAAGGTTAGCAGTGTGCTTGGTCGTGTACCGGCCAGGCCAACTAATGGCTATTGAAAATGTTTTCACAAAACATGCAAAACCATGGAAATAAATATTTGCCAGTAAGATAAACTGTTGAGGTGGATTATGGGCCGGTAAAGTGATTAGGCTATGCAATAAAGCAGACATATCACTGGTTAGTGGTAACCAAATGCATTAAAATTTAAAGTTGGCCAATTTAAGTTGGCAATTTTTGAAGGTTTTTAAGCATTTTAAATTTAAAGTAAATATAGAAAAATTAATAAATAGTATCTGACTGAAGTCGATATTTATGTTGATATTAACCCTTTCGCTATTTTGTTGCCATATGGCAATATGCTACTTTGTGGACTTCTGAACCCTCTGTGGTTTCAAGAATACATTTTTTGTTGTTCCTTAGAATAGTTTGAAGTTTTAGGAAAAATACAAAATTAATAAACTGAATATTTAAGTTTAAAGAACAGAAGCATACACGTTTTTTTAATGGTATATCTTGACATAGTAAAGGAAGAAGAAGCAGAAAACTTCAGATAACTTTTTAATTTGACGTTTTCTTTCAATTTAGATACTTTTTTTTAATTTTGGCTGAAGTAAATGAAGAAATATTCAAATTTTCGTTATGCGTAAAAAGTTTTATGTTTAAGTAATTATTACAGCCACAACGATGTGGTTGCTCTCATAGAAAAACACTCTAAAATACAGGGTCCGAGTATAAAAATTAAAAAATTTCTTATGGAATGTTGCTAATATAACCACATAGAAGCCTTAGGCGTAAAATTTTAAATTTTAACTTTCCCTAGTAAAATCCTGTAGCGAAAGGGTTAAAGCCGCTTCATAGGCCTCATGGGGAATGACCGATTCTTATTTAAATGATGCTGATGTCACTACTATGAAATTTGTTTGCAATTTTCTAGAATGTGTATTTTTGTTTTACTAAACTGAACCCAAAAAAATAAATTATTAAATACAAATATTGATATAAGTGTATTAGTAAATATTTATTTATTATTATTATTTTTTTTTGCCGCTAGTACTCCTTGTAAATTTTTTACACACACATTTTATTATTTATTTATCTATTTATTTATTTATTTATTTATTGATTTATTTATTTATTAAGTAATTAAATTATTACTTAATTTATTAATTAATTTATTTATTTATTTATCAATTATTTATTTATTTATTTATTTATTTATTTATTTATTAATTATTTATTTATTTATTTATTTATTTATTTATTTATGCATTTATTTATTTATTTATTTATTTATTTATTTATTTATTTATTTATTTATTTATTTATTTATTTATTTTTTTATTTATTTATTTATTAATTATTTATTTATTTATTTATTTATTTATTTATTTATTTATTTATTTATTTATTTGTTACTGGGAGACAGACAGGCATAGAAAAAGGCCAAGTGTTTACAACTTTCTACAATTTAAAACATTGACCCAACTAATTTTCTAGACAGTGGCTTTCGCCAAGAAAAATTCAAAATGGTTTGTAAGTAGTGATGTAGTCTTGTGGTCAGCACAAACTAAAACCAAGAGCAGTTAACATTTTCGCTCTTTGGCCCAACAATGTTGATTAAGGTAAATGAAACAAATGGCTACCAATTCATGTCCATATAAAACCTCTTATTTCGCTGACATTGCACAACTTACCGACAGTCCAAGAGCAAAGCATGATCCTTGCGACCCGTTACCGAAATCATTTGATCCATAATGCCGCACGGCATGCCCACAAATTTATGTTCGGCTGCTTGACAAATCAGCGCCCGTTTGTCATCACTGCAACGACAAAAAAATATATATCATTGAAAATTATTTAAATTAATAAAATAGTTTAAAATTATTTATAAACACAATTGCACTCACCTTTCCACGCGTGCGCCGCTTAAATGCTCCAGAAACGTGAGCGTTGCCACTTCCAGCGCTGCACTAGACGACAGACCCGCACCCATTGGCACATTGCTCACAATGACCGCATTGAAGCCGACGTTCTGCAGCAGCGCTGTGCCGAAATTTGCAATGACGCCTTTAACGTAGTTGGCCCATCTGAAATATTGCATGCGAAATGTACAGCCAGCACACACACAAACACAATCGTACAACTGACTGCACTGCAGTTTATTAAATATGCACTTAAAAGGTTGAAGAGGCTAAACGGGCTATTGTTGTTGTTGTTGTTGTTGTTTGCGTTATGGTTGTGATGTTTGTGCTCGGAATACAGACGGAGCCTGAGAGCAGATAAAAGGGCCAACAGTGCCTTTGTCGCTGCATACTTTTAGGCGGGCACACACAACTTGACTTGTTTGTTTGATCAGTCGACAGTTGGATAACATGATGGATAGACAGTTATGTCGACTGACTGGCAAACTGGCAGGTTAACCAGCTGAGCGGTTAGCTGGGCGTAGCCACAGCTGAGCAGAGACGGGAATTGTTTACATGATAGTGTAGGTGAATATGTAGAGAATACAAATGCAACATTTGGAGTCTTAAGACTAATACAAAACTAATTACTAGTGCTTTATTATTTGTCTCTATATACTCGCAAGCGTAGTTCCATCAAGAGATATGCTAGAGAGGACTTAATGTCAGTGCTGTCTAACTTACACTTATGACTTCATTTATGTCTTTTTTGTTTGATTTTGGCGGCTGTTGGGTCATAACAAGGAAATAAGAAGCAAAAACATTTCCTTTTGTCGTAACTACAGTGTAACTTTTGTCCCAAAACACTGCAAATTAAGTTTTCAATGTATGTACATTTTTTAGTCAATTTGTTTTTCGTTTTTCAGTAGAGATCAACCCATTTTAAACCCTTCATTAAAAACCTTTATTGTTGTATAATTCTTAAAAGCCCTAAAGCGCACTGCTCTCTCTACGTGTAGACAATTCTACGTCTCACCACTGGCGCACGCAGACCTCACAGAATCGCACAGTCATTACGTCGCACTACACAGCAGCGAGTGCGATTACATGCAAAGAAGAGTTCCACATAAAGGTGCAAATTTATGCGCATCAGGCAAAGTGCACTCGGCAGTTGGCGCTCTTGCCTCCACCTTCTGGCCGCATCTACTGCCACTTTCCAAATCAGCGTAGCGCATAGTTTCCAAAATGGCCAAAAGCAAAACAAAAAAAAAACCAAAGGGGCATGCACCAGCAATCAGATTTCATGTCAAAATTGTGTGCCGGCTGCCCACTTTGGCTTCCTTCGCTTTTCTCTTCTACGCTTTTAATGGTTTGGTTTTTGGGTTTCCTTTTGCCATACAAATTTTGACAAGCAAATTTTTCGCCGTACGCACTGACTGCCACTACAAATGCACACATCTTGACTGGCCGTCTGAGTGACTTTTCGTCCATGCAACCGTAAGTCGGACGCTGCTGCTGGCTCGTTTGTCTGTCTAGGCAGTTAATGTAGATTCGTTGAATGCGCTGCCTGCGTGGGGCACAAGACGAACGCATCGGTCATACAAGCACTTTGGAACAAAACCTACGGCCAAAAGGGGAAAAACAAAAGATTTTTGCCAAAACGGAAACTCTTCAAAATGCAAATATCACAGAATGCAACGAACCCACACAACCGACAATAGGAAATTTCGAGCCGCAGCAAGCGACGTCTTTCGTGTGTCTGTGTGTGTGTGTGTGTGTGGTTGTGTTGGTTGGGTCGACCAAACTGAAAGCTGACACGTTTTCTGCTCCGCTGTCATTGCCGGTAGGGTACGACCCTCGCAATGACAGGTGATGAGCACCAACAGCAATTTGCGAACTTCCAACCGAAAACCCCCAAGATAGGAAAAACAATGAAAATTGGAAGGAAAAGTTCAACTAAGCTGCCGGAATATGAGATAAAAGTGTCTAAGCAATTTACGTTTGAGTTGTCACCGAAGCTGCACAGTTCAGAAATGTGCAAACATCAAAACTTGTAGCAAATATCGGACCCATTGAAGAAAGCAGGTTATTAGCGAAAAAAAGAAGTCCATTGCAACCAAATAAAATCAAGCAAAATTAAAAAAAAAATTTATACAATAATTGAATATAAATAATTAGTATTAATAATTAATAATAGAATTAATAATTAATAATTATTATTAATAATTATAATTAGTTATTATTAATTAATTCATTAATTGTTGAATTCAATTTGAAATTTTTAGTTTGATTTAGTTTTAATTTGTTTAATTTTTTAATTTGATTTTGTTTGATTTACAAAACAACAACAAAATCAAATTTAAAACATTAAACAAACAAAACTAAATCAAACTGAAAATTTCAAATAGAATTCCACAAATAATTAATTAGTTAATAATAATTAATTATAATTAATTATTATTAATAATTAATAATAATTAATTATAATTATTAATAATTATTATTAATTATTAATACTTTTATTAATTAATTAAATTAAATAATTTAATTAATTAATTAGTCAATTAATTTTAATTAATAGAATAATTAGCTTCAAAATCAAAACTAATATAAATCCAACAAATATAAAAGGGGCAATTCCGGAATCGCAGAACGGTTTTCGAAGCAAAAGAAGTTGTATCGACAACATCTTCGTCTTGCAATCTGCTATTCAGCTCCATCTGAGGCACCAAAAAAAGTCTGCCCTTGCTCTATTCATTGACTTCCGGCGTGCCTTCGATTCAGTTAAACATGATTTATTATGGCAAAAACTCTATGCAAAAGGAGTTAGCGCGAGATTTATCCATATAGTGAAAGCGATATACGATCGTGCCTCGTTTGTTATTAGAAAAAACGGCATTGACTCAAAATCCATTCCAGTAACTGAAGGCGTACTTCAGGGTGAAATTCTTAGTCCCCTTCTCTTCATTCTTTTTATCTCGGATTTCGAGGAAGCTCTGCGGGAGAGAGGTATAGAAGGCATAAACATTGACGGGGTAACTGACCTACTTTTACTGCTTTTTGCGGACGATGCTGTGGCACTCGCAAGGTCCCCAGTAATCTTAAGAAAAATCCTAGTTGCTCTAGAGATATACTGCGAAAAAAATCAGCTCCAGATAAATACAAAAAAAACCCAAATTATTCATTTCAGGAAAGGAGGGAAATCCTCATCAGAAAACTTCTACTTTCATAAACAAAAGCTGGATATAGTAAAGAACTACACGTATCTAGGAGTAACTTTTTCCAGCTCGGCACTAGGAAAAGGCGCGACTGATTCGGCCATTAAAAAGGGTAGAGTTGCGTTAGGCGCGGCTCTTCAGACCTTAAGCAATTGCAAAGCAGATTCTTGGGATGGAAGAGTCAAACTCTTTGATAATGTTATCTCTTCGTCTCTTCTATACGCGGCCCAAGTCTGGGGCTTAAGGTACACCGACCAATTGGAGATTGTCCAAACTACGTACTTCAAAAAACTTCTTGCATTACCAAAAGCTACTCCAAATGCACATCTAAGACTTGAGCTGGGTCTATATAAAGTTGCCTCAAAGATTTTTAAAGCCGCCTGGAACTACATTATCAAAGTGCTTCAAATGGATCAAAACCGTTTACCAAAAATCGCCCTTCTTAGATTATCTCATCTCCAGCAGTCCTCAGTGGCACAAATGGAATACAATTGGGTTACTCAGTTTAACTGTTTCCTGGATAAAATTGGTTTAAAAAATATGTGGGAATCTCTAAATGCAGAAAACTGGCTAAGCATGAAACCAGTTGCTTTCGAACGCTTCGACCGCCACCTGAAATTTCAAGATGTACTCAGCTGCGCAAGTACTTCTTCTCTTAACTGTAAGTTACTTAGGGCACTTGATGATAAGGTAGCAGCTTACTTATTTCACCGCAACCAATTTTATATGAGCAAGGTTTTCGCCCAACTTCGCTTGTCAACCAAATACGTTCTAAGGTTTTGCATTAAAGGCTTAATTTATAAAATTGATCAAAATAATATTTGTAAGTTGTGCAACCTAAATACACTTGAAACCCTACAACATTTTCTCCTAGAGTGTCCGAGTTTCCTTGCAATTAGAAGGCGATACGTACAGAGCTATCTTGCCCAAACAAATGACCACTTAAATGCATTGGCAAATTGCCATGACCCGTACCCGATCAAAATGTTGTACTATTATATTGTAAACAGCCTTAGATTAAGAGCAACCTTGTTAAATGAATAACATTACACAAACATCTATATTATGCCAAACCATATTGTTGTAAATACGACTACCATATTGTTGTACCATATATTCACTTTGTTGTATATATACCTTGTAAAGTACTTCATAACATGTAAATTATTTCATAGCTTATTGTTCCGACATATTTTTCCACTATACCTGCTTAATAGTTCTTTAAGTGAAACTCCTGCTACAAACGATACGTTTAAAGCAGTAAATGAAATAAAATAAATAAATCCAACAAAATAAAATTTTAAAAATTAAACAAATCAAAACTAAATCAAACTAAAAATTTCAAATTGAATTCAACAAATAATTAATTAATTAATAATAATTAATTATAATTATTAATAATTATTATTAATTAGCTTCAAAAACTGAAATTTAAGAAATATTAGTTATTAATTAGTTAATAAAAGTAATTTATTAATTAAATAAATAGCTTCAAAAACTTAAATTTAAGAAATATCAGTTATTAATTAATTATTAACTAATTATGATATTAATTAATTTTATAAATTAATTTTATTAATTTTAATTTAATTTTATGAATTTTATTAATTAAGTTTATTAATTAATTAATTATTTATTTGTAATTCATTATTTTGTAATTAATTGCTATTGTTTAATTATTATTTTATTAAGTTTATTAATTAATTAATTAATTAAAAAATAATTAATTACAAATAAATACAAATAATAATTTTAAAATAATTAATTTAATTTAATAATTTAATGTTTTATTGGTAAAACTGATATTTCTTAAATTTCAGTTTATGAAGCTAATTTTTTTATTAATTATTAATTAATTAATTAAAAAATAATTAATTACAAATAAATAAAAATAATTAATCAATTAATAATTAATTTAAAAAATTAGCTTCATAAGCTGAAATTTAAGAAATATCTGTTTTGCCAATAAGACATTAAATGAAACTAAAAATTTCAAATTGAATTCAACAAATAACCAGTGACATCTTAAGTGCGCATTCAAATGGTGCAGTGCAGTCATAAATCAACAGTTGGATTCCACTAAAGCGTCTACTCACTTTGGTTTTCCTGGCTGCAAATCCTTCAGCGCAAACCTTACGCGTCGCGGCTCATCGGCACCGAGGCAATGAGTAATCACATCGGCCTCGTTGTCCTCACGGCGACTGCCGACAATGAGTGTCACCATTGGCAAAGCCTAATCACAGGCCAGGCGGAAAACAGTAAGAAGAAGAAGCATATGTAGCATTTTCAATAACAAACTTCAGAATTTTCTGTTTGTTCTTATTGAAGCTTCAGTAAATTGTTGCTAGCAACAACCTCTGTCCGTTCCACTTACCATCGGCAACACGAAGCCGTCGTTGTAGTCGATATGTTCGCCTATCAAATTGACGCGTCCCGGCGCACAGCAGGCCAACTCTGGCTGCGAGCCAAAATTCTGACGAAACGCCGCCATGGCAATTTGCTGGATTTCCTCGAATGTCGGCAACTGTGTTGTGCGCAAATCGCTGACGGCGGCTGACTTGGAAGACATGTTGATCGGCACGTTTGTTGCTGGCGCTGTGGTTAATTGTTGACACCGAGCACGAGACTACAAAAGGCAACACAACAACAACGGGCGCACTCCAACTGCCGATTGACTGCAATTTGAAACCTGGATTTGGGCGTCGTTGTCGTCGTCGTACGGGCGTTGTTTTGTGGCTTTCGCGGAAGCTACAATTACCCGTGCCAAGTGTAATTTTGTTGCAATAGTTGCTGAGACGTGTTGCTGCTGCTGTTGCGGCTTCTTGTTGTTACACTCACTGCGCTACGAGTATTCGAACTGCTGGCAACGCTGCAACGAGATTGTCGGTAATTATTCAAGCTGTCTGCCATTGTGGTCGAAACACACAATCCCAGCGTTGCTTCGCACATTTGCACCCTTAATGACGCTACTCCGTTGCACTGCGACTTTAATTGAAAAAAAAAGCCAACAGTGTTTTTTGAAAGAAATTCATAAAAGGCAATAAAACCCTTTTATGGCAGTTTTTGCGTAACTTTGGCTAAAATCGTTAAATTAAAAATAAACTCGATTCCGTCCGGACACACCCACACACACCCACACACACACACACACATACATAGGTACATATTCAGCTCGCCAGTGCATTGAAAGAAAATGGAGAACATGGCAGCCAAATGCAGCTCAGATTTATTTACAACTGTTTATGTATTTTGTAGTTTCCGGTTTCTTTGTTTACACGTTAACGTGCGGACTACCGCCAACTTTTCACATAAAAAAATATAAAAGTGTTTTTAAAGAGCAATAAAAGCCAAAGCGGTAGCGGCGGCGGCAAATGGCGGAAATGAGCACGCAGAAAGAAGCCAAAACAAGTGCAGCCTGGTTGGCTGTTGCCAAGATTTACGATGCACAAACTTTACGCAACCGAAATTCTTATATGAAAGCGGCGTATGAGAAATTGAGTATAACTGAAAAAAGGATCACATTTAAGTCAATTAAAGCGAGTGGATATTGAAAAAAAATGTGTGGTGGGGATATTTCGAAATAATTAAAATTTTATGGCAAAACTTAACAATGTGTGTTTACGAGTTGGATTTAAAAAGAAAATTACAACCACAGATCAAAATAAATATTAAATATTTAATTCTAAAGAAAACACTGCTGACGTTTGATGATTACTGAATACAAACAATTCAATGAATTTCAATAAAACATGAATGGCTGCGGAAACTCGTCCTAAATGAAAGAAAAGGTCTCTATATAATTTCTTATACATATGTGTATATTTTTATATTCTTAAAACTATTTAGAATTTTTTCAATTTAGAATTCTGTCAATTTTAAGTTGTTTTCCTGAGCAAATATTGCTTCTATGCCTCAAAACTAAGTCCGAAATTTTTTTAACCAACAAATTTGAAAAATACTTCCCACACTGTGCTTGAAATAACATGACGAGACATTGGGGTAGTTCACAATTACGTGCAAATGGTCTAGTTTCATGTCAAATGCAAAATATGTTGGTACATATTTCCAACACAACAACAAAATGCTCATACATATTTTCAATTGTCTTGCTGTAAGAAATATGCAACACTAAAACGTTACAGTGTTGTCAAATTATGGCCTTTTCACGAGATCTGGTGAAGTTTTGGAACTAAAATGTGGAAATCTTTCTATAGCAAATGCATTTATTATTTAATTATTTAGATTTTCTTATAATTTTTGATGAAAGATTATCTGGAGCTTTTTTCTAAACAAATTTCTCATACATTTAATGAATTTAAAAACGTTTAGCCTGGAAACATAAGTTAGGTTAGGTTAGGATTTCCTCGAATGTCTGCAACTGTGTTCTGCTTCAGCCGCTGACTGTGGCCGACTTGGAAGTCATGCGAAACTCATTAAATGTGCTTCCAAAATTGCTGTAAATTCCATTTGCAACCGTAATGCCATGAAGTTTAAAAAAACTTGCTGTTTTCAACTTGCTGTGGCCAATATTTTAAACATTAAATCAAAGTCTAGAGAACGTACAATCTTTAGTCGTACACCTGTAATTGATTGTGAACTAATCACTTGCCTTTTATTTATTACTCATTTTACGATCAAAAAACTTTGTAACAGCTACATACCTCAATAAAACAACACACATTCAATTTACTCAAAGTACATAAAAAGCTGTAATTGAGTACACAACAACAATGTTTAAATTTGTTCTAACATGTACTTGAAACATTTTAAAAAAGTTGGAAATTTAATTAATGTCAGTAATGGGTAAAAAATTAGGCAACTTTTAATAAAAACATGATTTTTCTTTTAAACAAAAAAAAAATTTCTCTTATAACTGTTGAAAAATGATAGAAAAAACTTAAACAAAGAAAAAAACGCAAAAACTTTTTCAGTTCAAAATACTGAAACTAGTAATAGGAACCTTGTTGTGTACATTTTTATGCTAAGTATTGAACATTCGTATAACTAAACAATGAATAAAAAAAATATCCTGTATGTGCTTTCTAAGGAAAAATTAAATTCAACACATACCGTTATTTTATAAGCGTAAAATAACACTCAAGGAAAAATTTGTATTTATGAAAGTCGGAAAAAATTTTTGCTTTTTTGAACATCAAATGTAAATTGCAAAATCAATTCTAGGCTGAAATTAATGCATTTTAAAATTTCGCACATAACACTTACGGCCTCCACTAAAAATACAAAATTACAAAAATGTTACAAAAACAAAAAAAAACACCCTCAAAAATGAGCCGCTGACGAAGCTTTAGTAATGCAAAGGTTAAGCTGAACTTCAAGAATAACAAAGAATAATAATAAATAATAATAAATAAAAACTCAAAAAAAAATTTTCAGTTAAAAACACTCAAACTGATAATAAAAACCTTGTTATGTACATTTTTATGCTGAGTATTGAACATTTTTAGAACTACGAATAAAAAATAAATAAAAAATACACAATGAATAAAAAAAAAAACCCTGTGTGTGCTTTATAAGGAAAAATTAAATTCAACGCATACCGTTATTTTATAAGCGTAAAATAACACTCAAGGAAAAATTTTTATTAATAAAACTCCGAAAAAATTTTTGCGTTTTTGAGCGTTAAATAAAAATTGCAAAATAAATTTTAGGCTGCAATTAATGCAATTTTAAATTTCGCGTATAACACTTACGGCCTCTACTAAAAATATAAAATTACAAAAATGTTACAAAAACAAAAAAAAAAAATTAGGAATGAGCCGCTGACGAAGCTTTAGTAATGCAAAGGTTAAGCAGAACTTCAAGAATAACAAAGAATAATAATAAATAATAAATCATAATAAAAAAAAACTAAAAAAAAATTTTTCAGTTAAAAACACTCAAACTGATAATAAAAACCTTGTTATGTACATTTTTATGCTGAGTATTGAACATTTTTAGAATTACACAATGAATAAAAAAAAAACCCCCTGTGTGTGCTTTATAAGGAAACATTAAATTCAACGCATACCGTTATTTCATAAGCGTAAAATAAAACTCAAGTAAAAATTTGTATTTATAAAACTCGGAAAAAATGTTTGCTTTTTTGAGCATCAAATGTAAATTACAAAATAAATTTTAGGCTGCAATTAATGCAATTTTAATTTTCGCGCATAACACTTACGGCCTCCACTAAAAATACAAAATTGCAAAAATGTTACAAAAATAAAAAAAAAACACCCTCAAGAATGCGCCGCTGACAAAGCTTTCGTAATGCAAAGGTTAAGCAGAACTTCAAGAATAACTCACTCAATCCAGTTCGCGCTTTAGTTACACTCTCAACACTTTGCACTCAACTCAATTCCATTTGCCCTCTAAATTCAGCGAATAATGTAAATAATGTGAACAAATATGGCAAACACCCAACAAAGCCACTTAATTGCTTTCACTTGACACTGAAAAGCATACACATTCCATTCTCCAACTGACAAAAATATCTCAAACAACAAAACACTTGAATGACACTCTTAACACACAGCAACAACAACGACTTGCGCCCAACCAACCGCCAGCTGGGCTTTGAGTCTGGCTCTGGCCCGCATTGTGGTACGTACCGCACTCTCGCAGAGAATTTCGAAAACTAAACGCCCAGCCTGAGGGAACAAGCAGTCATAATTTCGATATTTATTGTGTTTGTTTCGTTCGCTGTTCGTTGCCCTCCCTTTCACCTTGCACCGTTTGCACATTCGCTCACGCTCTGGGCTTTCTTTTGGCACTTGAATAATGTATATTTACACGAACTCTTCAACGCGCTTCGTTTCATTCGCTTGTCCGATAAGCGGCACAAAAAACTCAACGCCATAAAGTACAACAGAGAGCAACAACAAATCAGCTCGTCGAAACGTCAACAGCGAAATCTGTGCCGGCCGGTTGCATGCAAGTGCGGCATGCGACGATAGTGACGGACGACGCGCAACCGGTTGTCGTTTAGTCGGTCGGTCAGTGTGGAATCGAATCACGTTCACTCGGTCGCCCATCATCGATGCCACTTTGCAGTGCTGCAGGCCTACGTCCCTTGGCCACGAGTCGTTCATTCTTCACTTACGCTACTTTGGGGCTTTGAACTGAAGAACGTCCGTCCGTTTGTCTCTCTCGCATACTTACACGAACACACACACACGTACGGACTGTTTGCATAGTACACGCCGCTCTCAAGTGAAGCGCATCCAAGTCAAGTGAATAGCTGTTGTTGTTGTTTTTTTATTCAGCTACAATTAGAACAAGAGTGAAGCTTTATTGGGCGATAACTGACTGACTGAGCCGCTAAATGCACTGAGAGCTGATTAAAGAAATTACATAACCTTATCGCTACAACAAAGTGAACGTTGATACTTGACTTGTGAAATGCCGATATGCGGGTTTCGTGTTATCAGCGGTCGTCAGTCACGCCTAACTACTGAACATGGAACATTTGTAGCTATTAGCTGAAAGAAAACAGCCGAATCGCAAAAACAGCGCTGCGACTAATCAACGTGATTCAAATGTTCGAACAAGTAATCAACACTGATATCGGTCAATAATTTCATAATCGGCTTTTGTTCGGCATCAGGTGAAACAGAGCCGATTGAAAGCATTTTAACTCATTTTAACCCCTTAGAGCCTGAGACATTTTAATCGTTTTTTCCTGGTGTAAAATTTCTTGAACTTTTGAAATATGGTTTTGATATTGAATTCTTTTTTATATTAAATTTTCTTAAAATTATTTTTTTTAAGAATTTGCAATTACATCGTAAAATGTACAAAAAATGCAGGGATTCATTTAAAAAAATATATAAAATGTGTGAACAAAAAATTCGCTCAGGCGCTGATGAGTAAAGCTAAGTTTAACGATCATACTAAATCAAGACTTGTTAAGTTAAATCCCAAATTTTACCAAATTGAACTTACATAGTTCATGTTACACAGTTACACAGTTTTATAAACATTCAAGCAGAGCCTGCAGCTTTGCACGCAAGTTTGAAGTCAATGAGCGCAATTAATCAAGTTTTTTCATACAACACTTTAACCCATGTGTTGTCCCTTTAAACCCCGAATTTCAAAAAATCCCGTCTAAGTGGAAGTTTATTTCTTTAAAAAATTTCTTAATTTTTTTCTCAAAAACTATTTTTTTTTATTAAAAGATGACCACGCGAATTTATAATTAACTGTTGAGGCTATCTATTACAATTTTTTTTCACGCCCAATTAGTTTAAAAAATAACTTTTGCATTAATTTTTTATAAACAATTAAGTTTTCTATAGTCTTCTTCACGCTGCAAAAAAATAAAAAAAATGTCATCATATGCGGAAAACGTTCCCCTTTATTTCAGCGTTCACAGAAGTTTGTCGGTCTGCGCCGTTTTTCAAATATTAATTTTTTTATCTCCCGCGGCGTGCGCTATATGGCAGATATTATGAACGTGCAGGTTGCGACATGTTAATTGGTCTAGGTTCTTGTTAGCCAGTTAACAAAGAGCGGCACGTGCGAAGAGAGTGCACGCCGCGGGAGATAAAAAAATTAATATTTGAAAAACGGCGCAGACCGACAAACTTCTGTGAACGCTGAAATAAAGGGGAACGTTTTCCGCATATGATGACATTTTTTTTATTTTTTTGCAGCGTGAAGAAGACTATAGAAAACTTAATTGTTTATAAAAAATTAATGCAAAAGTTATTTTTTAAACTAATTGGGCGTGAAAAAAATTGTAATAGATAGCCTCAACAGTTAATTATAAATTCGCGTGGTCATCTTTTAATAAAAAAAAATAGTTTTTGAGAAAAAAATTAAGAAATTTTGTTTGGCTAAAAAGTTTGATTGTTTATAACATTAACAATAAATTGAATTTTAACGAAATAATAATGCCAAGTCGTCAGCATCATACCCGCTACAAATTAAGACAGTTATTTCAAAAATCGGTGATTTCGTGAATTTTTGGGGGTCCCACTTGACATGGCTTCACTCAATTCCAAAATCACGGAAAATTGAAAATTGTTAATTTGAGTCACAAAAAATTTTCCACGCCCCTTGTCCAACGCTCATAAAATTTTACCAGTAGAATGACACATCTATGGGACGACGGTATACAAAGTTGCAATGCTATCCGATTTATTATTCCGAAGTTATTCCACATTAAAAATTTGGGTTGTATGGGCAGTGCCATGCCCCCTCGTAGATACCCACCCCATTCCCCCTGTCGAAGGACACGACTAAATCGTAAGTCTGTGGCAAATGTCATTGATGTGCGATATTTAGTTCCAACGTTATTTAAAACATTTGGGTCACTTGAAATGTGCCACGCCCCTTGTCCAACGCTTATAAAAACCAGTGAAACGACACACCTAAACGGTGGCCCTGTACCAAATTTCAATGTCGTCCGACCTATAATTCCGAAGATATTCCATATTACTAGTGTCCGACGGAATATTCGGTTTCGGTTTCGGCCCAATTAAGTGGTTTCGGTTTCTGCTTCGGCCAAAAAATGACCGAACGGCCGAAACCGAAACTTTCTAGAATATTTTTTACATTTTATTGTGTAGCAGATTTATGGCGAAAGGAGGAGTAATTTAGATGCCACCAATGTAAATAACTTTCTTTTTTTAGCATATAATATTAAATTACTCAATTTTGAATATTAGCGAGTAAGGTACGAAAGGGTGATTTTTTCATGTTTATGTTTGTTAACGACGATGTTATATACTTTGTACGATGTACATACTTTGCCCTTTTTTACTTTATATGTTTGTTAAAAATATAAATGAAAATCAAGTTATAAAAAAAAAACAATTTGTCCAAATGAAAAAATAATAAAAAATCATTGTTCATTGTTCATCAGCAATCATCGGAAGCGTTTTAAATATCGTTTTAAATAATGTTTTTAAAAAATGAATAAATTGTTTTTATTAATAAGTATTTATTTATTTATGCTATGTTTGTTTGTTTGTTCTTTATCTACTTAATGTAAAATTCGTTTGTTGAAAAAAAGTGCTTGATATGGTGATTTTTATTTCAACTAAATTGTTTCGGTTTCGGCCGAATATTAAAAAAAACCGAAATTCGGTTTTGGTTTCGGCCCAAAAAAGTGGTTTCGGTCGGACACTACATATTACAAATTTAGGTTGTATGGAAGGTGCCACGCCCACCTGTCGGGT
The DNA here is from genome assembly GCA_964056695.1 of Melieria picta. NCBI lineage: Eukaryota > Metazoa > Arthropoda > Insecta > Diptera > Ulidiidae > Melieria > Melieria picta. The sequence goes on along the minus strand of OZ057398.1, from coordinate 19,715,929 downwards.
CATAGTCGCACTATGTGGTTTACTGAGATTTAGTCAAGACGAGCATTCCTGGAAAGATTCAGCTCAATCGGCCTTGTAGTTTTTGAGTTTTAGTGTCGTGTGACCAACAAACAAACAAACAGACATTAATTTTTATATACATACAAGTATATAGTAGATAGATAATGTTTATCTTCTTAATAAAAATTTGTCCTTAAGGTGTAATAACACAAAATCAAAAATTTTTCTCATTTCACAACATGGCTGATGCTGAACTAATTTGTCGCACGTATACATATACACATAGTACATAAGTATATAATGTAAAACTATGCGACATTCATGATTGAAATTAATGAAAATCGCATTTGCCACATTTTACATGCGTCAATTTTCGCGTTTATGCAGTTTTAATGCAAATCATCAGCGCGTGTAAACAACAGCAACATTAACGCCATTAACAGTGGATAATAATTAGACGACGATGAGGAGCCGAGCCGAGAATGAAGACACAACGACACCAGAACAGACAGCACATCGCACCAGTAAATCGTTGCTGCGGCGACAGTGAAACCGCAGAACGCACAGTGGGCTCAGTATGGTGTGACTGGGTGTCCTTGTCATTAGTTGTTGTTGTTGCTGTTTAGCTGCCAAGTTTTCTACTTTTGCATTTGCTATTTGTTTTTGTTGTTGTTGTCTTACAACTGTTGCTGCTGTTGCCATTGTTGTAATAGCTGTTTTTGCCATCGTGATTGCAAGATGGCCAAAAGGAAAAAACAATTAGTTGCCAATTAATACAAATTACCACGACTTGCCACATTGTTTCAGTTCATTGTGCGAGCGAATTGCGCACAACGCCGCGGCAGCCATTCGCCCGCCCGCACATTTCAATGCGCGCAGAACGTTAGTCGGCCGCAGCACCCGCGCGCGCGGACAGTGCGACGCGTGTTCATTAGTCAGGCAGCAGCAGCAGGAAGTGGCCGAGTCACAGCGCCTGCCGACTGGCCGCGCTACGCACCAACACTCGCCAACCCACTCGCGCACTCTGCGTACCGTCGGTGGGCCGGTGCGTGGGTGTATTTGTGTATTTGTGTCTTGCTGTTTTTCTTAATTATTTTTATTTAATTTTCCTTGCCAGCGGCAGCAAAATTCGACTGCGCAACGTATCAGCGTCAGCGTGGCGGAGCAGAAATGGCCGCACAAATAAAGCGGCTCGGGCGGAAAAATAGAAATTAAATGACTTGCAGAACCGCATGGCTGTTGACTTTGTTGTGCTGTTGTACTTCAGTGGGTTGTGGTCTTCGCTGTGTGCACTCGTAATGAAGAGTCAACGCTCGGGACTGGGACAGCGGTCGGCCTGCAATGCAATCGGCTTTGTTGGCGGCGAGCAAAACTAATTTAATTTGCGAATGTGGCGCTGAAGTTGTTTTAATACGCGTGAGTTCCTCAGCAGATTGTCGCTGGCATTTCCTTTTAGATTAAACATTAACTCTGATTTTCCATGTGAAACAGGGTGCTCGAAAGTAGTCGACGAACCGAACAGTGAAGCGGGTTGAGTAAATAATATTTGGATATTTTGTTAATTTACTATCGAAAAGTTGGAAGGTTGGAAAACGTCTAGGAGGAAGTGCAGAAGGGACTAGCCCCGTAAGGGGTTAATGAGGAGCTACCTTTGCACCAGGTGCGGGGAAAAAATATGCTTTCTGGCCCCTGTAGTGTTTAGAAATGTTGGTTAATTCAACGAGGTAGGTACTTAACCCTTTCGCTATTTTGTTACCATATGGCAACATGTTAGTTTGTGGACGTCTGCATCCTCTATGGTTGCAAGAATACATTTTTTTGTTGGTCTTTAGAATAGTTTGAAGTTTTATGAAAAATACGAAATTAATAAACTGAATATTTAAGTTTAAAGAAGAGAATTATACACGTTTGTAATGGTATATCTTGACATAGTAAAGGAAGAAGAAGTAGAAAAAATTAAAGAACTTTTTAATTTTACGTTTTCTTTCAATTTAGATACTTTTTTTTTTAATTTTGGCTGAAGTGAATGAAGAAATATTCAAATTTTCGTTATGCATAAAAAGTTTTATGTTTAAGTAATTATTACAGCCACAACGATGTGGTTGCTCTCATAGAAAAACACTCTAAAATACAGGGTCCGAGTAAAAAAATTAAAAAATTTCTTATGGAATGTTGCTAATATAACCACATAGAAGCCTAAGACGTAAAATTTAAAATTTTAACTTTCCCCAGTTAAAATCTGTAGCGAAAGGGTTAAGAGGGGAGATACTTAAGCGTGTTTCACTGTACCACGTTTTTTAATAATTAATTCGAATCCTGGCGTTATCTCTGCATACTAAAAGTTAGGAAAGACGATGGTGAAGAAATAATTTGTAGACGCTTGACTTGAATACACCAAGATCAGAGATGTTGGAGAAAACTTTCGCTGGGAGATCAATCAACAATGGCGAAACATTGCTGTCCTGCACCCAGGAATGCCGCCTCCAAATAATGTACTTGCGAACATACCAAGTTTCTGCTAGTAAAGTGAAGATTTCGCTAACAAAACTTATTCATACAAAACTATATAAATGTATACACGTAACTAGGTTCATACTTACATGAAAGAAAATATTTGGTGTAAAGAAAGTCATTCAATACTTTGTTTTAAGTGTCCTTCAGGCATTGTTAGCCATTGTCTACTTATCTTAAGGTTAAGTGGCCGCCTCTGGGACATCACTTAGGCCTGGTGGCTCATTGTGTTACTACCTACCTTACTTACAAAAATAATAACAAATCGTTATAATCCTTCAAACTTCAGGATCGTTCTTTGCTGAAACGTCAAACTGATGTTTCCTGCTTAAGTAAATTCTTTATATACACAAAACATTACGAAATTCGGTCTTCATACAAGCTTCCCACATCCATCCGTGTGAACTTCTTAGTATCACTTTGTTTACTTGTCTGGGCCGTAGTGAGATTTTCATAAAACTGACTCTATATTCTAAAATAACCAACCAACACTAGACAAACTCTTAGGATCTGTTTTTGCTGGCAATGTTTATCACTTCTGACTGAACCACGAGCTGTACATATGATTTGTTTCGTTTTAGAACCGTCTTTGGAGTGTCGGGTTGCCCAGATAACTTCATTTCTTGTACTCTCTTTTACAATCTGTTTCTAAACAAATTTAAGAAATTTTTTACTTAATGTTTTAGTAGTAAAATTACCGACTTCTTTCTCATAGCTGCACGGAATCGCAAAAGTGTTTTTATTCTGTTCAATAATGTAATTAAACGATCAACACATGTGATCACCTAACCATTCCCAAGCAAATAGCATTCATTGATTTCATTTTCAGCCTGTAAATTGTCGTATTTCGACCACTGGACGATGGGTGAATGAAGTAAAAACTGATTTTATCAAATCCCCAGGAGATTTAAGTTCATTGCACGGTTCTCAGGTTAAAAATCTGCATTGAGGGCTTAGAATCAACACGCATTTTTATGCTAAGTATGGGTTATAATCAGGGAAAGGATTTTGTGGAAATTGCCTTTTTTGTTTGCTGCTAGATAGAGCATTTCTGATTGAAAATGAGCACGAATTAGGTCCTCCTGATTAGAAATATACCACTTTTATTTGCCTTTTTTTGCCTTAAAAAGGCAGTTTGCCTTTTTCACCCATAAACGCCTTTTTTAGTGCCTATTTTACCTATAAATGCCAAAAAATGCCTTTTTCAAGATTTGTCGAGCGCCTTTTTATTTTTCTTTCCTTTTTAATATTTTCCACCTTTTGTTTCGCAAAAATACCTTGAAACTAAAAAAAAATTAAGTAGCAACATTGCAATTTCGTTAACTTATCGATGTTTTTACTTTGATTTGATCATTCCTAAGCCGTTATTTTTTGTTGTGCAGAGGAAAATTTAAAGCAAAAAAACATGCCAAAATCAAAAAGTTCAGTTAGTGCAAACCTAAAAGCTTGAAAACTTTGATGTTCCTTTTCTTTTACAAAAGACGAGGTATAAATATTGTATGTTGCATACGTCAGATGAAATAAAATTATTAAAAAATACATACCGTTTCCCCTTTTTTTAGATTTTCTAGTGTTTTTTTCTTATTTTTAAATGCCTGTTTTTGCCTTTTTAACAGTTTTTAATGCACTATTTTGCCTTTTTAGGCAGTTTTTAGTGCCTTTTTCTGCCTTTTTGGCAGTTTTTAGTGCCTTTCCGTGCCTTTTTTGCTATTTTATTTTGCCTTTTTTATAGGTTTTTAGGTCCTCAAAATCCTTTCCCTGGTTATAATTAACTTTTCATTGCATAATTTAATTTCCCGTCGAGGGAAAACATTTTTTGTGTTATTATTCTTGTTGCTTGTTAAGTTTCAGGTATCTACGGAAGAAGTATTACTGAAATTTATCATAGAACTGCTGAGCGATTTTATCAATATTTTAGTATTGGCTACAGGGACTCGAACCTAGGTCGAGCGTCACTGTATACCTGCAATTCAACGCACTAAACAGCTGAGCAATGGCAACAACCATATCACCATTGCCATCAATAACCAAAATTATTTCACCATATCGATCGACTTTGCTTTGTCGACTTTTTTCACTTACTGTCAGTGTTATTTGCAAAAATTCGTTACAAATCAAATGTTTTAACATAAAAGACACAACTGTACAATTGTACTGCACAACGGTTGTAAAATGCTGAATAGAATAGTTCCCAGAACAACGAGAAGTTAACATTGCATATAGGCAAAATTACATGCAGCCAAGGGTTAAATGAATTTAACTCTGATGCTCTAATGGTTGTCAGATTTGATATTTCACCCAGAGACTCAAAGGATGTTAGGCAATGCGTGGTACAGGTTTGGCAAACATTTCTGAGTTGTTTAAAAAAAAACTTTATGCATACATATTGCAAATTAAATACAAAAGAGTCAGAAATTAAAATTTTCCAAAATCAACTCACAGTACATAAATATCTCTAATTATTTTAAAAATTTCATTCATATCACTAACTTCTTTAACTAGAAAAATACTGTACTCTTCTGAAATTTTGAGATTTTTGAAACGTGATTTTTTAGTATGCGATATATTCAATTTTTCAATTTTTATGCTCCAAAGAAATTTACATACTTTCTCGTAGCACTTTTCGTTTACACTTATATTTTTTATCTATTCGATGAATGCTCGAAGAAAACATTTCCATAACATTTATATTTACAACAACAACAGGTTGCAACACTTAAATGAAAGTCGTATCGCATGTTTCCAGGAAAGAAAATTTGATTTATTAGTCACTCTGACCATGGGTTATTTATCTTCAGCAAAGAATGACTGCGGTTGCAGAGGTGTGAAAAATATTACAAAAAAAAAATCCCCTATTCCTTCTAGCACCAAGTCTTATTTAAAGTTTCTTTAAAGAAGTTTGCATATTTTTATATATTTTTCTATGGATGTACGTAAGATAATTAACCTTTTCGACCCCCATTGGCTTTCAGTGGAAACTCATTTTTTTATATCTAAATTATAAATTGCTTACGTGAAGAAATTTTGTGCAAAATTTTAATTTGCCACATTCCTTCGTTCGGCTGCTAGAGAAAGTTGCTTGTGAGCAACGTTGTGCCGTAGTGGTATAAAAAAAATTTACAAAAAAATTGTTTTTTAGGTACCTAATCCATTAATCCATAATTTTTGTTTTTATTTCTTCATCTTTAACTGAAAAAAAAATTTACAAAAAAATTGTTTTTTAGGTACCTAATCCATTAATCCATAATTTTTGTTTTTATTTGTTCATCTTTAACTGAAAAAAAATTTACAAAAACATTGTTTTTTAGGTACCTAATCCATTAATCCATAGTTTTTGTTTTTATTTGTTCAGTTAAAGATTTGTTTTGTTAAACAAATTGTTATAAAATATGACAAAATTTAATAATTTTTTTTTTTTGTTTTGAACCGGCGCTGAGCCTCCGAAAAGTTGCTCGTAAAACTAAAACCTTCCCTCTGTAAAACCACAAGTCGCCGAAATCAAGACATCATTTAGTTGTTGAGCGAATTGTCGCTTTTTATTGAAAACAATCTTCTTTATTTGTATAAATTTTTTTTTAATTTACAAATCGTTCGTATGTCAATACTTACGCTCTACAATACAGTTAAACTCTGTTTACGCTTACGGCCCGTTAGTCGGGCGCACCCTGTCGGCGAGCGGTTAGTGAAATGCCAGCAGCTGAATTTTGTAAAAACCAACTTGAGCGAGAAATTTTTCAGCCACATTTCTTGCGTTGCTCCTTTAATGGGACGCGTGCATTTTTTCGCGCCGCTGTTCAAAATGTGAGGATAAACACCGGAGGGCGGAAGGGGGAGAAACGTGTAGGATTTCGGAAAGGTCACACGGCCAGTGACACGAAAGCGAACGCCTGAAATGCGGTGAGGCGACAAAACCAAAGGAAATTGTTCAAAGTTGCTGTCTACGACGCGACGGTTGTGGGTGCAGTGGGGCCACAGTCACCGTAGTGGGTGTGGTGGGCGCGTGAAATGTCATTGATGGTGTTGTTGTTCTTGATGTTGTTGTTTGTGTTCGGGTTAAGGTTGGCTGCGACAACGGTTGATAATAACGAGTCCGGGGCGATATGGCGCGATTCGGCCACCGGATAAGTTGCCAGACGATATGGTTGTGGTTAGTTTGTTGTTGTTGTTGTGTAGTGTAGTGTTGCAGCTGGCAGCTGGCAGCTGATGGCGGGTGCGAACAGCTCAAAGTTGATGCTATCGTTATTTTTGTTGTTGTTGTTGTAGGCGCGTTGAAGCGATTAAAAAAATTGCCATGCTCGGTTCCTCGTTGCCAACACGCGCCAGGAATGGAAAATGGAAAATGGAAAATGGGAAATGGAATTTATGCAAACTTTACGCTATGCGTAACTGATAACATTGCTGTTTTTGTTGTAATCGCTTTTGTTATTTCATGTTGCCATTATTATTGTTGACAGTGATTGTTGTTGGTGTTGGCGTTAATGTTAATGTTGTTGTTATTTTTATGTTGTCCCAGTTTGCTGTTGAATTTCTTGTTATAGTAGATGTAGCTGATGCTGCTGCTGTTTTTGTTGTTGTTATTATTGTTATTATTATTATTGTTTTTGTTGCTTATTATCCTTAGCGTCACTTTGTTTTGTTGCTTGTTTGTGATTTGCTGCGTTGTTGCAGTGCTCCTGCACGAAACCGCCGTTCGGCTTCCGTCTCTAATTTCTTGCACGTTGGAAATTTTTACTCTGCAACGGCAACGGCGGCACACCTTCGTTGGCCAGCTGCACACCGGAAAGTAGAAAAACATAAAAAGAACAAAAAAAAAACAGATATGAAAACAAATGGAATTAAACAAATTGAGACAAGTGCAGCCAGTGGCGGACATGCGGAAGGAAGCGCCCCTCGCCCCAAAGACAACAAGAAAAGGGATACAAATGAAAAGGAACAACAAACACACACACACACAAAAAACATCTTGTCGTACTAGCCAAAAGCAAGAAAAACGCCTGAGTGGTGTTTACAGCAATTACGCGCAGTGCCAACACCGGCGCTGGCACCGGCAGAGCGAAAAGAATTTCTTCATAAATAAACATGCCGACCATTGTACGCCGCACATTGGAGCCAACATTTGAAATGGTGCAATAAAATCAGAAATAAAAGTTCAAGAAGCCACAAAGTTTTAGACACTAACTTAAAAAAAATAAAATTTTAAAGCAGTATTTAATATAAAAATAAAATATAAAAAATAAATATGAAATAATTAAAATAAATAAAATTAATAAATAAAATAAATAAAATAAATAGAATAAATAAAAAAAATAAAATTATTAAAATAAATAAAATAAAATAAATAAAATAAATAAAATAAATAAAATAAATAAAATAAATAAAATAAATAAAATAAATAAAATAAATAAAATAAATAAAATAAATAAAATAAATAAAATAAATAAAATAAATAAAATAAAATAAAATAAAATAAAATAAAATAAAATAAAATAAAATAGAATAAAATAAAATAAAATAAAATAATACTGCCGCCATATTCAGCTGCAATGGACCCCACCTCGCGCGGTATGTGGAGGGGAGAGAGGACGTGGGAAATAAAATAAAATAAAATAAAATGAAGTAAAATAAAATAAAATAAAATAAAATAAATAAAAAGAGTAAAATAATTAAAATTAATAAATAAATAAAATAAATAAAATAAATAAAAAAAAAAAAAAAATAAAATAAATAAATAAAAAAATTGTATCTTATGTGACGAAAAGTCTGCTAGCTGTGCTGTCGTTTTGCACCACTGTGCGCCTGCTGCTGGTCACAACTTAAAGCAGTCCGAGCGCCGTAAGAAGATGCCATTTTTTTAATTATTTAATTAAGACTTTTCGCGCTAAGCAGCAAGTCTTCTACTCCACCCATACAAGTGCACTTAATGTCCCTGTTGCCTTCAATTAATTGGTGTTAATTAATGCAATTTGTACGAGCATTAGCCGCAATCCAACAACGCTGCCACAGCTGCAATTTGCGAGCGAATTGCTCGATGTGGCAAAGAAACTGCGAAAACGAAGGCAACGCCGTAATTGCCAAATATCCAGTTACGAAATTACTGCCGGAATTTCGGTGGCAAAAGCATCGTCGTGCTGGCGCTGAATTTTCATTGTTGCATTTAAATCAAGAATCAACAAAACGGTTCTGCAGAAATCACCAAAATCACCAAACACTTTGCTTCGATTACATGTAAAGGGCGTGCACTCAAAAATTAAAACACTTTGAAAACCCTGCAGTTTAGTATGAAAGTGAAACTGTTTTAAAAATAAAGTTTTAAATGTAAATGCTCCATGACTTGACATGTTTCTTGATAGTAAAAACCTTGCAAAAAAGAAATGTCTTTAGTGTGAAAACATGGCGAAAAACATGGGAGCGGTTAGTCTAATTGTCGAGGGCTCGAATTCCATCTTCAGCGATCTTTTACCTTTAGACTCTTTCTATTCGAGATGATTTCTAGAACACAACTTTTTCGTCTTACTAACAGATCTATTCTGACAAAGATAGTTAAAAGATTACACTACTCGACAAAAAATGGGTCCTTCGCGTGCACCTAAAAACAAAAGTATTTTCTAGACTAACTTTGAGCCACGGGATTCGAAACTGAAAATCAAAAAATTTTTTTAAGAAGCGTTTTCGAAAAATCTTTGAAAAACCAGTTACATTTATTACACCGTGCGAAACATTTTTTTTTTTGCCAAGACCCATCCAAATGTTGATATAGACGTGAAACTGGAGGTCATTTATAGTATCCTTGCATAGTCAGCTTTTCATTTTCTGACCCAAAAGCCTTCTTAAAGGACTTTAAAATTTTAAGGACATACACATTTCAAATATTTTTTTTAATATTTGCGGTTGTGCAATAATGAAGGTATGGGTACCAAATGAAAGAGGAAAACTATCTCCTTTTAACTAAATTTTCTATTTTGAACTTTCGAAGAATTTCCAGAAATTTGAAATAGAATAAAATTTAGATGTATGAATCTACAGACTGACATACCTGACATATTTTGGTCCTGAACTAAGGACCAGTATTTTAAAAAGCACCTTGAACATCCTCTGCCATTACTTCTAAATATTTATTCACTTTTCCTAAATCTTTTGATCATAATTTTAAGCCAGTTTAGAGCTGAAAGACGGCTCTAAGGGAAAATCTTCTATCTATCAATCTGTACTTTGCATGGCGGAAAAGCTTTCAAGATAGTCAGAATAGCCAAAGTGATTACAAAAATCGTTTCGACTACGAAAGATTCTGAGGAGTTGAAAGTTACTGCCAGAATGGCGCTGAAGACTTAAAGGCCAACCAAAGAGGTAATCTTGCAATCTAACTTTCACTTTTTTCAAGTTACAGAAAAACTTTTGAAGATAGTGGCCAGAATAGCAAACTATCTCAGGAAAAACGTTTCTACTTCGAACAATTGTGGGGAGTTGAAAGATAGCTGCCAGAAGGACCCTGTAAGTGTATTTTGATCTCCTTATAATGAATATTAATTCTCATTTTCTTTACAAGGAACAAAATTTGCAAAAACAAAAACAAAATTTCAACTTAAATTAATTTTTAATCTCTATACCTATAAGTAATTTTGTCAATCAATCAATGTCAATGAAATTTCGCAGCGAGAAAAAGTACCTAAAACATATTTAGGGCAAAAGAAAGAAAAAATCCCCTCACTAATAACTTAGACACCAGTTACCTTTGTTCAGTGATCAAATTGAAAATATAGCTGCGTACTTTCTTTGCAGCGAAAAATTTACCGATGAAAAAATTTATATTAATTAAGTGTTCCGTAGGTTTGGCTTCGAATGGATCATATGTAATCCAAAAGGGCCCATTGTGGTATCACAATTTGTTGAAATCATCTCCCTTTACTAACAGAACCAACGAAGTTAAATAGACTATGAAAAGTCTTATCAGCTGGATCCCTTAGGTTGTCCAAAAAGAGCTTATTCAGGGTGAATATTTCTTCTCCCAGAGAGCATAGAAGATGACGTAGGTTTTCGTTCTCTTCCTCATTCAGGCAACTCCTGCAAAAATCCTTGCAAAATATGTCTTAACTTTTTGCGTAGGTGCCCACTGAACAATGATCTGTAACCGGTGAAACCAATAATGGTCCCCAACTGGTCCCTGTCAGGGGGAAAAAAGTTCTGTAGAACTTTGCAGGTTGTGAGATGATCAGATTTGACACGCAATTACTTCAGTATTACTTATATCCTATCTGAAGTTAGTTTCTTTTATGGAACTTTTACAAGTTTAAAGTTTACAAATTGGAGGAGAAATTTTTAGTGTTCTACACGATAATGCCCTGTTGAGAAAACTTGTCTGTCCTACAGTTACCTAAAATGCTACTATGTCCTGGAACCCAGGAAAGTTGGCTATGAAGCTGTCTGGTCGAAATGAAAGACTTGTATCCGCTAAAATCAATCTTTGGTGTTGTTACAAAGTCAAAACTGTTAGAGTGGATCGACTCTTCCATAAATCAAATCCCGAGTCGATGTCCTGTTTTTCCTGAGCCAATATGAATTGGATAGATATATTAGAAGACATTGCTGATCGACGACTTTCTGTTTAGTTTAGATTTATTTTAAGATTTATTATTTGTATTCCAAACGTATTAGAAGGCATCTGTTGATTGATAAAGTGCTGCCTGCGTCGGAACGAATTTCTTCATCGGTTTAGATGTATTTTGATTTAGATTCATTTGATTGGTTTAGGATATTGTTGAGGATAAAACCAACTATGGTACTAATAACTCAAAACTATTGTAGAAGTACTGTTTACTTTAAGTTAATGTGGGTAGGTAGGTAGATGTGGTTGCCCCAAGAGGAGCACACTGAGACCACGACGGCCCATTGTGCTACCGCATGCAGTCAGGCCAAAACCGCTCACTCATAAAACCAATTGTAGTGTCTTACGAAGCTTAGTAGACAGCGAATAGTCTTTTGAGCTGGATCGCCTAGACTACACTGTGCGACAATTTTGGGGTCATGGAATCTAACCCGAAACCGACCAAGACTAATCGATAGTACTCTTATAGAGTAACAAAACCCTAGCTGGGTTTTGCTAAGTTAGTTGCCTTTTAAAAGTTACAGCCGTGTAAAGTTTGTGTGCATTAGGGTTTTTATAACCAGTTTTTTCTTTATAAGTCTTAAGATATTCAAAATTTTGTATTGCTGTCTTCAGCAAACTTGCTGCTAATGCTTAGATGAACAAATTCTCTGAACACTGTGTAACAAAATTATTGTACCTTATCGAAATTTTGGGAGCCAATGTTAAAAAATCGACTTTTTTGATTGTAATAAAAAAACGTGTTTTTTATTCTATAAATATTAATGCAAAAACGCATTTGTATTGCCGAAAATTAAAAAAAAATATGCTAAACCCTCTAACGTCACAAAGACATGTTCTTTTGCAAAATAAAGTGAAAACATGTTCAAGTCTAAATTTGAAATTTTATTGTATACATATTTCAGTCTGTTTAAAAAGTTTTGTGCATTCAGTTTAAGCGTCGTTTTCTCCTTAAAATCTACCGGAAATATTAACAACTTTTGCTACGTTTGCGGCCACTTTATGCCAAGAACAAAATGTGCCAAAGTTAGGCCACTTACCGCAGATTTCTCAAAAGCTTAGGAATTGTATTTTAACCAGAAAATAATGAAACATGTGTGTCAAACATGTTATACCAATGTTTTGAGCTGAAAGAAGAAAAGAATTGGCTCTTTGCGTTTCGGAGTACCGATGCTATGGTTCGATCCAGGAAATCATGAACCGGAAAATTGTTACGTATGTGTCAATAGTGAGGTTGTATTGAACAAAAAGAAAACAAAACGAAAGATTTATAGTGGAGTCCCAAATGTTCAGCTACCATTAACTCACTCTGATAGCATCCCTCAACCAACATGCCCAAGCCCTGATCTTGTAACGGAATATACACGAAGGGAGAGTACGACCGTAATCTCCGAATATGTTCCTCCACAATCATCGTCGTGCCAGCCAATTCTAATTACACAAGAGAAATTGAATCAAATTGTGGTCAAATTGTTGGTGTAGTCAGCAAACGCAACCGGTGGATTTTAAGGGGGTCTTCTGTAGTAACGGCTCTTGTTTTAGCCGTTTTTCGAATTTTCGCTGTAAAGAAAGTATTTAATATTTTTCAATGCGGTTTTTTTTAAAAGTTTTATTGTACTTTTAACTACAAAATCCTGTATTAAGTTTGTAAAAATAAACATTAGTTGCTGCACTACAGCCTCGCAAAGTCATGCCCTCCAAAAAAACATGTGTTGACGGTTCACTCGATTGCACCAGTCTGAAACAATGAAATTGAAAAATTTTTTTTTTTTTGTAATCTATACGAGTGCTTTTATCGTCCGACGGGAGTTTTTTTTTTTTTCATAATAAATTTCAAAATAGCGCAACTCGGAAGTTGAAAAATTTTTTTTGGCCAATTTTTTCGACGAAAAAAAATTCATTCAAAACTTGTAAATATTAATATCGAAAAAACCGCTCGTCGGACGATAGCGACAACAGTTCTGAGCATTTGAAAAAAAAAATTATTGAAATCCGTTTGCTCAATCATTATAAATCGTGTGAACCAGTCCGAAAAACGTGGTTTCGAGAAAAACGCATTTAAAGCACGGCACGCCGGGAGCGCGCCAAACTCAGCGGAGTCACAAACCCCCCTGAAAAAACCAGTTTCCCGTCCGAAATCTTTAAAAACCTTTTTGTATAGGATAGATAAATACATTATCTGTTGAAAAATGCAAAAAAAAAAAACCGATTTTTTGAAAGTGTTACTACAGAAGACCCCCTTAAGGAGAAAACGACGCTTAAACTGAATGCAGAAAACTTTTCAAACAGACTGAAATATGTAGGTATACAATAAAAATTCAAATTTAGACTTGAACATTTTTTCACTTTATTTTGCAAAAAACATGTCTTTGTGACGTTAGAAGGTTTAGCATAGAGGGTTTCGCATATTTTTTTTATTTTTGGCAATACAAATGCGTTTTTGCATTAATATTAATAGAATAATATTCACTTTTTATTACAATCAAAAAAAGTCAATTTTTTTAACATTGGCCCCCAAAATTTCGATAAGGTGTAGTAATTTTGTTACACAGTGTTCAGAGAATTTGTTCATCTAAGCATTAGCAGGAAGTTTGCTGAAGACAGCAATACAAAATTTTGAATATCTTAAGACTTAGAAAGAAAAAACTGGTTATAAAAACCCTAATACACACAAACTTTACACGGCTGTAACTTTTAAAAGGCAACTAACTTAGCAAAACCCAGCTAGGGTTTTGTTACTCTATAAGAGTACTATCGATTAGTCTTGGTCGGTTCCGGGTTAGAAAAAGCTGTCGCACAGTGCTATCAAAGGAGAAGTTGCCTCAATAATGCATCCTTTTTGCGGATAAATCAGGACAGGTGCAAAGTAGGTGAGCTATATTTTCTTCCTCCTTTTTTACTTTAAGTAAAAAAAGAAAAAACAGCAGTTCTGTAGGACCCATTTTCTATGTAACAAAGTGATCCAGAATGGTTTCTGGTTTGACTAAGATGACTGAAGGATGTTTGACTGTATTAGAAAAACCTTTCCTTTCGTCAGCAGGAAGTACTTAAGAAAGGCTCTTAAAAGTAAAGCCCTTGGAAAGCTTAATTTTTTTACATTTTCCATAATGTTTGCATTCAACGTAAGTACTCAGCCACCTCAACTCAAACCAATAAATCAATGAAAAAAAGCAAACGCATTGACTGCAAAAACTAATTTCCGTTCGCCCAAAACTTGCGCGTTAAATTGTGAGAAAGCTTGAGCCAACAACAAGAACAACAACAACCTGAATGCCTCCTCCAATTGCGAAGAGAACTCAACAAAGACATATTTGCATTTAATTTTCGTACCGATTTTAATTTGAAATTTTGCTGCGCTCGCTGCTGCCTCAAATTGACTTTCCAAACACAGAGCGTGAAGTGCGACGAGCAAAAAATATGCAGAAAATGAACACAAAAATTGTATACAGTTTAATGTTTCAATGCAGCGCAGCAAACCTCAACCTGCCACAACGGCACTCAACCTGCCACTCGCTTTGCACCTTCATGCAGCAAAAAGTGTACGTGCGACTGAGTGCGCCTGTGTCTGTGTGTGTGGGCGTGTATCTGTCGTATACAATGTATTTTGCTCCTTGTAACTCGCTTTCCTGCTACTCACTTTGATTCTCCTGCGCTGCACTAAAGCAATATCGAATATCGCCGATATCGTCGCTTTGAAGCGGAAATTGAAAATTGTCTCCTTTGAGAAATTTTTCCGCTCGGTGTCGCTGCTGTCGCCAACATTTCTATTCAACGCAGCCCCCAATTCAGCGCCCACTCAAACTTTTTTCTACTTGGCTAAAATGCTGTCATATCGAAAAGTGTAACCCAGGCAACGGCGCAGCAATGTGGGCCATGCGGTTGCCGGCTGGGCGGCAACGGGGTGTGCCATGAAAATTGTTAGCAGCATTTTCCCGTTTTGTACGATTATATTCTTGCAAAAAAAAAAATCAAATGCAAAACAACATAAAACTAGTGAAGTGCGCGCCAGAAGAAAAATTGAAAAGTTGGCGCAAGTTGCAACTTCCTGCTTCCAGCCGGTGCGGGTGTCGCTGTGCCGCGTCGACTTGCTGGCTTGTCGATCCCCATCGCCATTGCCATTGCCATCGTTTCGTCAGCACGCCGAAGGCATTCAATTTATTCAATATGAAATATTCTATACAGCGCGCCGTGGCTGCGCTGGCGGCCAGGTTTGAGGCGCGCGCTTCTGCTTCGATGGCAAACGCTTTGGCATTGTGCTCACTGCTGCGCTCTCAATGTGCGCCAATTCAGCCGCAAATGCAGGAAATATCACACCGGCATATTTCAATACAGTCGCACGGCTCGAGCGAGCAAAGTCATTCGAGCGGAAGCGTTAATGCTGCCTGCGACTTCCGCTCGCGGCGCACGTGGACACATAACTTGCAATTATTTTCTTGAAACTCTTCAAGGCTGAGGTGAAGTGAAAATTCAACGCACCATCACAGTGCTGGCGAATGTATTGGCACGGCAACAATAAAATAAAAAGTCCATCGTTTTGATGTGACTGAAGGAACAAAATCAAAAAGTACGAATAAGAAATCACAACTTTTCACCACAACTTGATTGCATTAAATTTATTATTTTTATTTGGCTTAATGCTCAGCCAACGGTAATGCGGCCGTCGCACGTATTTGAGCTCGAAGCGCATTATTAACAATGCGCCCGCAGCAACAATGCAGTGAGGAGTTGCCAGCGCGGAAGGATAAGACTGACACAATGCAGTCACAAGTGGCAGCGGCGCCAAGGCGACATGGCCGAAGGCAACTAAACTCCAAACTCCACTCCGCGTTCATAACCCGCAGCTGCATTAAAGTACAAATAATGATTACGAAAGCACAACAAGATAATCTTTAGCCAAAAGAAGGCTAAAACAACAAGAACAGCAACAAGAAACCAAACCTTGCCCAGACAGATAGCAACGCGGGCAGAGCGATAAGCCACACAGATGGGAGCATGGACAGACGACAGTTAAATCGTTCCAAACGTAAGGTTGAGTTAACGAAGAGGGAGAAGCGTGACATTACTTTTGTTGCTGATACCGAACAAATTTCGCATGGCCTTTAGTCACTCAAATATGGCTTTACTGCGCCCAGATCGAAATGTGCGCAAATCATGAGCACAGAAAAATCTACTAAGACCAACTTGACGACGTGCGCTATCTCACCATCGAAGGTTTCACTTCCTTATCCACTTTTTGCTTTTGTCATTCGGCGCTTTGGCGACTTGAACAGCGTAACTGACAATTATTTCCAACCCCTATTTTTAAGTCACTGTCCCAAGTAGGCTTCCCAATCGGCCTCCTTTGAGGAGGACAGTCCCCCTTGAACAGAAAATGTCCTCCGTCCTCCTCAAAGGCCTCCTCAAGCTCAAATTAAATTTAAATTTTTTTTTATCTTTTTTATTCAAGTGAGGCTTGGCTTAATCAATTAATGAGGAAAATTTTTCCAATTTGTGTCGAATATTTCGATGCTGATTTAGGCATTCAAAATAAAATTATAGACTTCGTTGAAAATCCCGATGAGTCAGCTGCTAGAATGTTCAACATGATTAAGGCCGCATTGGAAAAATTAGACTTAAAAATATAAAATGTCCAGTGGCCAGTCAAGAAAAAGAAGTCTCAAGCCAAATCACTGCGCCATTGATGAGTTGCAGGTGTTGCATAGCAATCGCTTCATCAAATGGCCGAAAAAGGGTAAACAATTTTTCGTCTTTTTTTTTACGCGCGACAACTTTCGATTCCAACAACACTAACATTTTGTTCCACTGTTCCAGTCACTGAATGCTCGAAATGAAGATATTCTTCAAATTGTGTTCATGCGTTAGGTGCTTCATTTAAACTGTGGGTTGTTGTTGTTATCGCTGTCATCAACAACAGTACTGCACATTCTCTCTCACTCACAACGGCAACAACTAAACTTGCGCCTTCAAATCTTGCGGCTGCCTGCAATACGGCAGCAATTTCCTTGCAACTGTTATTCCCCATAATGTTGTTGTTGTTGTTGCTGATGCAGTAGTTGCACGCAAGGCGTCAGCATTCGACATGATTAAATGTCGATTAATGTTGTCTTCGACAGAAGTGACAACAGCAACAATAGCAACTGCGCGCCTGTGTTGCTGCCGCATCTTGTCTTCAGCGTCGCTGTCATCAATAACAGTTTCGCCGATTGCGCTACGGGCGCATTCGCAGACACAGCAGCAGCCGTCGTGGGAGTGAGAGTCGCAGCATGCTGACAACATGCTGCGTGCTGCTGTCATTGACATTTGCAATGTTGGCGCGTGCAAAATGCCGCTGACAATAAATGAAAATGAAAACGATTTTTTTTCCATCGAAATGCACACAGCTGTGTGCATTTGCGGCAACAGTTGGCATTGACAGCTGCCGCTGAGTCAGCCGTGCAACTGACAGCAGAATGGCTGTGAAATATATGTAAAGTAGACTTTGGAGAACGAGGAACCCGACCAAACAAATGGCAATGGAAAAGAACAACAGGTCAGAGTGTTTCAGGTTTGGAAGTATATAGTCACGTTACAACAACAACAAAATTTTAGGCATAAGGAAATGGCTTAATATGACTCATAGTGGGTTAAAAGGGCGCATCACACAGAGTTGCAGTTGTCCAGAAGTAGCAAATCTGTTTGATTACAATATTGCATGATCCTGAAGCATCTGCTGTGTGCAACATTTCTAGAAGGAGACTTTTTTAAGTTAGGTTAGGTTAGTTTAGATTAAGTTAAAGTGGCAGCTTTGTACTGAAAAAGCTCACTTAAGCACAAATAAATGGCTCCCTATGATACCACAGTGGTGTGGTGCTACTCAATTTTTGTGGCGCTGGGAACCACCAGTATTCCAATATGAACCTCGCTACCTCCTTATATCAAGAGAGTTGAAAAATAAGTTAAGCTGGAGTAAAAAGAAGAATCTAAGAGGAGGACCGTTTCTTTTTTCTCGCATCAGAAGTCATTTTGTGGCAACACCAATCTTTCAACGTATCTCCCCATTATTCAGTGAACTTTGAGCACAGAAACCACTAAGCTGATAGAGTTCCAGTTTAGGTTGAGTAGCTGCCTAGATTGCTTCTTGTTTAGCGATGGCCAGAAGGCTTACTTGCCTGGGATCATTGCATCTTTCATGGTGTAACCAAGCTTCGAGGCAAAGAATTAAACTTCGCTAAGAATGTCCATTTTGTCACTGAAAATTAAATCAACGTCTCGAAAAGGAACTCACAATTGGACTCGGTGATGAATTTTTCAACAAACCACATACTACTGTGTACACAGAATACCCGGAATTCGATTTCTTCGATTATCGTGGTGTTGTGCATTATGAGTTCCTTCCGCCGGGCCAAACTGTCAACAAGGAATATTACTTGAGCGTTATGCGTCGTTTGCGTGAAGCTATTCGCAAAAAGAGGCCGGATTTATGGAGAGACAACTCTTGGTTTTTGCATCACGATAATGCACCATCTCACACGGCATTGGTTCTTCGTGAGCATTTCGCCAACTCATATCGTTCCACAGGCACCGTATTCGCCTGATTTAGCTCCTTGTGACTTCTGGCTATTCTCCAAACTCAAAAGACCACTTCGAGGACACCGTTTTGAATCGATTGAAGAGATTCAACGTGAATCGGCGCGCGCATTGAAGGCCATACCGGAAGGTGACTATTTGGCATGCTTCGAAGATTGGAAAGTCCGTTGGCATAAGTGCATTGCATCGGGGGGGGGACTACTTTGAAGGCGATGAAATTGATTTGGAAGAATAAATAAAGATTTTTTGAATTATAAACAAATTCCGGGTATTCTTTGTACACAGTAGTATAGTAAACTACTAAAACAAAACACAATATGGCTCTATAAACAAATATGCCAACTGCAAAACAGATTGGGCTAACGATTGTCTGGTTGATTCAATGAACTGATACAACGAAACAATTCTTCTAGTGTTGGTGGTTGCAATCACAACTGAGCTTCTCCGCATTGGTCAACACGACACCATATTTAAATTAGTCCACAATGACAGCCAAAGCTACAGAGCCGAAGATTGCGAGGAAAGTGGAAGTGTGACCAGCGCTAAAAAGAACGCGTTTCCGTTTCATGGGGTAAAATTTGTTGAGATGCCTGGCGGACCTAGAATGCCGGCAAAAAAATCTATTACGATTCTTAAGAAAGACCAATTGGTACTCGAATGTGGACAGTGACTAGAGAAGCAAAACAATGAGCTCGTTTACATGTAATGCCTGTGAAACGGTCACTTAAATAATAAATGAAATTAAATTAAATCTAACTAACTACATCACAAAAAGTTTCTTCAAATAATAGTTTCCGGCGAATTCGAATCACTAAATTATAATATAAAATTATATATCGATAAATTATCGATTATAATTATATAATAGATAAAATTATAAAGTTATAAGTTCGTGCGGTTTTGTCAACAGAAGTCGCTGCTAGTTTATTATTTTATTTTTTCGTCTGGCAACACCGTCATTTTGAAATGTCATCATTAGGCTTTCTTTTATTTTTTATTATATATTTATTCAAAATTAGGTTAATTAAGTTCAAAGTTATTAGTACTGCAATCGGAACACATAGAAAAGAAAAGCACTTCAACTGTCCAACTGGGCGTATGAGTAATACTTGTACTTGCCTAACCCTTTCGCTACAGGTTTTTACTGGGGAAAGTTAAAATTTTAAATTTTACGTTTTAGGCTTCTATGTGGTTATGTTAGCAACATTCCATAAGAAATTTTATAATTTTTATACTCGGACCCTGTATTTTAGAGTGTTATTCTATGAGAGCAACCACATCGCTGTGGCTGTAATAATTACTTAAACGTAAAACTGTTTACGCATAACGAAAATTTGAATATTTCTTCATTTACTTCAGCCAAAATTAAAAAAAAGGTATCTAAATCAAGTCAAATTAAAAAGTTATCTAAAGTTTTCTGCTTCTTCTTCCTTTATTATGTCAAGATATACCATTAAAAAAGTGTATAGTTCTGTTCTTTAAACTTAAATATTCAGTTTATTAATTTCGTATTTTTCCTAAAACTTCAAACTATTCTAAGGAACAACAAAAAATGTATTGTTGCAACCATAGAGGATGCTGACGTCCACAAATTAGCATGTTGCCATATGGCAACAAAATAGCGAAAGGGCTAAACCAAACTTTTCTGCTATCTCTTTGCTAATTTTTGTTATTTTCATTTATTTTGTTTGTTGCTACCACTTCCGCTCATATTTCATCCCAGTTTCTGCCATTACAACTATTTCACAATTAACTATTATTTACACTTAAACATGTCTAAGTCTGCGTCAAAGTCCAAGCGTCTTCTTCAAAAAGTCACACTGAGACATAATAGAGCTTCTGCTAATTTATTCTTGCATATACAACTGAAAAATGTGTTAGAGATTGGTGATGGTTTAAGGATCAGGTAGGAAAAATCCTGTCATCCTCGTTATTATTATTTGAAAAAGAGCATCCTTGGAGAGATTTTTCGGGGAACCATAAAACAGTAACAGGTTGTTTTGGCCAGCTAACAAAGCCAACTTTAGGTCAGTGCAAACTCTATAACAGAGTACATAACTATATTGGTTTCTTATTAAATTCAGCTTCTACTTGTCTACCGCTTCCACTTGACCTCCCCAGGCTGCGCTGAAGAGTTGTGGGAAAGTATGCAAATCGCAAATTGTAAATTGCAAATATCTTTCGTTCGAAATTTCGTTCAATCATTTACCAGCGACGATTATTAAAAGCAACATGGAGCCAACAGACTGTCAGCCAGCCAAGAAGTCACCTCGTCAGTCTAATCAATCAATTGGCAGACGCAAAGTTAGTTAATACGCAGCACGAACTAGCTGTAAGCACACACATACACACACACATACAAACACATATCGCGCAACGGGATATGGAAAGTGCATAAATCACGGTATCACGCTTCCCACTCACCTTTCGTTCCTGTTCGTCCTTTGACAGCTGACCGCCGATGCCGACATTGTTGCTCTCGCCCTCGCCGTCGAGTGGCGCGGGCGTTGTGGGCACATCGCACTCCTCCGTTGGCGGCACCACGCAGCGCAGCGAGTGTCGATCGAACACGAGCATGGCGGGACAACGCTGCAGGCGCGGATAGCCGCCCTGGCACTGCCAGTAACGGTTGCAGGATTTGCCCAGCGGCACATTACCGTTGGCGTCTTCGTTGCACAGCGCTGAAAGCAGAAGCACACACGCGTACATACAGATTGGTTACATAGATGGAAATGTCATTATGCGTGCAACACGCCAACTTGAGCGCAGGTGACGAGCAAGCGGGAAGCGGGCGCAGCCGCAGGCTGTCGGCATTGCGATTGCAATTCCGGCAGGCACACTTTAGCAATTAGCAATGTAAGCAACAACAACAAAAGCATATTCATATATTGCTTGTTGTAAAAAATTTTGTGTGTGTGCGAATTGTCAAAATTGGAATCGCTTAACATGGCCGCACAGGTTGCCACTCGGACTTTGCCTCGCTCGCCGCACCACTACTTACGATGCTTTTGACAGCCGTCGACGTTTTCCGGCCAGTCGCAGCTGTGCGCGTTCTCGTTGTAGAGCAGACCGCCGATGCAGAGCTGCTCGGTGGCGGTGCCGTTCCAGCAGGTCCAGTAGCGCGTACAGGATGTCTCGTGTCCGAAGATGCCATACAACCAGTCGCAGTGTTCCGTCGAAATGGGTCCATCTGTGCGTGCGGAAAACATTAGAAAAGAGAACGTGAGATCGACAAAACCCGACACCAACAAAGAAACAAAATTAAACGTGAAGCCGGAGCGCTTTGCGACATACGCAATGAATTGCCAAACATGCCGGCGAAATTGAGGCAAATTGCGAAAATCAAATCGAAATTGAAATGTTGTTCTCGTGTGTCGAAGTGCCGACTGGCGATTGTGTTGTCCTGCTGGCAGCCATAAATTGTCATTAATGGGATTTTTGCACAATCTATGCCGAATGCCACACAAAACTACACATCGAACACATGGGCATGTTTTTATGTTCCGATGTGTGTGTGTGTGTGTGTGTCTTTTCGGTAAGTGGATCAGTGTGTGTGTGTAGGTCACTTTGCAGCGAGCCAGCAACCAGCCATAAGTGCGGTCGCTGCCCACAGCCGAACGAACGTTTCCATATTCAAATGCGAATTACGCGCGAAAAGAGCTTCGCAACGTGGGCCCGCTTTGCGCAATGCTCTCACACACACACACACACACGCACAGTCGGGTGCCGTTGTGTGGAATTGAATAGCAATTGAAAGTATCAATCGGATCTGTGTGCGACTCGTTCGTACCCGCAGAAATGACAGTATTTCAACGCTGAGTGGTTGTTCGTCTGGTGTAAGTTGCGGTGGATTACATTGCAAAAGCGCTGGTTTTACCAAATGACAAACACAACAGTTCGCATGCTAATAGATTGACGAAGCACCACTGTGCACACTAGTGCTGCATTATTAACGCACACATGGGGAACGCAACGAAATGGATAACCCTGTACAATGTTCATTCATTCTTTAACACGTCAAAATGTTCTCGTTCGACTGTGGCGCCACCGCGAGTGCACTCGACTGAAGGACTCGCCGCAGTCGAGTGGGCCACCAATTGGCGCCGCATCAACACGTCGCACAGTGGCGCGAGTGTGGCCAAAAATCGTAAAAATCAATGTTATAAAATGACTAAAATGAATATGACAATCAACAAATAATATCTCAACTAAGAAAAATCTGTTATCCGATCTTCAATATCCTACTCCGTTCCATTTTTATGTAGCTTCAAAGTTGATGTTAAGGTATCATGGCACGTTAGAAAGGGGAATTTTTAATGATTTACAAAATTATTTATTTTTCAGCTCCCTTATTATCAATTATTTTTCAATTTTTTACAAGGTTTTTGAAGGTTTAAGGAACACACAAAAAAAATTTTTTTTTTAGCATATTGTCTCTTATATAGGTGGAGCTGAAAAGAAAAAAATATTCATAATTATTAAGCTTTTGGACACAGGAATTCACCAGAAAAATAAAAAAAAAGCTAAAAATAAAAGGATAGGAGCTGAATCTTTTCGTGTCGCGGCGGAGCGGGGGAAATGAAAAGAGCGGGTTGCTGTTTAGGGTTTTGTGGTCTTTATTGTGAGACGTACGAAAGACAAGTAACAAGTGTAACAAGAAACGTTAAACGATACGAACGGCCGAAGCCGGGGAGCAGAAAATAGGGGGAACATTAGCACAAGAGGAGAAGGAAAGATTGGGATTCGTGATGGTTTCGACGGATCACTCAATACAGCACAGTACATCTGAACATCGCGGCCGCCATTGCAGATTGCAATTATATTTTGTGGGGGTGCCGGGGTCTCGCCCAGGGTTGCGGCGGACGGCTGGCTGGTGATGGTTTGGCGGTGATGCGCGGCTGCCTGGCTGTAGGATGGGCTGACGGCTGGGGGGTTGCCGCTGATACGCGATGCCAGAGCGCTGGGGAGTGCGCTGAGGTCCTCTTCGCGGGTGATGCTCGCTGCGGACGTGCGGAGCCGTCTTGGTGGCAACTGCTGGGATGGTCGCTAGCGCCGGATCTGCAAAAGAGATGTCAGTTGTGAGAGATGATAATTTTGAAGGGGGGTGTTTGCGGGAGTCTGAGTGTGCAGGGATGGCGGGTTCCGAGTGATTTGCCTTTATTTCCTTGTGTGGAAACCCTACGGGTTTGAGGGCGGCAATCACGTCAGAAGGGGCTTCCTTTGGAGTAGGAAGATTTTTTCGAAGGGCGGGACCAGTGTGCGTATGGTGATTTGACACCGCGGCGACGTATGTCAGAGCTGATGACAGGGGTACTGGACCGCTTAATATCCAACCGAATACTGTAAGTTGAGCAAGTAAACTGCCACATACATTTCGGTGGAAACCTTCGAGCATGATCTGCGGGATGAGATCACTGCCAATCACTATATCGATCTGCGCTGCCTCGAAGGGGTTGGGATCAGCGAGATCTAGCATGGCGAAATCGTTCAAATTGGGGGGGTTTATTTTTGAAGGGGGGAGCAATTCCGTTAGCTTTTGAAGCACGATTGCTTGCACGGGGAAGTTTGTTCGCGTTTTGGGGACTGCCAATGTCAAAAAGCATATATGGTTGGCGTTTTTCACAATTTGTCCGCCCATGCCCGAGATCTGGAGGTTAGATTTCTCGATTGGCAATTTTAGGCGTCTCTGGACCTTCGAGGAAATGAAGGTGCGCTGAGAGCCTTGATCGATCAACGCTCGAACTCTGAACAACTTTCCAAAATGTTTAATGGACACCAGTGCCGTAGGCAGAAGGGAGTGGGTGCCATTATTTGAGTGGAGGGCTGGTACTGAGGGCGTACTTTGCCTTGAAGATGTGCTGGGTTGCGCATCGGAAAGAGGAGGATGAATGATGGAGTTGTTGCTCGGTTTTTGGATAACCGTTGAGACCAGAGAAGTGGTCGAATGGGATCGATTGGGGGAGTGAGTGGGTTGCGAATTGCCTTTGGGGAGATGAAGCAAAGAGTGGTGCTTTTTCTGGCAATATACGCATGTGAAATTGCTTGTACAGTCCTGAATTAGGTGAGATGTAGCAAGACAATTTACACAGAGCTTGTGCTTCTTCACATATGTTAAACGACTCTGGGGGGTGAGCCTTTTAAAGCTTTGGCAAGTCCGTACGGAGTGATTTGCGTTGCAGAGTTTGCACGCGAAGTCGTTTTTCACTTCAGTGTGAAAATTTATGGATCTGGGGAGCCGATTTTTGGGGACATTGGAAGATGAGGATTGTGGTTTCGACTTGGTAGGCCGAAAGAAATTCAGCCGTTCCACTATCTCGTATCTGCAGGTCAGAAACTCATTCATTTGTGACCAGGGTGGCAGATCCTTCCGGGATGTCAACGATTGTTCCCATAAAGCTAGAGTTGCTTCGGGCAATTTGGTAGAGCATATGTATACCAACAGCGGATCCCAATTGTCCGTGTCTACGGCCTGAGACTTGAGAACGGACAGACAATTGTTTATAGAGTTCTGGATCCGCTGTAGTGCCTCACTATTTTCGGTGTGGGCAGGAGCGATATTCAATAAAGATCGAATTTGATTGTCAACGAGGATGCGTTTGTTTTCATATCGGGATCTTAGAGCTTCCCACGCGAGTCTGAAATTTTCATCGGTTAATGCGTATTGTTTAACAATAGCACCGGCTTGGCCTTGCGTTTTGTATCGGAGGTGATACAATTTTTGGGCTGGAGTGAGCTGGGGGTGGTTAATGTATACCGCAGTAAACATGTCCCGAAAGGACGGCCACTGCTCATAGCCCCCGAAGAATGTTTCGGTGTCGCAAGGAGGAACTTGGAGGCAAATGTAGGAAGTATTTGCTGGTTCTAGGGGTTGAACCGGTTCCATATGCGTAGCAGGCTGGGGGGACTGAGGTTGGAGCATCTTAATGATGTCCAACATTTTAGCCATGCACAACTCGTATTGGTCTGTGCAGGCATCAATCTTTTGCCTAGCCGACTCTTTGAAACCGTCGGGCTGGCTGTTGTCTTCAGCAATGAAGACTGCCTGATGGGCGCGCATTAGCCTCTCCCATTGGGCTTGCAGATTTTTCTGCTTAATTTGGACCAGGGATTTGGTCAAATCCTCAATGGGAGCCGATGAAAACGTTGTGCATAATTGCACGAGTCTCTCGGACTCAAAACCAAAAGTGGCAACACTGGGATCGGTTGCTTTGGGACTAGGTGGCTTGGAGCGAGTTTTGAGTGCCTCGCGAGTGACAGGAACTGTCAAATGTGCCTCAGTCGACTTTGAACATCTTGGAGAAGGAGACTCCATTTTGTTTATTTGACGCTTGGGGGATCGCTCAACAGGCATTTAAATGGCTTAAAAAGCTTGAAAGAGGGAGTAAAATTCGATTGAATATAAATACACGGCTTATGGGAAATAAACCGGAACTATTACCGCGTCCGCGCGAACGATAATATGAAAATGGAGAAGTGTACACGAAAGTGTAAAAAATGTTCAATACAAATTTGTATTTCTGTTGAGGATCAAAGTTTACAATTGTGTGTGTAAACGCGTCGAGAAATTGGTATATAAATATTGGGAGTAAACAAGAATATGTAAACGAGAATTGGGGAAAATTATTATTAAACAACAAATTTCTTAATATATAGGTGTATGTAAATGTGTCTTTATTTGTGTGCAAACGTGAATAAATGTTTGTATGTAAAGAGTAAAGTATGTTAATATATTAGTGTATTAGTGTTTGTGGGTAATAATAATTAATTCTTATTTAGTGAACGATTAAAAAATTTTGAGTAGTGGGGTGATTTTGTCCCACTGTATTCGCTTGGGGGTGACAACAGCTGTGCAGTGAATGTGTATGTGCAGCACTATTGAAAATTTTCTAAGTCTCAGAAAATTGTTCAATGTGCTGCGAAAACAGGCTACTCGTCCCACTGTATTTGCGTTTGCTTAGCCAGCAAGAGTGGAAAAATTGCCTAGGCAGAAGTGCGAATGTGCAATTGCACTTGGAAGCAGCAGCGGGAGTGCTCGCTGCTCAGTGCTTGCGTATATCGCACAAAGCAAAACGCGAAAATGCGTGCAAGTGGGTGAGTGGGAATGCAGCGGGAGAAATGCTGCGTGCCTATTTACTGCACAATAGTGCGTTTTGGGTGCTGGCTGCAGCGGAGTTTTTGCTGCTTCGGCAGCGAAGGTCGCACAAAAGGGACTGCGGAAATGTACAAAGCGCCGAATTATGTGCAGTAGCGGGATTGCTTACTGCACTGCGCTGTTTTGTACTTGGGGAAATATGCACGATAAGCGGGGTACCAGAATGTAAATTTTTATTCTGGATTTTTGGGGAGTGGGTATATATTTAGGGTAGACATATATTTATTAAAATGTTCCGCTTATCTGTTGTTGGGCCCCGTGCCCGAGAATGGGGATATCCTCTATTGCTGTGGTCCGCTCCTGTGTTGTGATACTGGTGCTTGTGCTGTTGTTGTTTGTGCTGTTCTCTGCTGTTTCCCTTTTTTGCTCTGCGTGTTTTGTTGTTGTTTTTGCCCGTGTCTGTTGTTGTTAGTGGCACTGCACTACACTGCACTGTCCAATGTTTCGTTGCACTTTTTTGTTTTAATTTCTTGAATTTGTGCACTGTTTTGTTTTTGTAAATGTATTTCGTTGGTTTGTGAAGAGTTGTCACTGTTTGTTTTCTTTGGGTTTGTCACTTGTTCCCTTGTAATTTTATTTGTTGTTGTAACTATGTTTGTTTTTTTTTTATTGTGAATGTCTTTTCACTTTTAGTTTTTGCATTTGAAATTGTTATTGTTGTGAATTGTTTGTGATTGTTGATCGTTTTGTTTTTGAAATTGTTTTTTGTTCACTAATGTTGATTGTTTTGTAATTGTTTAATTTTGTAATACGCGGCGCGGGTTCGCGTTGGATCGAAGGACCATGAATCTTTTCGTGTCGCGGCGGAGCGGGGGAAATGAAAAGAGCGGATTGCTGTTTAGGGTTTTGTGGTCTTTATTGTGAGACGTACGAAAGACAAGTAACAAGTGTAACAAGAAACGTTAAACGATACGAACGGCCGAAGCCGGGGAGCAGAAAATAGGGGGAACATTAGCACAAGAGGAGAAGGAAAGATTGGGATTCGTGATGGTTTCGACGGATCACTCAATACAGCACAGTACATCTGAACAGGAGCTTTTAGAAAAAAAGTGTCAAAAATTGGCTGAGTTTTTCACCTTTTTCCCCCAGAAAAAGTACTTTAAATTAAAAATTTTCTTCAATATTGTGGTGGATTCTTGTAAAAAATAAGTTAATAAAAAGAACTAAAAAAATTCTTTTTTTAAATCAGTCGAGCCAATCCGGAGATTAAGTGTCCGTAATGGAGGATGTGTTTGTTTTTCTACGCGACTTCAGCTCCACCTATATAAGAGACAATATGTTAAAAAAAAATTTTGTTTGTGTTCCTTAAACCTTCAATATATTGTAAAAAGATTGGTAATAAAGGAGCTGAAAAATAAATAATTTTGTAAATCATTTAAAATTCCCCTTTCTAACGTGCCATGATACCTTAAAAAATACGCATTCGTTCCAAGTTTGTGGGTAATTCTTTATGCTGAATGAAAAATCAAATAAAAATATAATTTATGTACTAATATAGTCATGATATATATTAAATAAAACTTTGGAATTTTTCCTGTATGGCAGTACTTTTTCTTGGTTTGTGCTTTGAAATAACTGTGAAATCCCGTTACATTGAAAAATTACGTTTTTCGGTTTGCTTCTAACAAAGAACCAAAAGTTTGGTGGAAAAAAGTTTAAAAAATGTCAAAAAACACTTTTTTAGTTCCAACCCTAAATTACTCAAAAAAGTATGTATTAAGATAATCCGGAGTAATTTTTTGCCTTTAAGTGCCTATTTGGTTGTTATTCGCATTTTTCTAGTGACGCCTCCACTAAAAATACGTGATTTCTTCGAAGTGTGGCGTAAAGCTGAATCCAGAAAGCGATCCAATAAAACTTGGTTTTTTTATAAATTTACTTAAAGATAAGACGGGCGTTGATGTTAATCAAGAACAAAAGCAAAGTTTGCGTCCCTACCTAAACATTTACTTTTTGCAGTGCCACCTACAGTCAAAAATGGTGATTTTTTCGAAATATGGCTTCCGACGTTCAATAAAAGTAGCGGCAAAGCAGCTGCTGAAATGATGAGCTGTATAAAGAACAAGGTTGGCACATTGTTCGTATCATCAAAAGTAGGCATAATGCCACGCCCACTTTAAAAAACTAAACATTTATACCAAAATATGGTATCACAAGCTGAAAAAATTAAACATGAATTCATAAAGGAAAAGTTTTGACCACTTTATATACATATATGGTCCAGCTGCCACGCCCACTTTAAGGTTTTAGAAAGCTTACCAATTAAAATTACATCGTGGAATGAGTAAGCAGCCTTCTAAAAATACAGTTTTATTTAGTTGTAGTAAAATACGAATATTTTTGAAAGTGGGCGTGGCAGACCGCCCTTTTTAGTGTGAGCTTTTATGTCATTATTTTAAGCTCAAATACAAAATTTCATAATTCTATCACTAATATTAAGAAAGTTATTTCAATATTACAGTTCCTTTCGTATGGGAGGTGGGCGTCCAATTTTAATGATTTTTTGTAAATTTCTTCATTTCCATCACGAAAGCAATCTCACCAAGTTTCATCAAAATAAGACAACGCTAAGTATTTTTGGCCACAGCTTATATGGGATCGCGACACTGTGCGTCGCTGCAATCGCGACGAGCGAATCATGTCGCATGCACTTGCACTGAAATATTTCAATTATGCCAACATATGTCGATAGATTAGAGTTGAAACGGTTTAATGTGCTCAGACAATTAGCCCCACAACGCAAAGGGCGCTGCCACTCGCAATCACTGCGAAAAGTTGACGCGAATTGGCACTGCACGCTAAAACTTTTCGAGCACTTTGCGTGCAACAACACAACCGCACCAATCGTTGCAAGTGCCATGGCCGATGTGGAAGCCACAGCCGCAACAACACGTGCCACATTCGATAACAACATTTCAATATGTGTTGGCCGCAATTCGCGCCTGCTTGTTGTTTTTGTACAAAATTGCAACATGCAACAATGAACTTTTAATAGCCGCAACACGCCAAACTGCAAACACGGCGCCCAACCTTGTGGGCAGCCACAAGTAACTAATATTTAAATTGAGAATTGAACGCTACTCACTTGCTAACTGCTTGCCGTCGCAGTAGTCGGCCCGCCACGGATAGTCGCAGCCCTCCGTGACGCCGCGATGTTTGCCCGCGAATACGAGTCCGTTGGGGCAGTCGTACAACTCCGGCTGGCCGCTCACGCATTCCCAGTAGCGATCGCAGTAGACCTCGTCGCCGACGACGCGACCCTTCACCTTGCACGGGTCCTCCTGGTTGCCCTTCAGCTGCTGCGCGGCGCTGCCACCTGCTGCAAAAAATAAAACCCAAAAACACAATCGGTGAGAATGTGGCAGTGTGCTGGTTGGATGCAAAATTCAAAGTATTTATTTGGGTTTGCCGAAAAGTTCGAGTCATCTATGTGCATATTAAGTTGTCGGTGGTTGTTGGTGTTGTTGTGAAGTTATTTCAGTTGCCATCGGTCACTGTTGTATTCAGTTATCTGTGTTATTTGTTTTTTGGGTTTTCGTTATGTTTTTTGGTTGGGGTTTTTTTCTTTGTTTTTTTGTAACAGTTGCAGTGGCCTACGTGGAAGTTTAACTGTTGGTTCTTAGTAGTGTCCGACCGAATATTCGGTTTCGGTGTCAGCCCAAATAAGTGGTTTCGGTTTCAGTTTCGGCTAAAAAATGGCCGAAACCGAAACTTTCTGGAATATTTTTTACATTTTATTGTGTAGCGAGTGAACAGCTACTTAGTTTGTGCAGCCGAGCAGATATATAGTGAAAAGATGAGAAGCAGACTTTAGATGCCACCAATGTAAATAAACTTCTTTTTTAGAATATAATAATAAATTATTTAATTTTGAATATTAGCGAGTAAGGTACGAAAGGGTGATTTTTTATGTTTATGTTTTTAAAAAATGAATTAATTGTTTTTATTAATACAGTCGTGTCTGGATATAGCGAACTAATTATTGCGAGGCCTGTTCACAGTATTGAGGTTGTTAACTATATCAAGATCAACATTTTTGTTCAAAATCTCGTTTTATTTGCTCAAAATACACTTTTTGTTTTTTTCTTGAAATTGCTTCCAAAATTTTTTTCAATATTCAGATGCTCTATGTCAAAATTTGGGTGTTCACTATATAGGGTGTTCACTATACCCAGACACGACTGTAAGTATTTATTTATGTTATGTTATGTTTGTTTGTTTGTTCTTTATTTACTTAAAGTAAAATTCGTTTGTTGAAAAATTGTGATTTTGATGCTTGATGTGGTGATTTTTTTTTCAAGTTTCGGTTTCGGCCGAATATTAAAAAAAAAACCGAAACTCGGTTTCGGTTTCGGCCCAAAAAAGTTTCGGTCGGACACTAGTTCTTAGTATTCAAACTCAGTTTATTTAACCCTTTTGCTGTGTTTCGGTCAAAGTGACCCACTTTTCACTAAATAGGCTGTTGCAGTGGCGGATTCAGGGGGTTTTGTGGGTTGAACCCCTCTCCCCCCCCCCCCCGAAATATTAGGGTCGACTTTAAAACTACATACAAAACGGTTTTTAAAAAATATTAAAGAATTACTTTTTGAAACCCCCCAAAATATGCTTCTGAACCCGCCCCTGGGCTGTTGTATGTATTCATGGCTCTAAAATCATCCTTTTCGTAAATTTCCACGGAACTAAAAAAAGTTACTCATACGTCGTCGTAATTCTGTTTTATTTTGGTTTAGTGAGAAAATCGAATAAAAGTGAATACAACTTTCTGTTAAGTAAGTTCAATTGAGTTCAAGTGAGTTGGGGTACATTTTTTAGCGACTGCTATTAAAAATCATAAAATAATGAAAGGTTTTTTAAATTGTTTTTTAATAATCTTTCTTTTTCTTTAAAGCTGATAATTTCGTTAATTAACGAAATTAACCTAACCTAAGCATAGTCTATACAATTTCAGTATTTATCTAATAAAATCCAGTATTAAAGAATCCAGGAATAATGAAGTTTGAACCAAAATGTTCAATGTTGTAAAACTGTTACAGTGGCGCACACAGAGGGGTGGGGGTTCAAACTTCCCCAAACACAAAAATTGCTGATACAAAATATGGTTTCAAATGGTATTCGGCTCAAAAGTTGTACGCACACCCCCTCCCCAAAATGAAGTCCGGTGTGCTCCACTGAACTGTTGTATAGCTTATGTTGTCCCTAAAGAGTTAATGGCTGTGTTGCATCCATAATAAAAGAAAATAAAAAATTTATTATCACCAGCGACCTAAAATAATTATTATCAATATTTTTGGACATTAAAAAACTGCCCTAATTTAAGAAATTTCTAAAAATATTGCTTTATAATAATTATTCCCAATAAGAAATTTTTACGTGACCTGTAACTACTATCATGTAATAAATATTTTTTAGTTGCATAATAACTGTTTCAAGAAACAAATATATTTTTCTTTGTCGATAAATATTATTTTGGTTTTTTTTTTACATTGCTTCATAACTTTTATATATGACTTTTTTTATTTACTTTACCGATAACAATTATTTTGAGAATTTTTTTTACGTCGCTTCATAACTTTTATTTATGATTTTTTTGTTATTTACGTTGCCGATAGCTATTATTTTGAAAAAAAAATTTTACGTTGAACTACCACATTTTGGATATGAATTGATTTTGAATTGTTTTAAATGGACAAACGCAAATAAACTGAAGAAACCTTATTCCACCAACAACTAAACAATTAAAAATCAATTCATACTCAAAATGTGGTAAGGCAACTTAAAAAAACAAAATTTTTTCATAAAAGTTTTGAAGCAATGTAAAAAAACTGCTTTTCAAATAATAGTTATCGGCAACGTAAAAAACAAAAAATCATAAATAAATGTTATGAAGCAGCGTAAAAAAAATTCTCAAAATAATAGTTATCGGTAATGTAAATAAAAAAAAAATAAATAAAAGTTATGAACCAACGTAACAAAAAATTTATCAAAATAAAAGTTATCGGTAATGTAAATAAAAAAAGTAGGTAATAAATAAAAATTATAAAGCAACGTAAAAAACCCCAAATAATAATTATCGAGAACGAAAACCAAATGTGTTTCTCATAACAGTTATTACGCAACTTAAAAATTAATTGTCACAAACTCGTTCCAGAGTTTTAGTGCGAACGAGCCGGCAGACAGAGGGACGAGGGGGCGTTGAATCTCCCTTAACACTACAATAGCCAAGGGAGTCAAAATGGCTGCATTGAGAAAATTTATTATTTTATTTAATTATTTATTCATGTCATTTCATTTATTCATTCATTCATTATTTTCAATTATTTTATTACTTTCTGAAAGAAAGTCTGCCGTTAATTTTTAATCTCAAATTAAATTAAGAATACAAAAATATAAAAAAAAAACTGTTACCCCTATTTTGTAACAAGATTCCAGACACGGAGAAATTAGATTGGCCGGGCATTCTAGTGTTAATTTCGCTACTGTACAATTGTTATTAGTTCTCTTCCTATTGACCGCAGCAACAATGTTGATTTTTCAGCAGCCATTTTTATTGGTTTTTCGCCATTGCCATTTTTGTATATTTTGATTTCGATGCTCTCATTGCTTCTTTGTGCCATTGTTGTTGTTTTAATTAAGAATTTTTTGCAATTTTATTATTTTTAACACAAAAGTGTTGCAATGTCGTGTTTGCTATTTAATTTTTCGTTGCTTTCGCTGTTTTGCTTTTCTATTTGCATAAATAACCAACAAAAAAATAATGAAATTATCGAAAGTGTTGAAATTATCCAAACCAAACTCGTACGAAGCCACCCGAAAATTAGGTCAATTTGAGAATTTCAGCCAGCAAGTCAAATGAGTTTGAGTGCAAAATAAGTATTTATTGTATGTGTGTGTGTCGGTGGGTGGTTTAGCTCCGCACGCGTTGCCAATTAAAATTGCACCAAACTGCCGAAAATATCGAAAATAAACCGTACCAATGCCCATTAAATTGCGGACATCGAATTAGAGTTTCGCTTGTATTAATTTAGTCGCATTCGGCTGCACTGCAGCGCCGAAATTTCGGTTTATTATTCAATTTCGGCCTCAACAGTTGACCGCAGCTATTCACCAATTCGATTTTGTTTGCTTGCTGCAATGGCCGAATTAATGACCAAAACATTCAATAAAGTTAAATCAAATTACAACAAATCAGCTTATTGGCCGCCGGCATCGTTACTCTGGGCAATGCGGATGGGCCACATTTTAATGCGCCAATTTAGGCGAAATTTTATTTCGACCGAAATGCTGCTCAACTCCCTAATTGAGGTGATACTAAGGTTGTCATATGTAACAAAAATAAAATGTGTTGCGTAACAAAACGAAAACATACAAAAGGTCTGTGAGTGTATGGAATGCTTAGGTGGGGGTGGGGTGCCTCTGTGTGAGACGTTTAGGCTTAAATGGCTCGTTGTGATACCACAATTCCAGCCATTTGAAATGTGTATGCAACACTGTGTACCAACACAGCGCTATAGCACACATTTCAAACGAGTGAGGAAGGAAGGAACGTGGAGACCTGCAGTTTTTCTTTGACACTTGTAGTCTTTTGTCACTACCTGCCAAAGCTCACTTCAACGTTTCATACAATTTTTATCTTCTTCTATGAATAACGAATGAAATAGACGAATACAAAATCAGTTCGAACTATATAAAAATCGAACCCAGAGCCTCTGACATGGAAAGCCAGCCCGCTGAACTGTGGAGTCAGTATGGAGTATATGAAATAGAACGAGAGATTTCTGCCGACTACGAACAGCAGTTTCGGAGATTTTTCATAAGAGTTTTAAATTTCAGAGGTTGGTCACTTCATTGAGCAATCGCCTAAAGCAAAAGATTATATCAGGTGTACAACTTTGCTTCCGCCGTTTTCCGATAGGTGGCTGTACCGGCTGAGGCTGGTTGAAATACATAGATGGTAATGCCTTTAAAGTGAGTGTGGGCAGTGCCTAACGAATTGTCATCGCCGTTTCAGTGACAGTTGTTCTTGTTTTCGTATTATTCACGCTCGAAAATGTCCGTTTATGTGCCCAATTCTCGCCATTTGCGGGAAGTTTTACTTTTCTGTTACAATTCGCAAAAAAATGCAGCTGAAGCGCATCGAATGCTCTCAGAAACTTACGGTGATGCTGCTCTGAGTGAAAGAACGTGTCGGGAGTGGTTTCAACGTTTTAAAAATGGTGATTTCGATGTCGAAGACAAACATGGTGGTGGAAGAGAAAAAACCTTCAAAGATGAACAACGAGAAGCATTGCTTGATGAAGATTCGTGCCAAACCCAAGAAGAGCTTGCCGAATCGTTGGGAGTGAGTCAGCAAGCCATTTCAAAACGTCTCAAGGCCCTGGGCATGATTCAGAAAGAAGGAAAC
The DNA here is from genome assembly GCA_964056695.1 of Melieria picta. NCBI lineage: Eukaryota > Metazoa > Arthropoda > Insecta > Diptera > Ulidiidae > Melieria > Melieria picta. Next base: position 19,680,700 of record OZ057398.1, on the reverse strand, counting down.
TGGGTGCCGTACGAGTTGAAACCGAGGGACATCGAGCGCCGTCTATTTGTATGTGAGCAACTGCTTCAAAGACAAAATCGTAAGGGGTTTTTACATCGAATCGTAACCGGTGATGAAAAGTGGGTTCGATACGATAATCCTAAACGCAGAAAATCATGGGGAAAGCCCGGGCATGCTTCTTCGTCGACGGCAAAACCGAATATTCACGGCGCCAAGGTTATGATTTGTATTTGGTGGGATCAGCTCGGTGTGATTTACTACGAGCTCTTAAAACCGGGTGAAACCATCACAGGAGATCGCTACCGAACGCAACTGATGCGCCTTAGTCGCGCGCTTAAAGAAAAGCGGCCACAATATCAAGAGCGACATGACAAAGTCATCCTCCAACACGACAATGCTCGGCCTCACGTCGCAAAAGTGGTCAAAAAGTACCTGGAAACGCTGAAATGGGAAGTCTTGCCCCACCCGCCGTATTCCCCAGATGTCGCCCCTTCTGACTTCCACCTATTCCGTTCGATGGCACACGGCCTGGCAGATCAACATTTTCAATCCTTCGAAGAATTGGAAAAATGGATTGCTTCATGGATAGCGTCAAAAGAGGACTCCTTTTTTCGAGCCGGGATCCGAAAATTGCCGGAAAGATGGGAGAAAGTTGTCGCTAGCGACGGACAATACTTTGAATAATACATCTGTAAGCACTTTTTCGCAATAAAGCTTTTAATTTTGGAAAAAAACGGCGGAAGGCACTAACCTCTGTACTTCGGAGATTTTTCATAAGAAATTTTACGTTCAGAAGTTGGTCACTTCCTTAAGCTGTCGTCGAAAGAAAAGTCATCTATAACACAGTGCGACAAATATTTAAACAAATTTTCACACCGGAAAAAATCCATATGGGCCTGAAACTAGAGACCAAACATAGTAATACTGCGTACTCAGTTTTTCATTTCTACATCCTTTGTCCTTTTAAAAGGACTTCAAAATTTTGAAGGGGATAAAAAATAAAAAAAAATATAAAAAATACTTAACCTCGTTAGAATATGGCGATATATATATCAAATGAAAAAGGAAAGGCTCAAGAATTTAAATAAAATTGATCTTTTATCCATTTGTAAAAAAAGGATATGAAAAAGGTCCTTTGAAAATTTTAATCCTTTATATCCTTGAAAATTTATATAGAATTTTCTTGAAAAGTAAGTCTCCCTCCAAATCTCCTTGATCACGTGTAAAAATTTTATGACTCTAACTTTATTGGTTCGAAAGTTATTAAAAAAAGGCGGAAGCTGCAATTCTAATGAAGTACAAAAATTCTACTTTATTTGTGTATCAGCATTTTAAATAATAAAAAGACACAAAATCAATGAAGCGAGAATCGACCGGAACAAAGTAGTCGGAAGAAGCTCTATCTGGTAAATACGGCGACTGAGACAAGACATCTTCTTGAAGCACCACCACAGTTTCCTGGACGACTTTTGCCGCATGTGGCCGAGCGTTAGCGTGCAGAAATATGACGTGGTTAGAGCACAAAGCTAGTATATTGTTTACACTTTGGCGAAATAATACACATGGATTTTTAAAGGGCAATTATGACGTTTAAATATGAATACATTTACAAGACGATTCGGTGCGATTTAATGCTGATTGCATCATCTTTTGTTGGTCCTTCAAAACTGATTTGTACTCGAAACGTACTCCAAATGTGAGGCCAAATATTTCATGCCGCCAACTAGCAGAGACTAAACCGACGCACGGCCGTCAGTCAGTAGTGAAATAATCTGTTGCATGGCTCTTTTCTCACAACTAAACTTATCAGTGTTTGTCATCAGACGTCAAACGATTCCACAATAGACTCAATGACAAGAAGCCACAGTCAAAGAGCACAGAAATTGTACGGCACCACCTGTGCCACGCCCCCAGCCTTTGGCAACTAACAGTTTGCGCATTAGAATAATTACTTTCGCCTCGCCACATGTGTGTGTTTTAATAACCCAAATGGGGATACCAGACGCTCGTCCTGCACAACCGCAGCAACGGCAGCAGGACAGCAAAAGGACAAGCAACGACATCAGCCGCCACGACTGTGGGCACCGAATGTGGCAGTAAATTTTGCAGCGCAACTTAAATGCCCGCAATAAAACTTTTGGTACTGACTTTGTTAAATATTTACACGAGGCCAGCGCCGAGTTTGGAGGCGTCGCGGCACGACTTTGATAAACTTTTATTGTGAATGTTGTTTAGGTTATTATTTTACTGTAAGAAGCGAGCAGAGAAGCGCACGGTACGACTTGTTTATTTTGGCTGGCAGCAGGTAACACTGAGTAATCCCCTAAATTTATAGAAATTCTGCACAATTTTCCGAAACTATATGAGTAAACAATAGCAACAACAACAACGAAACGAAGACATACAGCCGCCGATTGGCCGAAATTGCATCAAAGACGGCCACAAAACATTAGTTTGCCCAATTTGGCGGAAGTGCGTAAATTCGTTTCCGTTTTGGCGCTTAAATGGCGCGATGGCCCATAAGGCCACATGGTCGCATTTTTCCCTCTCTCCAACGTCTGCAATCACCGGTCAAACACCAAACAACGCGACAAGGTATTAGTCCGAAAAGGTTCGCATGCTAAGTCCGGCAGCGTGAAACTTCTGTTTCGGTCACTGTGCGCTGTGCTTTTGTGTGCTCGTCTGATTGTTCACCGTCAGCGGTGGAAACCGAAATCAAATCCGTTCATGTGCGTGGCACGAAAGTCGAAAGAAAGTCTGCTTTCATTCGACTTTTCGAAAAACAACACAAAACAAAACATAAACCATAAGAAAAATGGTCAACGACTCACGTTTTACACAATGAAAGGACAATGCTTGCTATCGAATCGTGCATGCGGTGAGTTGGTGAACAGATGAAAGAGGCAACGTTGAAAGGTGGTCAACGAAGTCAACACTTGCTGTCAGGAAAACAAAGGCACTGAAGCTGTTGTGTCATCAATCAGGATTCAGATTTTCATGTCATTGTTTCCAAAAATCAACCACAAAAACAACAAAAACTACACACGCAACAATGTCTGCTGTCAGAACCATTTCGACGAGTGCACGGAACACTCAAGAAACGCAAAAAGGGCGTAGAACCAAAAAGATTCTTGATTAGAAAGCAGGGATTTAGCTGTTATAAGTTTTTTAAGAAAATAATTGCAATGTAACTATTACAATGCAACATAAATTTTATCTGTTGATTATAATTATTATTTGCGACAATTAATTTTTACGTTGCGTAATAACTGTTATGAGAAACAAATATTTTTTTCGTTCTCGATAATTATTATTTTGGGATTTTTTTTGTTTACGTTGCTTCATAAATTTTATTTATGACTTTTTTGTTATTTACGTTAACCGATTAACTATTATTTGAATGAAAATTCTGTTTACGTTGCTTAATAACTTTTATGAAAGAAATTTATTTTTTTACGTTGCCTTACCACATTTTGAGTATGAATTGATTTTTATTTGTTTAATTGTTGGTGGAAATTAGGTTACTGCAGTTAATTTGCGTTTGTCAATTTAAAACAATTAAAAATCAATTCATATCCAAAATGTGGTAATTCAACGTAAAAAAATTTTGTTTTCAAAATAATAGTTATCGGCAACGTAAATGAAAAAAAATAATAAATAAAAGTTATGAAGCAACGTAAAAAAAATTCTCAAAATAATAGTTATCGGTAACGTAATTAAAAAAGTCATAAATAAATGTTATGAAACAATGTAAAAAACAAAAATCCCAAAATAATAATTATCGACAACGAAAAATATACTTGTTACTTATAAGAGTTATTATGCAACTCAAAAATATTTATTACATGATAATAGTTACCGGTCACGTAAAAAATTTCTAATTGGGAATAATTACACTGTGCAAGTCGAAAATTCAGACATGGGGACCTACTGAGCGACTTTCTATAGGTATACTGAGTTGAGATCTACCAGCCGTTTGACTGGATTGGCTCTAGTTTAAGAGAAATCCGACTTTGAAGTTTGCTCATTTTAGTCTAGTTCGTCGCTTAAGTCTTCGAACGTTTAAATGCTAATAGGTCCTAAATCGTTCCGAATATCGCTTTACTGTCTTCGGCAAGTTTGTAGATATTTTAACGACCAACAAATTTGCTAAAGACACCAATCCAAAAAAATACATTCAAACTGTGTTTTCGACAAAAATGTCCCAAAAACCCCACTTTCGTCGAGGCATTAAAACAGTATAGCGAACCCCCGTGAAAAAATATATGAGTATGCTTTTATATAGAGGGCTGGCTCCTGCATTTAAGAAACTAAAAATTTTGCCTGGGAAACGCCCATAAAAGGCGTGGCTCGGCGTCAAAGTTCAAAGCTTTTATCAAAAGAACTCAATTAATCTTAAAGGTATTTTTTATACCTTTCTTCTGATGTGCAAAATTAGGTACGTAGTATGTACAAATAAAGATTTTTAAGCGAAAAAAACATTTTTTTTTTTAAATTTTTTTTTTTAGTGGATTTTTTTCTCGAAAAAATCCATTACTAAGGTACAATAAGTTTGTTACCATATTGTAGCCTGTGGAATTCCCTTCACAATGAAATATAAAACTGTATACTTTTGTTTTTTCTGAATATATTTTTAAATTTTTTTTCTAACTTGACTCTGGGTCCAAAGCCATTTCATATTCACCTTCGCAATCAATTTAATGTTAAAAAATTTATTCAGAAAAAACAAAAATATCAAATGTTTTATAATTATAATTAATTATAATTATATAGAAGTTTATATAGAAGTTTCTTAAATTAGGGCAATTTTTTTATTCCCAAAAATATGGATAATTATTATTTTAGGTCTCTGGTAGAAAGGATACAACACTTTCCCACATCCGGGGAGTCCAGGTTCCTGATGATACTAAGAACTGCAGCTGAAGTGGAAATTTTTAATAGAGAGAGATTTACATTTGGCCGTCTAGATTTAAATTTGAATGAAAGAATAACCTATGATGTACAGACGCTTCTTAACCCATTCAGATCATGTGCACCAATAACAAATTAGAATACTTTAGACCATTCCAAAAATTTTCCAAACTAAATCATTTTTTTCCTAGAAGATAATTCTAACCAACTAGTCCAACTTTTTGCAGTTCCAGCGCCCCCGACTGCCCACTTTCGGCGCCCCTTACTTGTGCCCACAGTCGAGTGCACCTCTAACCGTATTAGCCGCGACATTGTCATCAACACAGCCCTGCAAATAGTCACACACAATGGCAATTCATTTTTCCCCCACCCGCTGTCCTCGACGCCGCCACGTACAAATAAAGCTGTCATTACTTGGGCCGTTCTCCCTCATCCGTTTTCATGCGACAAGCCAACCGAATTAGGGGCAGTTTTATTAATCTCGGCCGCGTGTCGCACGCCTCGTCCCAGCGCCAATGCCCGATTCGGTCAAGCGTCATGGTCGAGAAATCAAAAACAAATATGGCTGTCACTTTGCCACTGTCGTGCTTAGTTTATACATTATTTCGGCCATGAACGCTATTTCTTGTTGTTGTTGTTTGTTGTTTTTTTGTAGCGGCGTTGTTGGTGCTGGCTGAGGGAATCGCTGTTGTGCCATTGACAGGAAATTGCCATTCACTTGCCGCGTCTGAAGGTGTGCCTGACTGACTGACTGGTTCACTCTGCAATTTTCTTCCGTTCTGCTCTGCTCTGTTCTGTTCTGTTCTGCCTGCTGTGCGTGCCAATGTCTGTGTACGAGTATGTATGTAAGTGTAAGTGCGCGTGCGAGGGGCTGTGCGTGCGTATTAGTTGCCTAGCATTTGTTGTAATTGCGTTGAGATTTCCCGTCGTACACTTTTCTGTTGTTTTGACAGTTTCATGTGACAAATTTCGTGCAGCCACATGGCATTTCGTCTTTCTTGTTCTTGTTTTTTTCCTTTTTCACGCTTTGGTCGCTGTGCTCTTTGCTCATTTCATGCTTTTTCGTTTTTTCTTTTCGATTTTGGTTGCACTGACGTTAATTTTGTTGACATGTGCGTGCGTGATTTTCGATTGCACAATACAGGGTGACACAATTTCGTTGTAAGTGAAATCCCAAAGACGCTGAATGCCAATCAGAGAACAACAGTAAGAAAATGTCGTCGTCCCAAGCGACAGAATGTGGTATGTTTTTGTTAATTCTTTTTTTACATTAAATTGATTTTGCTTAAAGATTCCAAGTCTGCCGCAGGCAACATAAATTCGCCAGAATTAAAATATTTTTATCTGAACTTTTATAAGAACGAGAGACAAACATCTCACAATACAGAGCGTAAAATTATTAGCACAAAAAGTGCAGTGAAGACAATCAGTCCAAACAAAGTATTTAAGCAGATCCTTTCTCCTCTTTTTGTCCCACTTTGCACTTATTTACCAATCCAGATATTTGTAGGCGACTACTTACACTTCTCTCTCCTAATAACTACAATAGATACTACACAGTGGCGGATTCAGGGGGTTGGGGGTTCAAACCCCCCGAAATATTAGGGTCGATTTTAAAACTACATACAAATTAATTGTATGTTGCATTTTTGTTTTTTGAACGGTTTTTAAAAAATATTAAAGAATCACTTTTTGAAACCCCTTCCCCCTCCCCCCCAAAAACCTTTTTTCTGAATCCGCCCCTGATACTATATGTACAAGCTTGTCATATATCTGACGTTAACGAGAATGACGTTTATGGCAATGACAGTTTCGAATTGGAATAAGTAAGGACCCATGACTTCGACAATGAACTTCGCTCCAAACGGTGACTTTCTTGAAATGCATTTAGTGTTGGTGTGTTTCGTGTGAATTTGTATCGCAAAAAACCAAATTTTGCTTGTCAGCATATCTGTTCAGCCATAAATGAACCTCGTCGCTAAAGATAAAGAATCCACGTAGTCCGCGAATCGTTTCTTGATCGAATGAAATAGCGACTTTGATAATAAAATTTGATGATTTTCGAACATAGTTGAAAGCTATAACGTTTCATGGTGAATTGTCATACAATACTAAAAAAATTACAACAAATTTGACAACTGTCCCTTTAACAAGAAGAAATTTCAAGCGTCCCTATTGAATAACCCATAAACTTGCTAATGAGTTATGAAAAACTTGCCAACACACCGCACCTCTCAAAAGCAGAATACGATGCCTTCATCTCGGTTCCAGTCCCTTCTAAGCATAGCCTACCGGTTTATTATTCTCTCAGGTTTATTTTAAGCTTTTTCGATCCAAATAAACAACCCCTTTGATACTCTGCATTAATCCCGTCTCATGTCAATTCGTCTTAGAAAGTTCGAAATGACTTCTGATGGTAGCAAAAACAGTCTGTTTCAACAAAAGGTTTCTAGGCATTGACAACCATCTGCTGTCTAGAATGGAAAACTTATCTTGCTGAGATGTTGTCAACTTTTCATAAATCTGTTTGGCCTTTTCTTGTATTCTGTTTTAACATCTTTTTGACCTTAACTCCCGAAACTGAACAACTTTGTCCTATAGCATCTTAAGACCCACCCAAGTTTATTTGCAAGTCTCCATTAAATTACATCAACTGTACCCTTTAAAACAATAGCAACTAAATAAAAATTTTTTTTATATAATATATGTTTTAAACTATATTGAAATTCTATCAGCATTACATGTTCGAAGGCCCCTAATTCCTTGACAGTGTTGCCAGATACCTGAAATGACTTTTTCCTAAATGTTAAAAAAATACTAAAATTTCCTCCCAAAAGTTAAAAAATCTCCTAAAACTTGTATAACTTGCGTACATTTAAAGGAATTAATTTTTTCATAAAAAATAAAAATAAGGGAAAGGGCTGGGTTGTGAACCATTACTGTTTTTTCTTTCCCTAATTGACATATCGCCAATCTTTCACTGTCAAGTTTGTCTTTTGATATGACTCTGCTTTTGTGGTTACACCGAAGTGTCAACACGTATTGCTTGTGGCAGCTACAGACATCGTGTTCGAAAATCGATTGCGAAAACTTTTTTGCTTTTTGTTAAAGTGCTATTCAAGTGACTGAATTTATTCCAAAAATTTAAGTGTAATACATATTTATTTAGGGTTTTGATTCTATTTTACGATCCAATATTTGTTTATGTTGAAATATGATTGGAAGTGTCGTTATTTTTAAAGTTTCCAAAATGCCATCGTAGTTGGGCTGTGAACCACTGTGGGGGCTGGGTTATGAACCACCTGTTTTTCGTAGTACATTTGTACTAGCACGGTCAAATATCGCCGGATTTATTAAATTAAAGTAATTTTATGTAATTTTACTCGATTTGCGGTGAGTTCACTTGAAGCGACCAATGTGAGAACGCGTTCGTATTTCACATGCAAACATTGCGATACCGATTAGGATGAAAATTCAAAAATTGAGCACTTGCATTCATTGCGATTTGTTGGCCTAAGTGGCGTCATTATAACTTTTTTTCACCTCTTGAGGCCTCCTGATTAAAGGAATTCTCAATTTATTTAAAAATTATTTGTGATTTCTTCGTATTTTCCGACTTGAAGTGGGATTTGCCAGATGGTTCACAACCCAGCCACTTTTTTGCAAAAGCGAAAAATTACGTCCTTAGAAAATTGGACGTAGATAGTTAAATTTTAATAAAAACGGTTATCTGTCTTCATAACAAAGTTGCGTTTTATTTTAAAAAACAAAACCCGGTTCACAACCCAGCCATCTCCCATATAAACCTACATATAATTTTTTTATTGCAGCCTTTTTTATTCATCTTCAGCTTAACAACAAAAACTTAACGAAAACAAAACATAATGAATTAAACAAAAAATGCCATTTTTGGCAGGATTTCATTGTGACAGCAATAAGTGAGAACGAGATAGGACGAGCTAACAATTTGTCAGCTTACAAATTTTTTACACAATAGGGTGCTTGAACTATTAAAATAGTTGCCAAAATATGTTTTGTTGCCAGTGTTCCCAATACGTCATTCTTCCTTACCCAAAAATCTCCCAAAAATCCACTAAGGTTCCGAAAAATCCCCTAACATAAAATATAAATCTCCTAAACTTTCTCCTAAACAATTCTTCCTCCTAAAAATTCTCCTAAAAGGCCAAGAATCTCCTAAATCTAGGAGGAAATCTCCTGATCTGGCAACAGTGTTCTTTGACACCTTATTCGATTTAAGAATCACTGGCGGCCAATCACTTCACCCCCATCAAATCAAAATGACAAGAAAACAACAAAAGTGAACGCAACAACGCCCACAACGGCCTCAATGCTGCAGCAATTCAGCGGAAAGCTGACAGTTCTTGAATTTGGCGACGCCGCACACGCATCGACCATTGCCATCAACATCGACCACAATGACACAAATGTCGCATAACATTTTCTCGGCCTGACAAATGCAATGACAGTGCGATTAATTTGATTCGAATTTAATCGAATTTTTATTTACTTTTGATTTGGTCGATCTTGAAACGACCGAATTGCTCATCCAGCATACAGACGTCAGCAACAGCGAGCGTGTTGGATGATAACAAAACTTGAAGACAACAAACCAAATAACATTGCGCAACATTGAATGGCAACGGTGATGCGGCTTTAAGGAACACTTTGACACTTTTCGGTCAGCTTAGCTGCCACTTTGTGCTAAGGCGACATTAAAGCCACGTTAATAGACAACGAGAAATTGGATAAAAACAATGGAGCCATGCAGCACGTTGCACGGAGAAAGTCAACAACAACAAATTTTGGTATGCAAAAAAGCGCATAGCACGACCGCTGCCACATCACGTGAGTCTCATAAATTTGCGCAACGGCAAAACAAAAAATTGGTAGGACGGAGGAGCGACGGCCGGTGGCAGAATGCAAATGTGCGAGAACAAAACACCGCTGGGCATCCCGGTGGCGCAGCGCTGTGATGACGTGTTGCCAATGGCAGCGTGAAATTCGCGCAGCGGAAGGTGGAGCATCAAAGCATGGGCGCAACGGAAGGAGCGGGCGCACAAAGTTGCAATCATTCGCCACCCACCCGGCACAAGTCGCACCGCGGGCCAAAGTGCCGCAGGACGTGTGTGTGATTAATGGTTTTACGCTGATGTGATGATTTTTTCATTTGTGTGCGCTTGTATTATCAGGCGCCAAACACCGCTTGCCCCCGCCCCCCCACGCATGCCAACACTTGCACACATTGCTACTCTTTAAAACGCCGCTCGCAAGGACACAGACGCCCGCCCACAAACACCCACTCACACTCACACACACACACGTCCATACGTGTGTGCGGGTAGTATTTCGGAGCAGCTGCGTCGTCTGGCGCATTCATCTCGCCATCATTGAAATAATGCTTTATTTTTTCCACATTTCATTTTTACTCTTCCACACTTTGTGAGGTTCCGATACTCAAACGTGCGCCTCGCCATTGCCATCGTCAGCGCTGTCGCCGTTTTCGCTTTAAGCCAATTTAAGCAATGATGCTGAAAAGTGGCTTACACACCATGTCGCTTGTGGGATTTGTTGCCGCCGTCGCCGTCGCTCATCGCCGCACTCGTCGCCATTTCTCTGTTTCGTCCTCGTGCTCGTCGTCTTTGCGCGCTGTTTGTGCTTTATCGTATTGTTGCCGCATTGTTGTCTGCCCGCTTACCGCCATTGCCGCCATTGTTTTGTTTATCTTTGCGCTCTGCGTTGTCAATTCCACTTTTGCCCGACGATGGCAGGAGTCGAAATGAAATTGAAACGAATTGAATTGCAAAGCGCGCAGCGGGGTAAAAAATTCGGTTGCGTAGTTCTGCTCTTCTGACGTGTCATGCTGACGTTGTTGTTTCGGCTTGGTGCCGCTGCATGTATTGTCGCATTGCCAGCGGCGGCGCTGACGTCCAGCCGCAGTTAAGATTCAATTAATGTGCAATTTTCGGCAAACGAATGCAAGGGAGTACGGAAATGATATGCCGCCACCTACCGCCGACAAATAAAAATTACGAATACTTTCACATTGCGCCAGAAGAGCAGCGATGGGCGGCTACTGCATGTTGCAAAGTCATTAAACAACTCGGCATTTGTTAGCAGTTTAATGTTAATGAACTTTGGCTGTGTGAGGCCGTCAATAGGTCATCAATTTGCAACGTTTTGTGCGTGAGACATGTGTGATGTGTTTGAACTGAAATCAATAAATATTTTAATATTTATATTTGAATTGTGGAACAGTTGACCTTTTCAAGTAAACTGATCTGATTCCACTAGCTAACTTCATGGACCAATACAATCCACAAATAGTAACGAAATTGATAATTTTTTTTAAATATACAAAAATATGCAAAATACATTCATTAGGCATATAGCTTCCCAAAAAATGTAAAAGTGTTTTAAAATACAAGGAATGTTCTTAGGTTAAGAATGCAAGAACACACACGAGGATTGTCTGAAAAGTTTCCAGCCTAACAAAGATGCAAGACATTTTTTCTTCAAATTTAGTGGTGTTTTTCTATATAGACTCCTTTGTTGCTCCTAAATTGTACTAACAGAGTGTTGGAAATGTTCATTTCAACACGTTTTTGATCTAACGTGAGCAAATACTGCTTTCTCACGTCTAAATCTTGATTCAATATGTGACAAACACATTCTTTGAACATATTCAATGCTTCTGCTTTCTCTTTCAGTTTAATTCTACGGTTGTCTAGCAGCAGTTGGGGAACTTAAGTGATGTTATCGTCAGTGCAGTTTTTGGACCATCCGAACGTTCATTACCTTCCCAGCTCGCACAGTGTTGCGAGTTCATATAGCGGAGTGACAGAAAATAGAAGGAGTGGTCGCACATAAAATAAATTTGGTATACAATTTTTGTATGAGCAAAGAAATTACTGTGCAAAATTTCAATGAAATCGTATCAAAACTTGGACCACCTCCCATACAACCGTATTTGAAAAAACTTCCTATCAGCAATGAAAATTATCTTAGTTCATAAAAGCTGCATTCATAATATTGGTATTTTAATTTATTTATTTAATTTATTTATAACTGTGTATATACATAAAATGCGCTCATTTCAAAAGTGAAAATCTCAATAAATTGCTGCACAGTTGCTCAGAAGTTGCTCTTAGAGGGCTAAAATCTATGATTGACCCCACTAATTTTTCCTCCTGAATAATTCTTTCGAACATACCTACCCCCTATCTTCAATCCTTAATGAGGCTTCCATACAAAATCACCGTTTTTGTAAAGTGGGCTCCCGCTGCTCTCAGATTGGTTTCAGACGTACCATATGTAAGACTGAACCCCATTTATTTTCACTTCCGAATGTTTTTTCTATACACACCTAAATTCTGTTTACAGTTAGTTAATTTTAGAACAGTTGTTTGAACACAACTAATTCAAGCTAATTCATTCCTTTTATTCATTCGTTTTATAAAAGTTATAAAATGTTTTCAAATGTTGTTAGAATAAATCACATTAACAATTTGCCTGGCAGATACCCGAAATTCTAAAATTTTTCTATTCAATTAGCAAACGTACTTCTTCGCCTCAACCAACTTGGAACTTTACACATTTGTAAATTTTGCAATGATATTTATTACTTCTCCAAATTGTACCTTTTATAAATCATTTGCCACTTTATAGTATATATGTATTATATATACGAGTATGTGTTATACGCATGTCTATTGGTTTTTATGATGTGTACTTTTTAAGTTAAAATACTTTTAACTTGTAAAATACTTTTAAATTGTATTATCCCTTTTTTAGTGTTTTACAGCAGTTTTGACCCTCAATAAATTGGCTGTTAGTAAGAAACTACGCGTGTGCTGCATGCAGAGACACAATTTGGCAGGACAGAGTCGATATCAGCGCTGTTTTCATAGCTCATAATGTCCAATAAATAAAACAAACACATGAGGATTATTTTTACATTTAGCCGAAAGGGTTCAAAAGTGAATTAAATTGAATTGTCGATCAAAATTAGTAAAAATGCTTTACATGCTTCGAACACAAAAAATTTGAAATTGCAAAAATAATTTAAAAAATTTAGTGGAGTAAGATTAAAAATTAAAAATACACAAATATTTGCACAACACTTAAACAAAAACCCGCAAAATTTGTTAGAATATTTCTTTAACTTTAAACGCTTTTCACATTGCTTTACGTCATTGTAGAGTTTAGGCATTCAAGACCAACCAACGCTGCGACTTAACCTCACAACTCAAACTCACATAAACACAGACACACAAACATGCGGCGGGCTTTAATCGCTGGCACATTTATGATCACTGCTTCCAGCCACACTCAGCTAATAGAAAAAGCTTGCAAAAAAGTCAAACAACAAAACGTGGCAGGAAACGTCATAAAATAAAAACAAAAACGTGGTCGTAAGCGAAGCAACGAAATTATAAACGCGCCAGCAATGAATTTCTGCACAGCGAGACAATACGCCAGAATAATGTTGGATATGGCAAATCCTGCTTTGACATAAATGATTTTATGTGATTTTAGTGCTTGCACATGTAGACCGCAGACTCAGCGAACAGGCGCGCAACAGCAGCATGAGGGGGGGTAAAAGGGAGAAGAAATTAGAGAAGAAATTTATCATTTTAGAATATGTAAAAAATTATATTTAGATATGCAAATTGCTCTCTTTTTAAAGATTCCCAAAGGCTAGAAGCCATTTGCTAAGCAGGTAAAGTTTCAATTACACCGTGCGACAGCATTTTTCACACCGGGAAATATCCATATGTGCGTGAAACTAGAGACCAAATATAGTAATACTGCGTACTCAGTTTTTCATTTCTACATCCTTTGTCCTTTTAAAATGACTTTAAAATTTTGAAGGGGATAAAAAAAAAATATAAAAAATTCTTAACCTCGTTAGAATATGGCGATATGTATATCAAATGAAAGAGAAAAGGCTCAAGAATTTAAATAAAATTAATTTTTTATCTATTTGTAAAAAAATGATATGAAAAAAGTCCTTTGAAAATTGTAATCCTTTATATCCCTTAAAAGTTATATAGAATTTTCTTGAAAAAAAAGTATATTAAAACCCCAAATCTCCCTGATCACGTGCCAAAATTTCATGACTCTAACTTTATTGGTTCGAAAGTTATTAAAAAAAAAGGCGGAAGCTGCAATTCTGATGAAGTACAAAAATTCTAATTTATTTGAGTATCAGTATTTTAAATAATAAAAAGATACAAAATCAATGAAGCGAGAATAATGAAATTTTGACACGTGATCAAGGAGATTCGGGGTTTTAACATACTTACTTTTCAAGAAGATGCGAAGTAAATTGTCAAGGATATAAAGGATTAAAATTTTCAAAGGACCTTTTTCATACTCTTTTTTTACAAATAGATAAAAAATTAATTTTATTTAAATTCCTGAGTCTTTCCTCTTTCATTTGATTTACATATCGCTATATTCTAAGGTTAAGTATTTTGTATATATTTTTTTTGTTATCCCCTTCAACATTTTGAAGTCTTTTTAAAAGGACAAAGGATGTAGAATTAAAAAACTGAGTAGGCAGTATTACTATGTTTGGTCTTTAGTTTCACGCCCATATATATTTTTTGGTGTGAAAATTTTTTTTTTTTGTAGCACGGTGTTACCTGCTTGAAAAAAGCTTCACTCTTTTGACTCGGCTTCTGACTAGCACTTTATCAATTTTGTGTTTCTATGAGCCAAAAATAATCTTTGTGCTAGAACAGAAGCAAGCAACAGGGGCTGATTCAAAAGTGATTTAATCGTTTTGAACTTTATACCGTTTTAATGCTTTTGTTTTTATCTTTTCAATACAAACAAATTATGTTACAATTCCTAGTAGTTTTTTATTGCTTGTGAAGGAGCCAAAACTGCATTTACAGCTCACTACGTGCATGTTTAATTATTCACCAATTGATATGCAATAATAATTTCTGCCAACAACTCGACGGCACTGTTTTCTCACCCCCACTTTCCTTCAGCCCTTGCAATATGTTTTCATGTCCGCTGTTTTTTGTACTCCGCCATATAACGTAATTTTAAGGTTGCGCCCTTTACAGCCATAATGTACACTTTTATGATTTTAACCACTTCCGGTTATAGCATTCGCACACACACACACACACACAAAGGGGATTGTAAACTCACTCACAGTGGCGGCCAAAGCTGTATCTGCACTCATATAAAGTAAGTGCAAAGAAATATAAAATATTATTGCAAGCAACGCAATACTTCTTCATGTCACCCCTCCTCCCCCCCCCCCCCTTCTCACCATACACACACACACACTGCCTCTCGCGGCCATTCTTGCGCATCGACTGCACTAATGCCCAACCGACTTTGCAGCGTGTTTTTCCTTCATGCAGCATGCGGGACGGGACACTGATGGGTGGGGTGGGGGACTGAGTTTGTGGCGAAATGCAAGATTAACTTTAGTACTTTATTGCTGCCATTGTTGCTGTGACAATTTCTGCTTTCTGCCATTGCTTCCATTTTTGTCGCGATTCCTTTGCTGTTGCTGACGTTTATTTTCTGCTGTTTATTTTTTTACAATTCCTTTATGCCTTCTCGCACACATACACACACACACACACATTTCTCTGTTTGGTTTTTGTATTGCGCTGGTCGACAGTTGCATGCTGCACACGGGACAGACCAACCGACCCAACGTAAAACTGCAACTTACGCATTTCCCAGAACGCCAGACGAAGATTAGCGAAAAGCTCGCTTCGAGCGTGCGAAAAGGTCCACCAAGTTGCACTAAAGTGATAAACGCTATTGGGACACAATCTTTGCGGCCAGTTGCTGCTTTCTCTGCGTTCTGCTTATTTGTTGTTGCCACTACAGTTCAACAACAGCAGCCTTGTTGTTGTTGTAATGTCGCTGCTATTGCACTCATTGCAGTTGCCTGGCCGCAGGGCCAACAGTAACCGATACAGATCGCATGGCCACTTTGGCATTTTCACTTTCAAGTGCGCCTTTCTTGTTTTTCTTCTTGCCACTGTTGCAGGCTCGAGCAAACAAGACAAACTCAACAGCCTCTCGACACGGTTTTTCATTTATTTTGCAGTTGGCTCGCAAATGCCTCGCCTGATGCCTGGCCCCATCACTTTTGCACGATACGCGTACTTCAGTGTCATCAGTACTTCAGTGCTCGCTGCCGCCACTCAGTGCTGTCTCGCTTACCGTATGACATCCCTGCAGATTGTTACGTTTCCATGTCAAAAAATTATCACTTTTTGTTGTGCATTTGTCATTCGGTTCCATCTATCCACTCGTGCTTTGCTCGAGTGTTTGGCATTGCAGTGCAATTCAATTTGTTTTACACATATTGAACGACTGCAACAGCGTTTGTCGAGCTTTGCCACTGCTGCAGCTGCTTATTGTTGTGGCCATCGCTGCAGGCTTTAGGAGCTGTCCTCGGAATTTCGTGCACATCGATTGGCTGGATTGTG
The DNA here is from genome assembly GCA_964056695.1 of Melieria picta. Classification (NCBI taxonomy): domain Eukaryota; kingdom Metazoa; phylum Arthropoda; class Insecta; order Diptera; family Ulidiidae; genus Melieria; species Melieria picta. The sequence goes on along the minus strand of OZ057398.1, from coordinate 19,664,294 downwards.
TGCAGTTGTAAACACATCAAAGCGACACATTCCATTTAATGTTTAATGGAATTTGCTACTCAATCGAAAAAGCATCGCCACAGCAGGACACTTATCGTTGATATCACAGTGAGGCACAAAAAAAGAATTATTGAGTTGTGACTCTGATTATTTGCTAGAAGGCTAAAGAATGTTTCTGTATATTTTTTGGAATTTTTTATAACGATTTTAAGACGTTTCTTGGATAAATCTCGCACACTCAATTCAAAAGTGACACAACTCAAAATTTTTAATTTTCGGGTTTATGTGTTAATACTGTGCACAATGCATCTATCTACCAATAACCAAAAGCTTAGTATATTTTGTTGTTGTTAACTGTTGCCAAAATACAATTAGGTCTCTCTTCATGTCGAGAAGTTTGATGCTATTTGATCGCTGCAGCTCAATGCAAAAGAGTCCTAATTCAAGTTGTGACACTTTTGACGAAATAAATTTTTGTTGAAGTTAATTTCAAGTAAAGTTGTGACAATTTTAGTTTATATTTGCAAATAAAATAATTAATTTCGAATTTTCAAAATTTTTCTTTCAACTTTTTAACTGTCATTTATAATTATTAAATTCAGCAAAAGTGACATAACTTAAAATAATTCGGTAATTATTGAATTAATATATTATCAAAAAAAGTCACAACTCAAAATTTTGGATTTTCTAGTGTAAAATAAAAAAATCTTTGTAACATATCCTAAAGCATAATCTGTAGGGATTTTCTACTAAACGGTCTATACGTTATTTAAAAAAATGTTTATTCAGCTCAAAAACATTTTTTTGCGTTTCCTAAAAATTAAAAATTTTGAGTTGTGTCACTTTTGTAGTGGGTGTGCGATCTGTAAATGTTTCTACATCTGCAACAAGTAAGTTGACTGGTTCTGATTTTTTAGAAATTCCATTGGGAGAACTAGCACACCATAGGTTGGTTGAAGACAAGAACGATGGCTCTGGACTCTTGAAGCCACTCTTCTTGGTTGCACTTCCGGAAGATGCGCTGATGCGCAGATTACGAATCTACACAAATTCCGCGCCAAGATCAAATGGGTCTCAAAAGATACCGTCCAGTGTTGCCAAATACCTGAAATTACTTTCTCCTAAATCTTAAAAAAAATACTGAAATTTTCTCCCAAAAGTTAAAAAAATCTCCTAAAATTTTTTTATAATTTGCGTCATTTTAAAGAAATTAAACTTCTCCTAAAAAATAAAAATATATAGGTACATATACTTTTTTTAATGCAGCCTTTTTTATTCATCTTCAGCTTAACAACAAAAACTTAACAAAAACAAAACATATAACAAATGAATGAAACAAAAAGTGCCATTTTTGGCGGGATTTCATTGTGACAGCAATAAGTGAGAACGAGATAGGACGAGCTTACATTTTGTAATGTCTCCTGATCTGGCAACACTGATACCGTCTGAATCTACAGGGAACCCAGCAGATAAGCAAGAACACTGGATCCAAAATGAAGGTCTCTCAATGGACCCAATAGGGCCTAAGTGTGGAAGTGCATGTGACCTAAGACAACCAGCTTGCCAGTTTCTCAACTATTTAGTACACTCGCAGACTTGTGAGGCCTGTGAGGGCCATTGTGATATCCAGTCGGGAAATTGCCCTCTTATACAATTTTCGGTAGTGATTGAAACCAACTTTAATTGCCGAATTAATCCGGCAATGCCTTCTAGTAATGCAAAGCCTACAACATCAGGATCAAGAAACATGAACATGAGAAACAGGTTTCAAGAACACAAACTTTGTTTCTACTACTAAGTTGCTACAAAAAACCTCCAACAATTGTCGTTTAATCATTTCGCATTCTGTCATGCAATGAGTTTTCACAATAAATGCAGCATTCCACTACTTTTTTAGTCTTGCACCGTACAAAAGTAAGACGACAAGCTATATACTATAAAACTGGGTCGAATATGACTTTTTTGTGGACCTAAACCAGAATCTACAGAGTAGCCCAAGTCCTCCGCAAACCCTACGGAAACTATAGCGACAACTCCTCATGTCTCGATATCATTTGGATGAAAAGGCTTTGAAACCAACGTAGACGTACTTATTGGCCACTGTCTTGTGGCAACAATGAGAGGTGCATGAGATGTGGCAATTAAAGGGTCTAAAGGTACCATAGAGTACCTTCTCTGCTCCTGTTCGGAGCTGACTAAAACACTTAACTTGGGACTCTGAGGTTTAACGAACCACTTTCTATCATTGCTTTCCTTAAGTTTGTCCTTAGTGATTGGATATTCGTAGAGCAATGAAGACTCTCTAAATTCATCTGATATCACTAATGTATAACACCGTGCGACAGCATTTTTCACATCGGGAAAAATCCATATGTGCGTGAAACTAGAGACCAAACATAGTTATACTGCGTACTCAGTTTTTCATTTATACATACTTTATCCTTTTAAATGGACTTCAAAATTTTGAAGGGGATAAAAAATAAAAAAAATAAAAAAAATATATAAAATACTTACCCTGATTAGAATAGTTATGGCGATATGTATATCAAATGAAAGAGGAAAGGCTCAAGAATTTAAATAAAATTGATTTTTTATCCATTTGTAGAAAAAGGATATGAAAAAGTTTTTTTGAAAATTTTAATCCTTTATATCCTTGAAAACTTATACAGAATTTTCTTGAAAAGTAAGTATGTTAAAACCCAAAATTTCCTTGATCAGGTGTCAAAATTTCATTACTCTAACTTTATTGGTTCGAAAGATATTAAACAAAAGGCGGAAGCTGCAATTCTAATAAAGTACAAAAAATAATTAATTAACTACTAATTTATTTCAGTATCAGTATTTTAAATAATAAAAAGATGCAAAATCTATGAAGCGAGAATAATGAAATTTCAACACGTGATCAAGGAAATTTTGGGTTTTAACATACTTACTTTTCAAGAAAATTCTCTACAAATTTTCAAAGGATTAAAATTTTCAATGGACCTTTTTCATATCCTTTTTTTACAAATAGATAAAAAATCAAATTTATTTAAATTCTTGAGCCTTTCCTCTTTCATTTTATATTTTTATATTTTTTTTATTTCAAATTTTTCAAGTCCTTTTAAAAGGACAAAGGATGTAGAAATGAAAAACTGAGTACGCAGTATTACTATATTTGGTCTCTAGTTTCACGCACATATGGATTTTTCCCGATGTGAAAAATTTTTTTAATTTTTGTCGCACGGTGTAATCAAAGTGTAATCAAACATAACCTCAACTAAAAATTCAGAAGCAAAACCCTCACTGCCAACAAAATTCAAGGAACCAATCAGTCTTCACAAACATCGAATTCCTGCAATTAAATAGTTTACACCTTGGCGTAGTTATTTAATGACTACTAGCTTCGTATAAAATTTGTTAATATTCCATTTTATTATTTATTGTTAAACTTTTCATTCATTTGTTTTGAATGTAAATATCCATCGCATTCTTCGAATTAAAATCAGCGAATGTTAGTTGAATTTAATTCAATCGATTACCAGCAAAACGAAATCAAATTCTTCCAAATCTGCACATATTTCCCGCTAATCAACGAAAATCTCTTATTTGCGGCCATTTGCTGCTGAAATTCGTGCATACTTAACGCCAACAACAACAATTCACACTTAACACCAAAAACACACAAACACAACGAATGCGATAAATGCAAATTTGACTTCGAAGCGACAACGTCACTTGAGATTACGAAATTCCATGAATTGAAAATTCATCTCTTCACGTGAGAAATCGATCGACAATGCTTTTTTGGTCCCTAATATTCCCGATTCGAATGGGAGAAATTATTTATAAGCGCACTTCAGGGGGCAGCACACGTGTACGGTCGCGCTGGCGTGTGCTGTGTGTGTGTGTGTGTGTGTTGGTGCGGCGCAAATCTGCGCTGTTTATGGCGCAAACAATTTTGAGCGCTATTAACATATTTTCGCGCAAATATTTGCGCGCACATTGCGCGTGTCAATAAGTGCGCGCCGACGTCAGCGCCGACACAAGCACGCAGACAACTACATACTTGAAACGCATTCCAGAGGTCACAAATTGCTGACAAGCAACAATGACTGCTAGAGTGTCGCCAACAACAACAACAACCACAAGTGCAAGACACAAGCACATGCAGAATTATTGGAACGAAAATGGCCACAAGATGAAGGCTTGAAAGCGGCAACAGGGGGTGTGGTGGGGGACAGGCGTTGCTAGAACTAAATAGAAGAGTTGCGGTGCGGTTGGCTGAGGTGAGATGAGAAGTTTAGTGAGCTACTAATTCTTGGCTCAACTTTAGCGGTAGCACAACAAAAACAACGTCAACAGTGCAGATGCGCCTAAAATGCCGCAACGGAAATCGCTCAACTACACAGCGGCGATAAATTTGCGCGCGCAAAGTGCGAACGCGAGCGGGAACACTGAGAAAAGGGTTGACGCTGTCAGCGAAGATAAACGACAATAAGGCGCCGACCCGCCTCAGCGGCAGCCAGCTGCTTCAGCTGATAATTGTTGCTGTGGCAGCGCCTGTGCTGCCAACTTGAGTGTAAATTGCTGTCAGGGACGGCACACGGGCGCACATGGCGGGCGCGTCCGTAGGTATGCGACAATATTGACACTTACACGTATGCAAATTGGCGCCATTTGTAAGCGCGTATGCGGGTGTCGGCGCCTGTATGTGTGTGTGTGTGTACGCGCGCGCATGTCAAGCATTCTCCAGCGAAAATATTCATTGAAATTACAAACACGAGGCGCATTCGACGCTGCTGTTGTTGTTGTTGCTGCCGCTGCCAGCTGTCGTTGGCATTGTTGTGTCGTCTGTCGCCGTGTGGCGTGGAAACGGAATTGTTAACTCTTCATTGATGCATCGACGTAAAGTGCGCGTATTTGTTGCAAAGCAGAGCGCAGTGTGCGCCGGTGAGCGACGTCGTGCGCACTTCTTGACAGCGTCGATTTTTTTGCGCTTGCTGCGTTCAACAAACAAGCACATGATTTTTCAAATCAAAAAATCAAATAAACATATGACAACAATCACTCACTAACACACACACACGAACACACGAGCACACGTCTGCTTTCATAGTAAAATAGCAATTGGCAGCCGCATTGTGCGTTGTGCCACAACAACAATAATAACAAAAACGCTGCACAACCCGCATTTCATTTTTCCACGCGCGCCGTCAGCACTCACAGCCACGTCACCACATCGCCCACTTCTTTTGTGGCATTGTGTCTGTGTCGGCAGCAAGGCGAATGATTGGCAAAGAAATTACTATGCACAATGCAGTTGTCGTTTCACTGCAGCTCGCTTCCCCCGACGCCACCTCGGTCTGTTCCACTATTCGCTTTTGGCTGCATTCGTTGCTGTTATTGTCAGCGCTGATTGAGTTGTCAAATGTTGTTGATTTTCATGTCGTCGAAATCATGCATTGTCGCTGCATAATTGCTGCTGGCAGTGTGTGTATTTATAGTTAAACTTTCAACGGGAATGGTTAACGACTAATGTTGTTGTTTCCTAATTTTGTTTATTAATGTCGTTTATTATATTCACTGCAATGGCGGAGAAAAGATGTTTGACTTGGCTGATGGCGTTCACAAGGAGATTTTTCAGCAGGGAAAGGATTTTGTGGAAATTGCCTTTTTTGTTTGCTGCTAGATAGAGCATTTCTGACTGAAAATGGGCACGAATTATTTCCTCCTGATTAGAAATATACCACTTTTATTTTGCCTTTTTTGCCTTAAAAAGGCAGTTTGCCTTTTTCACCCATAAATGTCTTTTTTTAGTGCCTATTTTACCTATAAATGCCACAAAATGCCTTTTTCAAGATTTGTCGAGCGCCTTTTTATTTTTCCTTCGTGTTTAATATTTTCCACCTTTTGTTTCGCCAAAATACCTTTAAATTAAAAAAAATTAAGTGGCAACATTGCAATTTCGTTAACTTATCGATGTTTTTACATTGATTTGATCATTCCTAAGCCGTTATTTTTTGTTGTGCAGTGGAAAATTTAAAGAAAAAAACATGCCAAAATCAAAAAGTTCGGTTAGCGCAAAAATTTCCGCGCTGATAGCAGAGTTTGGTGGTGCTGAGAGAGGTTCTGAAATCCTTTCTTTTATTTATTTTTTTGTGATACAAGTACGGCTTTTATGCTTTTATATGAGAAGTTAAAATATGAATTTAAAATATGTGCCAACATTTCAATTAAAATATCTTAGTTTTAGTTTTAAACTATCTTTGAAAACCTTGATGTTCCTTTTCTTTTACAAAAAACGAGGTATAAATATTGTATGTTGCATACGTCAGATGAAATAAAATTATTAAAAAATACATACCGTTTCCCCTTTTTTTAGATTTTCTAGTATTTTTTTCTTATTTTTAAATGCCTGTTTTTGCCTGTTTAACAGTTTTTAATGCCCTATTTTGCCTTTTTATGCAGTTTTTAGTGCCTTTTTCTGCCTTTTTGGCAGTTTTTAGTGCCTTTCCGTGCCTTTTTTGCTATTTTATTTAGCCTTTTTTATAGGTTTTTAGGTCCTCCTGTGTGACAGTCAAAAACTTAAAAATCTTGCCTCAGCCACCTTATTCGCCGGACTTGACCTCCATTAAACTATGATGAGCACAGGTTACAGTTACACCTGAAGCTAATAAAAAAAGCTGTACGAAGACGAGGAATTTGTAGAGAATTAAATGGAACAATACCAGAGGTTCCTAATTGAATTCAAAAAATTCAAAAAATAAAACCTCTGATTAGATGAATAAAATTATCCCTCATCGGAAACTAACTGCGACTCTTTTCTGTCCTCAAATCTGAAAAGACCCATAAAAGAACGGAGATTTGCTCGATTGAGGAGATAAAGACCGCATCGCTGGAGGAGTTCAAGGAAACAGCGCTGGCACAGGCCTACACACCGCTGTATTATATCTGAGGGGGATTACTTTGAAGGGGGCAAACAAAATTTATGAAAAATTATGTTTGGTTTGACTGGATTATAAAAAAATAAATTAATGTATTAATTAATTAATAATAAATTATAAATTATAAATAAATAAATAAATAAATCCCAAAACATGTGTGAGTTGTTTTTATGCCAGTCAGCTCGCAGGGTTTATTTCTGTTAATGCAAAGCATTGCGTTGGCTCTGGGCGGATGCAGAAGTTAGGAGGCAGCGAGTTTATAGTCACTTGACTTGAACTCATCCAGGTTTGCGCAAGTCCTAAGATTAAAGTATCGATACGTCAGTAGCCGATTCTGAAAGGTATCGCTACGTCCTAGCATCAAGATTTGCCTTCAACTAAAACTTCTTTTCTTTCGTGTTTCTACTTCATTCAATCGATTCCTAATTGTCTCCTTCCTCTTCCTCAATAATTATCTTTCCAATCCATCATTTCTTAATTGCCTCTTTCCCCTGCCTTTACCCTCATTTCGACCACTCACTCTCGAGTATTTATTTTTGCTACCATTCCCTTATCTAAAATACACTCTCCAGACAATGCCTTAAATCTTGGACATTTTTCATAAAAATTAAAAATAAATTCGAAAAACTTTTATGCCATTTTCCTCATTTAATTTCACCCTCACGCTAAAATAAAAAATTAAAAAATAATTAAAAATTAAAATTAAAAAAACAACAAACTTGAAAAAAAAATACAAAAACTTGCCATGAAAAATTTTACATAAAATAATGTACATGGTCCGCACAACAATGTTGCATTTTTGTAAAAACTCAAATCTTCAAATCGTGAGTTCGATGTTCAGTCAAGCCTCATAATGAAAAACACGCTCTACAAATTTTTGAAAATTCCACAACAACAATGTTCACATAATTGCACAAACAATAAAAGGAAATGAAAAATCGCGCCCTTGTGTTGGAAAAGCCGAAAAACTTGTAGCAAACGCGCTGCAACAATGGGCAACACCAATAAGCAACACAACGAGCAGACAATAAAGCACCAATACACACATACATGCACACACACACACACACACTCATGCATGACGACGAGGCACGAACAATGTGCGCATGTGTGCGTGAATATCCGCATGTAAATTTAGACAGACAGACAGCCGAGTGCTGCATGTGACACGCTTGAAGCGTGTGACGGACACGTCAAGCGACACTACTGTCCAGTGCACAATGAGGGCACTCACACCAAACTCACACGGCTGTCCGAAATTCTTGGTTGCAATTTAAATGACAATTTGCTTTTTTTGGGGGTATTTTTTCGTCACAGTTGTGTGACAGCTAAACAAAATTCATGCACGAAATGCAACAAAATGTTGGAGCGGCTTTACTTTTTAACATGAAATCCAATAAGAAATTGTGGACATCTGGCAACTACTTTTGGCGTCAGTTACTACTCTAACGCACTCAGGTGACAGCAATTGAAAGACGCCACCTTCGGGCCATTGGTTGACAGATGCCGCGCGTACAACTCAACAGCGACTGACAGATGCGAGTTCGCGTCGTCGTTTGCGCGATGCATTGAAATTGAAAACTAGCACTATTCCATCTAATCAGCATTTGATTTGAATTGCGTCGCCACTCACACACATACACACACAGGCTTGCATTGTGCTATGTGTGTGTGGGTAAATATGTGTTGAGCGTCATTTGTATTTGCAAGTGATTGCAAGTTTTTTCATTGAGATAATGCTGCTGTAGCTTACAGTGGGGCTGGGTATTTGAAAAAATTATCAAATTATCTTCTACACTATTGGAAAAAAATCTCTGCTCACTGAATGAACAAATTAATAGAAAAAAGTAGGTTAAGAAACTTGCATATTTAAGAATTCAATATTAAAAGATAAATGAATGAAATTAAATTAATGAATGAATGATAAATTAATAAAATTATGAATGAAATTCTCAATTCTCCAAAATAAATTTATCATTATAAATCCACTTAAAACTTTACGAAAAAATTAAAAATCGTAGAAAAAACATTACAGTTTCATGCTTCAGCTTCAAATGGATGGAATATGCTCATGAAAATCGTTAGAAACAGAGACCTAAAATAATTACTATCCATATTTTTGGAAATAAAAAAATTGCCCTATTTTAAGAAATTTGTATAATTATTGCTTTATAATAATTATTCCCAATAAGAAATTTTTTACGTCGCCTATAACTATTATCATGTAATAAATATTTTTTGAGTTGCATAATAACTCTTATAAGTAAGAAATATATTTTTCGTTGTCGATAATTATTATTTTGGGATTTTTGTTCTTTACATTGCTTTATAACTTTTATTTATAACTTTTTTATTTACGTTACCGATAACTATTATGTTAAGAAATTCTTTTTTTTTACGTTGCATCATAACTTTTATTTATGATTTTTTTCATTCACATTGCCGATAATTATTATTCTGAAGAAATAAATTTTTTACGTTGAATTACCACATTTTGGATATGAATTGATTTTTAATTGTTTTGAATTAACAAACGCCAATCAACTGCAGAAACCTAATTTCCACCAACAACTAAACAATTAAAAATCAATTCATACCATACAAAATGTGGTAAGGCATCGTAAAAAAAAATTTCTTTCATAAAAGTTATGAAGCAACAAAAAAAATTTTTTCTTTCAAATAACAGTTATCGGCAACGTAAATAACAAAAAAATCATAAATAAAAGTTATGAAGCAACGTAAAAAAAAATTTCTTAAAATAAAAGTTATCGGTAACGTAAATAAAAAAGTCATAAATAAAAGTTATGAAGCAACGTAAACAAAAAAAATCCCAAAATAATAACACTGTGCGTGAAATTTGCCCTCAAAAATTTAGACCTACTGGGTGAGTTTTCTATAGGTATACTGAGTTGAGATCCACCAGCCGTGTGGTAAGATTGGCTCTAGTTTATGAGAAATCCGACTTTGAAGTTTGTCGAGTTCGTCGCTTAAGTCTTCGAACGTTTAAATTCTAATAGGTCCTAAATCATTCCGAATATCGCTTTACTGTCTTCGGCAAGTTTGTAGATATTTTAACGACCAACAAATTTGCTTAAGACACCAATCCAAAAAAAGTACATTTAAACTGTGTAATTGCGATATGTGCATTTTTGAGCGCAGCGCAACGTGGCGTATGAGTGTCAATTATATGAGTGTTAATTATAATTAAATGACACTCATACGCCACGTAGCGCTGCGCAAAAAAATGCACATATCGCAATTACACAGTTTAAATGTACTTTTTTTGGATTGGTGTCTTAAGCAAATTTGTTGGTCGTTAAAATATCTACAAACTTGCCGAAGACAGTAATGCGATATTCGAAACGATTTAGGACTTACTTAAGCGACAAACTGGACTAACATGAGCAAACTTCAAAGTCGGATTTCTCATAAACTAGAGCCAATCTTATCAAACGGCTGGTGGATCTCAACTCAGTATACCTATAGGAAACTCACCCAGTAGGTCCCCCCATGTCTAAATTTTGGACTTGCACAGTGTAATTATCGAGAACGAAAAAAATATTTGTTTCTCATAACAGTTATTACACAACGTAAAAATTAATTGGCGCAGATAATAATTATAACCAACAAATAGAATTTATGTTGCATTGTTATAGTTACATAGCAATAATTTCCTTAAAAAACTTATAATAGTTAAGTCCCTGGTTAAAAAAAAAAACTGTTTAGTAGGAAAAATTAGTTTATCAAAACTTTATTTCCGCCCATTTGCCCCTAACTTGAAATCAGAAGTTTGTAAAACTTAAGAAAAGATCATTAAACAAATGAGTAACAAATCTAAAATTTTAACAGCAACTTTTGTTGTCTTTCCAAACAAACAAAATCTACTTTCAGGCATTATTTTCTTTACAAAGAAAAATCCCTAACATATTGTGACGAAAATGTTCGCTATCAGTGTGCAGAAAGAAGGGGAAATTAGAATATGACTTGCGTTGGCATACCCACAGATGACTCGCGATGATGCTGAAAATGTTGAGACCAATTAGAATGTACGAGAACGATCTACGCTACAAGCAGACAAATATACGAGTTTAGTTTTAGCAAGAAGAGGTGCAACACGGAGAAGTCTAATAAGTAAGCAGTGTAACAGTAGTGTAAAATTGTAAATAAAATGACTACTATTGTAAAACTGCGTTAAAGTATTTTAGTGTGTTTTATTTTTGAGCACAATCCAGAGAAACGAATCAGCCTGCGTTGAGGTGGCCGAACTAATTTTCGTAGCAGTATGTTTTGCCGATACTCGCCCACTGTACTTCAAACGCGGCCAATGCGCGATAACAGCGCGTCGACACTGTCGTCATTAGGAAATGTCACTGCAGCATCAGCCATTTTTTGATTGCTGAAAACGACTCGACGCCAGCACAGCCGCAAACACCTACGCACACAACCACACGGCCACACATGCGCCGCCACTCGTGCACACTTTTAGGCGGCCACACATGCAGTCAGCGCGAGCGACACTTTGCACCAATGCGAACAAGACAAGTGGAAGTGGAAGTGTTTTCGTCTTTGTCGCTCCATTTTTTGCCGATTTGCCTGGCGAGCAGTTAACGATTACAATTCGCGCACAACAACCAATGCAACAATGTGCGGGAGTGCGGGTAGCGGCGGTGGACGGGAGAGGAGGAGCCCAGCTGTACAAGTGGGCTCAACTGTATGTCAATTGTTGTGCGAATTGTTGCACGAGCAGATAGCACACACACACACACACACAGAATGCGGCACACTTGCTGCCCCATCAACATGCAACACGCTGCGTGTCGCTGTTTTTCTCATTTTCCACTTTAGCGCTGGCCCGCTTTCCATTGTCTTTGTGTGTGTGTGTGTGTGTGTACTTTTGCCGTTTGTTATTTTCTGCACAACAATATGTGGCGCGCTGCTGCAACCAGAAATGTTGCATCTGCATTCGAGCCGCCTGCACTTCCGACGCGACAACAGCGACGCCAGCGACGGCGGCAAGTTGGTATTGTTGCAATTTCGAACTAGAACTGAAACGTGCGTTTGATAGTTGCCGTCGCTGTGACAGCGGCAGCGACAAACGCGAAAACGGTCGGGAAATTAAGGCAGTTTGACACGCGTGCACCAGCTGCGCGCACCATTATCGGCCTACATCGTCCGTTCGGTCGCAGTGGCTGCCAGTCGGCGCGTCTCTGTCAGCAGTCGTCATTGTTCGCGAAATTGAATACGCGACCGTAAGCGGATATTGGCAACAAAAAAACTGCTCGTGCAGCTGAAAATGGGAATGAAGAAAATGTGGGCAGCGCTGACTGGGCACAAAGTGTCGACGCACTGCGGATGGAGGCGTATGGTGGCTGTTATTAAAAATGGTGGCGCGAGTAGTTTTTCAATTAATTGCAATGTTTGAGACGTGCGCGTTGAACGCCAACAACCGGCGGTAAGTGGAGCAATGAACGTTGCAGTGCGCAGTGTGGCATCGTCTGGTGTTGTTGTTGTTGTTGTTTTTATTGCCACTTAACCCATTTACGCAGCGGGCATTGTACGCATTATGCCATGTGTCTACTTTGAATTGAAAACTTCATTAGTTGTTATTGATTCTAATGGCAACTTGCGCTTCTAATGAAATTTAATAACTGTGAAGGAAAAAATTAAAAAAATTACACTGGACAACAGCATATCTGTTGCATGAAGTTTTTTACATGATTCTGAATAGTTGTTTCACGCTGATTTCAAAACCATATTCCGTTTTTATGTAACAGCTCTAGTTTTCGCAAAAAATGGGCATGTCACTTTTTCAAATTTTCCACGACTTTTTTCACATTTTCGACTGTAATTTCCGAACCAATAATGCTATCGACATGATTTTTATATCGTTGCACTAACAACATCCCACGCCATCTTTCCTGACATTAATTAATTTTATGCGTTCTAAATTGGCGTTGTAATAAGGTTTCAAATTAGGAAAATATTGAATTTCAAGGCGTTTTTTCTGATGGCGAAAATTGTACAGATGTTTCATAAATCAAGTTACGAAGTATATGAATATCTTAAGAAGAAAAATCAAGCAATACAACACAGCCAAATTATTTGGCGGAATACACATTCGCATCGAAATAATAGCAAAAATGGCCATTTTCATCATTTTTCATACTTCTTCCCTACAAATTTACGAGCCTCAAAATATGCAAAGTTTTTAATTTTTTTTTTTGTTTCGAGCAATTCAAAATATTTTTGTTTTTTGCTTGTATTCCAGACTGTAAATGAAACATATAAAATAGCATATTTTTAGGCCCCTAATTTTTTAGAGAAAAAGTATGAAAAGTGATGAAAATGACTATGGTACATTTTTGGTATTATTTCGATGCGAATGTGTATTCCGCCAAATAATTTGGTTGTGTTGTATTGCTTGATGTGTCGGTTTTCATTATACACCTAACTCGTTAATTGATTTACAAAAAAAGTGTATGTTTTTGACCATCCAAGAAAACGCCTTAAAATTCTATATTTTCCGTCTTTGAGGTCCAATTACCGCGGAATTTTAAAACTTATAAAAATAAATTGCATCGAAAAAGAAGCCGTGCGGTGTTGTTAATGCAACAAAGTGAAAATTATGTCAATCGGTTTTTTGGTTTAGAAATTACGATCAAAAATATGGAAAAAGTAGAGGAAAAACTGAAAAAATGACACGGTACCTATATCTCACAAACTAGAGCTGCTAGAAAAAATCTGAGGATAGATTCGAAATCAGCGCACCCAAATTAGTAAGAAACAGTAGAAAAACTCCATGCAACAGAAAAAAAGTGTTTTTTGTTGTGCTGCGTTATTAATTGGAACGAACGCAGCTTGCAGCAATTCAAATGTAAATTTCAATCCTGACAGCTTAGTCCTTTCACTACGCAAAGCGAGGCCATCTACAATAACCTTTAAATCTTTTAAGCTTAAAATCATTTTGCATAGTTTCAAGCAAACTCATACTTTCAACTTTACAACTGCACGCTACGCCCTAAAGTAGGCAGCAATTTTCATTTGTGATGTTCAAGAATAATCGTTTGGCCCTTGGCACAGCCGACCTCAATTCATGTACTATTTTTGCACACAAAAACTTTTCACACAACAGTTTAACTGTTGGAAACGGAAAAGTAGTCAATTGCCAACAAAAGCGGCAAAGATTAAAAACTTTATAGCAAAACGCTGCATTCAAGCCAACGAATAACAAAGCGAATTATTAGAGCTGCCCGACGGGTGGCAGAGTCGCTTGGATGCGCTCAACCGCTGACCATTGGTTCACCAACTTAAATTTGCCTGCAATTAATTCGAGTCGCTGCCGCCAGCACTCCAACTAGTTTCAATATTTCGGCTGATAGCTTAACTTGAAAGTCTTTCGAAACAATTGCGGCTGCAGCTGCTCGAGTCAACAATGAAATTGAAAAACTTTAATCAGTTCCTTAAGTCAATTTCAATAGGAATGCGACGGACCGCCGGCCAACCGAGCAAGAAGCCGCAGCAGCGCTATGCAAATCGAAGCAGCACAATGCCATTGATGAGCATCGGCCGAGGAATGCTAATGATGGCGATTATGTTGTTGTTCTCAAAGAAATTTTCGCACAAATGCTAATTGAAGGGAATTCACTTTTTGCTAAACCGCAAATGAAGGCAATAAAACAACAGCAAAATGCTAAATTGTAAAGAGTCGATAGGCAAACGAACGGAAGACGAGAGACAACGAGTGGATGAAAAATAATTTCATGCTGCCATTGACTGGCTGACTGACTGACTGACAATACTTTCAATGAATACAATGAATTCTGGAATACACACACAATGGAAACCATAAAATGTTAGCTAATTAAACCAAAGTATGTCAAAGGAGCAAACAATGCCAACTGGAACGAGATGAATGCAGTAAAAGCAAGCAACGCCCACATACCAGAGAAATGTTGAAACCGAAATGAAGTTGAATTACCGGCTACTGAGGGAATAGAGTTGGTCGAAGGGGGAGGGAGGGCAGGTGTGTAGGGGTGTGGATGCTCGAGAAACGGAAAATCATTGTCTGTTATTTTGGCTATTGACTCAAAACAAACGAAAAGCTTTGGCAAGCGGAAGTGCTCGTTTTTAGAATCTATTCTTAGCTCTCAAGAAGATATCTTAACATGAATAGCAGAACGCGCAAAATATTTGAAAAAATATTACAAAATTTTGATAATTTGTCTTAAAGTTCGAAGTGAGAAGAATGGTTGGAAAATGTCCAAGAGGAAGTGTGGAAGGACTAACCGCGAAGGGAGTAAGAGAGGAGCTGTGTTTCAACGAGGTGTTTTGAAATAAGTTGCTTTTCAAACTATTGATACCATTTTTTTCGTCGCACAAGTCTTATAGTTCAGAATGTGCGGTCTACTGTGGCGAAAAAAATGGTATCAATAGTTTTTTTGTCGGCCAAACGGCCTTCGAAAAAATTCAAATTGCCTGATATATTTGACCGAAAAAATAAAAGTCACAAAATAACTGTTATTTTTTACCGATAAAATAAAAGTCAAAAGTAACAGCTATTTTTGCCTGATATGATAATAGGCACAAAATAACTTTTATTTTTGTCGGTAAAAATAAAAGTTAAAAGATAACAGTTAAAATCTGACTTTTTTGATAAAAACCATAACCGGTACGGTCCCTGAAAAATATTCCATTTAATTGTGATATCTCAAAACTCTCTAAATATTTTATAAAAATGTTTTTCCTCCCCTGGAGACTTCCTACAGTCCCGTCTAGTCCATCACTACAACGAGGCTCGAAGTATATAAACTGACTGTGTTCTTAAGATAGCGGCACCATTGCAGAGAGAATTTATAGAATTCCTCTTGGGCCCTGTTCCTCATATTTCCTACAAACATAGCTATCCATAATACCCAACCTATGTGCTAAGTGTTACCATTACTCCAGCCAACTCGTAATCATTTCGTTCTATTTCGTTTAATGAGATATGGAATCTTTTAATGTGTTCAGTCTATATTGTTGACTGTTTTGTTTCTCTCCATGTTCCTATGGTCAGATGGCTAATAGATGTGAGTACAACCCCTTACTGTTCCATACTTGTGTGTGCTCTTAGATATTCAACAACAGCAGATTAACGCCTTGACGCCTCCTACAAGTATTCCGATTACTCTACTTGACTTTCGCTTCTTGCTTATTTCGTTCTGTTTCGTTTAATGGGTGACAAGACCACTAGAAGTGATTAATTGTCAGATAAATGTCGCTGCTTTTCATATTGTCGGCTGTTTTGTTTCGCTCAATGTTCTTATGGTCAGATGCCCAATAGATATGTAGCCTTGAACTAATAAACAGCCCCTTAAATGTAAATCTGTACTGTTCTATAGTTGGTGTGAGCTTTACGTGTTAAACAGTAGATTACTGTCTGAAAAGCTGTTTGATTTTTATCAAAATACTGTAATGTCAGTTGATTTGAATTGCTTGTAATAAGAAAGTTGTCAAAATTCAAATTTGATCAATAATAATTTCAGTCTAAAAAATTCTGCAAGCAGCATAAATGGCTTCTGGAAAGTGGATTCTGGAATTAGGCTACAGCAACTTCTCTCTTAAGGCTATTGAGGCCGTCCATAGAATACTCTGCGCCTAGGAGAATATGGAATTTTGACAGTGTTGTTAAAAAAAATACTGAAATCTCCTCCCAAAAGTGAAAAAAATCTGCGAAAACTTTTTTTAATATTTTTTAAAGGAATTAAACTTCTCATAAAAAATAAAAATATGTGCATATAATTTTTTTATTGCAGCCTTTTTTATTCATCTTCAGCTTAAAAACAAAAACCTAACAAAAGCAAAACGTTTAACAAATGAATTAAATAAAAAGTGTCTTTTAAAAATTATTTTATTGTGACAGCAATAAGTGAAAACGAGATAGAACGAGCTAACAATTTGTAAGCTTAAAATTTTTTAACACAATAGGATGCTTTTACTATTAAAATAGCTGCCAAAATATGTTTTGTTGTCAGTGTTCCCAATACATCATACTTTGTTATCCAAAAATCTCCCAAAAATCCACTAAGGATCCGAAAAATCAACTACTTAACATAAAATATGAATCTCCTAAACTTTCTCCTAAGCAGTTCTTCCTCATAAAAATTCTCCTAAAAGATCAAGAACTCCCTAAATTTATGAGGAAATCTCCTGATCTGAGTAAAGTACGGCAAGTCGTAACTCGGAAGGGGGTTGTTAGAGTCAGTTAAGTAAGTCTGAAAAGCAACTTGTGGACACTTGCCTTAGTACGTATGGGGTCCAAATATTGTCCAAATGAAATTTTGACACGTGATCAAGGAGATTTTGGGTTTTAACATACTTACTTTTCAAGAAAATCCTGTATAAATTTTCAAGTATATAAAGGGTTAAAATTTTCAAAGGACCTTTTTCAAATCCTTTTTTACAAATAGATAAAAAAATTCATTTTATTTAAGTTCTTGAGCCTTTTCTCTTTCATTTGATATACATATCGCTATATTCTTAGGAGGTTAAGTATTTTTTATATATTTGTTATCCCCTTCAAAATTTTGAAGTCCTTTTAAAAGGACAAATGATACAGAAATGAAAAACTGCGTCTCTAGTTTCACGCACACATGGATTTTTTCCGGTGTGAACAATTTTTTTAATCTTTGTCGCACGGTGAAATCACTAAAGCAATCCACATCATAAAATTTGGAAAACATTGGCAAAAAAGGAGAAAGTTTTTCCTATTTTTTTCATTTTCATTTACGAATTGAATCCGTTAAACAATTACAACTAGTATAAAAAATATTATAGTACCTAGAAATAATTTTCTGAAACTTATTACTTTCACCCAACATTTAAAGCATCAATAATTAGAATTTTAATTCAGAAAGATGTTTATATCTGTTAAGAATTTTATATTAAAGATGGTAAACTAAACGCAACAAAGCCGAAAAAAAATACACTTGACGACAGTATCAGCTATCATCGAGATCAACTGACACTCTCTCAACTGTGTTTCATGGTTTTATCAGTTTTAGCCATTTCCAAGAAACCATATCCACTGCATCGGTGCCTCGCTCCCTGACTACTCGTTCGATAGATAGCAAAATTTATTATCTCTATTTTCCGCTCGTGGCAATTGTTTACCAATTACTTATACACAGCAAACACTAAGGAAGCATGAGACAGCACAACCCGAGCCCCACTTCGTCCCCCCCAGCCAGCAGTAACCACAATTTTATTATCAAAGGACATCATTTGCAAATTTCACTTCTCGCATTTTCAATTGACGTGGTATTCATTAATTTGCACAATTTCACTTAATACGTTCGCAACTCCCAGTGCTTACTTCCTTCTTTCATCCGCTCTCCACTTTCATCTGAAATTTCTTCTTCATTGCGTGTTGATTTTTTCAACTTTTCATGGCGCACAACCGAACAGATGCTCTCAAGTTTCCTCACCCCCACATCTTCCTCCCACGACCCAACATTGCTGGGTTGCTGTCATTATCATTGTTATTATTTTATTGTTGCTGTTGTTGCTTTTGTTAGCGCTACTGTTTATTGTTGTAAGTTGATATTATTTTTTTATTAACATAAAAAAGCTCACTAATTGGCAAAAGTTTCGAAAACTGAAAATTATTTTCAAGCAAACAAAATTCGACGCACAGCTGCATAAAGCATTGTCGTATGTGTCAGTGAAAGGCAATGCAGTTAGGACAATACATTCCGCTGTGGCAACATGGCTTTCAGTTGCTGCCAAAAGCAATTATTAGTTGCAGCCATGTTGCCGACAACATTGTCCGCACGGACCGGCCCCCTTTACCGGCTTGCGACAAGTTGACATTTTTACGAAGCGGCCGACGTCTGCGTTTTGCTTGTGGCTGTTGCTGTGGGCTGCGGCGTGGAATGTGAAACGTTGATGTTTTAGTGAAATTTTCAATTAGCAGAAAGCCGCTTACATCAATGCTTTGCGTAGTTTCTGATGTCAATAATAATAATGCTGCTCCTTCTTCTTGCCTTTTCCCACACTTTGTGTCTTTTTGTGCTGCCAATACACTTTTGTTTTTTTTTCATTATTTTTAATACTTATTTCTGGTTAAGTATTTTGCATTTTCTTTGTCATTAGTTGTTGTAGTCATTTGTCAAATTATTGACCTTTAAATCATAAACTTTATGCGGAATATGGCAGCAAGGCAGCTCCATCAATGCGGGCAATGGGCAGTGAAGCGCGCTGACTACCGATTTCACTGTGCAACAGACATTTGAGTGCTTCAACCACACCAATCGGAGATAGATACTTATACGAAAAAATAAGCCTCAGATCGGTGTTTCATACTTCATATTTGTTTTCAATAATCAGTTGTTGTACGATTTGACTTGATTGAATATTTCAAAATATTTTTATTAAAAACGAAAGTAGCTGTAAAAACGGGTTTCATATTACACCATGTATGAATGCCAAGAAAATGGTGCTAAGAAAATTGAATTGAATAAATTTTCTATTTTGAACTTTCAGGACCAAAATATGTCAGGTATGCAAAACATAAATGTTTTGGATCTCATCTAAATTTTTTCTATTTCAAAGTTCTGAAAGTTCAAAATAGAAAACTTAGTTAAAAGGAGACAATTTTTCTCTTTCATTTGATACCCATATCTTCATCATTGCACAACCGCAAATATTAAAAAAAATATTTGAAATGTGTATGTCCTTAAAACTTTAAAGTCCTTTAAAAAGGTTTTTGGGTCAGAAAATGAAAAACTGACTATGCCAGGATATTATAAATGACCTCTAGTTTCACGTCTATATCAACATTTGGATGGGTCTCGGAAAAATTAAAAAATTTTTTCGCACGGTGTAATAAAAGAAAAGTTGGTGTTTTCACTCCGTGCGTCATAACTTTGTCATTTTTCGTTCAATTCTATTGATGTTAGGCTTAATATTTGATCAAATAATATATTTTTCATCTTAGATTTTAATGGATATAATTTATTTTATCTATAAAAAAAGTATTCGAAAATTTATGATTTTTGAAATTGGTCGAAAAATTCACTTTTTTACAACTTTCATCGTCAGTAACTTCCCCAAATCCAAATCTGATTTGGACAATCGATATATCGTTGGAAAGCTTAGTTAATTGCCTTCTGAACGACGGCCCACTTGTGTTAGTCGGATGGTTGGTTTACGAGATATGTGCTCATAACTGAAATAAGAGGGAAAAAACGTGTTTTTCGAAGATTTTTCGAAAACGCTTCTTAAGAAAATTTTTTGATTTTCAGTTTCGTGCTCAGCAGCTGAAGATTAGTCTAAAAAATACTTTTATTTTTAGGAGCATTTTTCTTGTCGAGTAGTGTCATAATCTCCAGTTTCACGCCTTTACGAACTTTTAAGAGGATCTCCGCTCAATTTTTTTTGCACATTGTTATAAAAGAAATTAATTCAATATCATTGCAAACTATTTCAGTGCTTTTCTTTGCGCTATTACCAGCGCAAATGAACCGCGTTCCACTAATGTCCTCTTCACACATGCTTAAACACATGCACACGAGTATGTGTGTGTGTGCTTACCGCACCGCTTTCCCCTATTCAAGTAATTGAGCAAACATGCAAATGCCTGGCAAACACACAAAACCACTAATTGTAACCCCATTTCGGAGCGAATAGAAAAAAATGTCTGCGTTTGCACTTCAACGTTTACATGCATTCACTCGCACACACACACACACATGTGTATGCGTGTGTATGAACTCGCCAGCAGATAGAAACGAGTTAACAGGGCAAAGCGGCAGCTTTCGAGCGCCTCAAACGCAAATTACACTAAAGACTCATTAACAATTTAAAACGCCAAATTTTGGTTGCTTTGCGGTTAGTTAAGCTTACAGCCAACAGCCAACAATGCTGGGACTCGGCAATACCGGGAGCCATCCTGAAAACCGCAACGCCTCAAATACTGAAATGCAAAACCAAAAAACCTTCAAAACACACAAAAAACGACCATAAACGACAACAAAAAATAATGTTAAAAGCAACAACAACATCAATAGCTACGTGCCGCATCCTAAAGCCCCAAAAAATTCATGTAATCGCAGCAGATTTTTACATTAGAAAATTTGCCTTTTTTTTAAACGCGCCGTTACGGCGTTAATTTTGTTTGTTCAGCTCAGTTGGTGCGCCGCTGTGAATTTCGGTGCTGTAACCGAAACTGAAGCTGCCGCGGAAGCTCAACAGCGAAAAAATGCACACAAAACAAACAAAAATTTTAAGTCCTCAACACACACACTAACACACAACCACAGCCAGACAGACAGGCAGCCACCATTTTGCCGCTTCAGTTTGCATATTCGGTTGGCTCTACACGTATGAGTATGAGTGTGTGTGCGTGTGTGTGTGTTTGGGAGGCTGCAAGTGCGCGACAAGTGATGCGGGCTTCCTTCCTGCGCGCGTCTGTGTGCACATCCGCCGCTTCATCCACTGCAGTACGGCCATTCTTGCACCCCGAACGCTCAGAGACGCGCATGTGTTGGTCTGCCTGTGAGTGTGCAAGTGCGTGCGTGTGCCAGTGTAATGTATTTCTCCCTTCCTTCTGGCTGCACTTGCACTGCGCTTCACTTGACGCTGATGAGCTCATTTTCAGCACAAACGCGTTCTGGAGTTGCAGGCTCTGGTTGGCTGGCGAGCAGCGGCCTTTTGTTGTTGGCAACGTTGTTGAGTGCCAACCATCAGCAGTCCACCTTATCGGTGACACTATCAACAACACGTACATCAGCCAATGTATGGCAACAACAATACCAACAAAGAGATGCGTCCAATGTCAGTTCGCATCTTGAGCGCCCACAAAGCGACAATGACTGCTTCTGGTTCCGCTGGCTGGGGGTTGTTGTTGTTACTGTTCTTGTTTCGTTGAGATTGTTGTTGCAATTCGAAACCAACTGTTGGATATTTTTCGTATGGCAAAATAACGGCTACGGCGCTGAAGATTCCAATAACTAAATATTTTTATATTGTTTTGCAATGAACTATAAAATCCGAGAGCACTCACCTCTTGTCAGTACTGTCCCTTGTCTAATAACAAATAATGTATTATGAGCAGCTAAAATTTTGCATATACAAAAATTCCCCCTTTCGCTACTTACACAATTTGCCCATTCACGTTTTTCCCTCATCACATTACCCAAAAACTAATCTCCTTTCATTCTCTACACTTTCGATGGCCGACGTTATTGCCCAAACCCGAATTGCATTCGCTCAAATGTCGAGTACAAAAACCCGCATAGGAGCCCAAATCTGGGAAAAGAAGAAAAAAGCGAGTTGGCAAAGTTGAAAACGGCGTATCATCAAAAATTTAATTAGCCATTTAGCGTGAAAACCACATCATCCATCCACGGCCAAAGCAACGGCTGCATGTGAGCCGAACCTTGCGCAATCAAAGAACGACACAGACAAAACGAACGCCAGCCGCTGGCCGGCAAAATGGCGCAAATGTGCACTCACACAGATGCAATAACGATTAAACCGCTTTTTTCGCACCATTAACGCTCTCTCGACATTGTGCGGAGAACATTAATTTTTAACACGTTTCAACAGCATATTTCCCGGACAATTAGTGCATGTTTGTGTGCAGGTGGCAACGTTGCAAATGAGACAATATCAATTTTTAGACGAAATTCGCTTGCATGTGAATTTCTAATTATACTTTTGATTATGTAAAAATCGTTGTGAAAAGCCACTCAATTCGTTTGAGTGCCACGAAATCGACGCCAAACAATTCAATGAATTCAGTCCAAAGAAAGGCTCGAGGTTTTGAGAGATTTTATAGGGTCAGTGGATCCTTGAGCCTAGAGATATAAAGGGTTTTATTTACTAACTCAGTTCATGGACATTATAGAAGAAACAGATATTTACATCTAAAGTAAACTTTTCTTAAAATCAAATCTACCTGAATATTGATTGGGCTAATGCTACAGAAAAACATCTTATCTACAGTTCAGTGGAGTGGAGTTGACGTGAGTTGAATTAGGTTGACTTGACATGGCTTGTCTTGACTTGACTTGACTTGACTTGACTTCACTTGAGTTGACTTGACTTGACTTGACTTGCCTTGCCTTCACTTGACTTGACTTGACTTGACTTGACTTGACTTGACTTGACTTGACTTGACTTGACTTGACTTGACTTGACTTGACTTGACTTGACTTGACTTGACTTGACTTGACTTGACTTGACTTGACTTGACTTGACTTGACTTGACTTGACTTGACTTGACTTGACTTGACTTGACTTGACTTGACTTGACTTGACTTGACTTGACTTGACTTGACTTGACTTGACTTGACTTGACTTGACTTGACTTGACTTGACTTGACTTGACTTGA